>JACEFZ010008931.1:140000-661456 GCA_014155875.1 Cepaea nemoralis | reverse complement strand
AACACACGGTAGATATATTTCCACTGGCACTGCAGTGCCCTGCACTCTGTCTAGAGCATTATTCAAGTCCACCCTAGTTGATCTCAACTCGAGTTTATATGGCAAACTACCAAAGTTGTCCACGTGACGTTATCCTTTACTCCCCCACACAGGTGGCACAGTGGCAAATCATCCCCTGTCAAGAACTATTTTCCTGGCTTAAATCCTGTCAAAGTTGTCAGTAATTGCCTAGATTCTCAAAACAAGCCAGCTAGTTTCTGTATACTCCCAACAAAGAGTTTCGATACCAAGCTGCCAATCATCTTGATGTGCCGGAAACCAAGAATTGACAGATGCACTGTTTTCCGTACTAGGTACTTCCGTTTTACATCTGCCCCTGTGATCTCACGGCTTCCATCTGCATTCAAATGTTGACAAACTTGTCAATCTTCTGTTCCATGGTGACAATCCCAGCAGCCATTTCCGTCTGATGTCCGGCCGTATAGATGACAAACGGAACCATTCCATATCCTAAGCTGACATATATGTGATTCTACTTGTTAATGAACTGCCAACTCTGTGTATCCATTCCTTCTCACTCACCACCAAATGTGTTTATGGGCTGACACGATGTAACCTGTGCAGCTGGTGTTTACTCTGTTAGTACGACTGTTGTGGCCCAGGAAATATACGCCACGCAAACGTCGGTATTATTATCTGGGTTAACTCAGAGCGCTCGTGACAGTTCCCTCCAGTGTGAGTGTTTGTCAGAGACAAAACAAATAAGGGTTGGGGCTGGGTGCGTGTTATAGAAACTGCGGAAACCAACATAACGATTGCGTGTAATTCTACAGTACTTGATTAACCTGAGACCTGCCGTCATGGATACTGATTTACCGGAGCCGCAGTGGCTTACACGCTTGCCTCCTGGCCCGGCGCTCATGTGTTCGAATCTCCGCCGAAGCGGGAATCTTGTTTTAGTTTTAGTTTAGTTTAGTCGTTGTATCAACATCACAGCACACGGTTTAACCCATAAGTGCTCCGTTTTCCTCCTAACTCAAACCTGAGTCTGGAGAAACTCAGCTCAATGCACGAACTCCGTTGCATCGGCGAGGCTCCTGAAATACTTTGGGTAGATTTTTAACTCGAAATTTTGCCCGGGTAACGCCGTTAGGCTACTCTTTTTCGATTTCCAACTGTCAAGGAATTTTTTACGTGCGCAACAATACACACGGGCGTCCGATCTCACAACACAGAGATCAGGAGAAATTCTATTACTGGAAGTCCAGGTGGATTTTTTAAATAAATCCCAGTCCTCACCGGAGCCTGAATCCGGGACCTCCAGCACTCGAGGCGGACACCATACCTCGAGATGGCATGAGCTCCCAGATGACCGCTGTTCTACGAGTATAAAGCCTGAGGGTTAGCATGTTTATTAGGCACTACGCCTCCTGGCGTGGGGATCCCCGTGGCAAGGTGGTAGTTCGCCTGCGCCGCGCTACTAAGGTCGTGGATTTGTTCTGGACTCCGTCATTCGGTTCAAGAGGTCAAGTTTTCGGCGACCCGGGGAAAGTGGGACAGAGGCAGGGAGAAGATGTTAGAACATCGTTGTTGCTCTTTGTGGCGCTTTCAGTACCTGCCCTGCAGAGAGAAGACTGAGCCATATGGTATAGAGCTGGGTGCAACGAGATCGAGCTTTTATGGCTGGGAATAGTGTCCCTTGAATCGACTTACGCTCATTGTCAGGAATAGAAATAAACAAAATAAAGAAAACAATTTAAACATTGAAAGCTTTAAGCACACCGGGATTTGAACCTTCTTGAACACACAAAAAAACAAAAATACTACAGCATCTCGCTGAAGGAAAAAGTGAACTTTAACTAACGGCCAACTAGACACTCCATCTTTCACGGGTGCAGCATGTTCACTCTTATTTGCTGCTGTATTTGAGGAAATATGGACTGTTGCACGCAAACCGCCTTGTGGGAGTCGATAGACTGTTTTATATGTCTAGTTTGTTGATACGTGATCAACTAACTAAACGCCAACCGAGTGTTATATATTGCCGCCGTTTGATTGTGCAAATATTTGTATGGCATCTTGCCAGCCTCTACACATCCTCGCGCCAAGCGAGGGAGGATATAGTGTAACCTTGAACTGAAAACGTACTTGACTCTATAATGTGCAACTGCTGTTAACGTATTTTGCGTGTATATTCGTGTGTGTGTGTGTGTGTGTGTGTGTGTGTGTGTGTGTGCGCGTGTGTGTGTGTGTGTGTGTGTGTGTGTGACTCTTTAAACACACCCAGAATCTTCTGCCTTTGCGCCCCTCCATCTCTTAATTTATCCAGCCTGTCCGCCGGTATAAGATATTCTACAACTTTCTGTAATTTAAAATTGTTTCCTTTTCTCTTTATTAGGTCAGCATCTTGCCATGTGTTGTCCATGCGTGCTATTTTGAATACCTGCAAGGTTGGTTTGTTAGCTGTCACTTTCACTGCGCATAGGCACTTTCACTGGAGCTTCAGTCTCTTCCTTTTGACCACAACACCAACAGCTTCGATTTTTCTTTTTTTTCCTTTTGACCACGTATGGAAAATCTTAGCATAATGGACGGACTCCATCGTACCGTCGAAGATTTATTGCAAACTACTGGACGTAAAATTGACTAGAAAATCAAGCGGGGTTGATCGTAACGAACTGCCAAAAACGTGCAGATCTACAGATCTCAGCTCGGACAGTAGTCTAGTCGCCATTTCCATCTGCCAAGGACGTGCCGCAGATCTACAGATCTCAACTCGAGTAGTGATCCAGTCGCCCTGTTCTGTGCGACTTCCAACTGCCGAGGGATGTTTAACTCGTGTAACGCGGGCACTGGACCTCGTAGTGTTCCGCCTTATCTGAGAATGATTTGCTCTAGGCATGACGCTGGAGTCTGTTGACAATAAACTATCTAAAACCTGCGGAGGAACCATGACCAACTAGGTCCGATCCCAGCCAGTCTTCACGTGGTGCTGAATAATGTTATGGTCGCATCCCATATGCATCTCCTCCACAGATGTGCAGTTACGGTACCGATGTTGCACATCTTCCTGTTTCTGAGCTTGGGGAAGGGAAAGAGATCTCTGCGACACAAAGGCGTAATTGGCAGGCTGCAAGAGAACAGCGGAGATATGACTTCGACTTCTACACTACGAGTCTGTCCGCAGTCGTTGGCCAAGCTAGGATGTATCTTGTACACATTATCGACGTGACTCTTAACAAAGTGTCGTCATGTGAGATGACAGGTTCGAATCCCTGTTGTGCTCTTGTGAAGGTTACCATTTCCACTTCTCGTTGTCCCTTAATCTGCTTAATGTAGTGTGTGCGTGTGTGTATATGTGTGTATGTGTGTGTACGTGTGTGTGTGTGTGTGTGTGTGTGTGTATGTGTGTGTGTGTGTGTGTGTGTGTGTGTGTGTGCTTGCTTGTGCTTGTGCTTGCTGCAGGCGCTGTTACTATACACATATTTCTGGCAGTTGGACTCTTCCCGAATGTTAATTTCCCAAGAGGTGTTCGCAGCGTTCGTCATTACGCTGGGTACATTTCAATCGGGTGTCCACATTTGTTTGTTAATTTCATTAAGGAATGTATTGATTTCCCCGGTGACGCCGTTATGTAGATGTTCATAAATACTAGATAGAATATGGGGCTATGAATACAGATGGACACATGTGTGATTGGGTGGAGCAATTCATTTAGTTTCTTGGCGGTGTGTGTGTGTGAGTTTAGCTAGATAGGTGAGCGGTCAGTCAGACAGATGGACAAGGGCAGGCAGATAGGCAACATGACAGTCCGATGGAGTTCTTGCTCTTCCCCCGATCTGTGTTGCTCCATTTTATAACCAATAACTTCCATGACAGTACACGAGGCAATAACTTTATTTTGGCCAACACATTATACATGGATATGCTTTGACAAGGCGGCTGGTACAGGGCAAGACTATTATTTCTTGCTTGGATCTCCTGTCAACTAGAATCAGTCTGGCATACTTACCGCATATTTAAAAAAAAAATTGCATATCCTTTACAGGACATCGCTGTCAACATCAGCACCTTTCAGCTGATTATTGATTTCTTGGCAAGATTACGCTCAGTAGTTTCCCATTGCTACCGCATATTAACATGTGTAACAGTGAGAGGCTCGACTTCATCGCACATGGTTTTATTAGACATGGCTCAGTCTCTCTCCGCTGAGCAGTCTGCCGAAAGCCTCGCACAAATATAAACTCCGTACCCCCAGCCGTGAACCGCATGAGGAGTCCCACAACGAAACCCCAACATTCTGAAAAGAAAGGCCGATTTCTTGGCCATCTTGCCACGGATTCCCACCCCTACCCCATCCCCCTACCCCCCCCCCCCTTTATACCCCATCCTACCATAACAACACCACCTCCCCTCCCAATCTCTATCATATATATATTAGACCTCTCATACAGAGCTCTAACTGATATATCTGCGCTCATACAGCCATAAACAGCATCAGCCACCCCATCTCACTAAATAAACACAGTGGCAAACTTGGAGTGATATAAAAGGCGTCAATACGTATCAAATGCACAACAAACAAAAGAACCGGAATCAACTTTACAATCCTTGAATTCACACCGCATGAATTCACCCGTGGTGACCTGTTCATGCATAAGTATAATCAAGTCACGCTATGTAATCAAGCCAGCGTCTATTCTCGTGCAGTTTTCTGAGTGTTGTTCTTTCAGAGATGTAAATAGTACTCGTTCACACTGTCCACATTGGCCCATTCTCAGAGCTTCTTTCACAGACGATTAACACTGATATACTCTTAAACAGAGACCGGATAGGTGAGGACTGAGATGCATTCAGAAAGAATAATCTTTGGTCATGTAATGAGAGGAAAGGCATTTGAGAACATCGCGACGACTGGGAATATTAGCAATAGAAGAGGCATTAGTACACCAGGAGAAGATATGCTTGATGATCTAAGACGATGGCATGGAGGAATATCAGCAGAATTGATCCAGAACACCAAGAATGATATGTGTGGGGAGACATATCGTCAACGCCACATTGCAAGACAAATGATGATGATGCGATACACTTTAGACTGCGACATCTGATGGGTGATATCAATCTGCACTCTAGACTGTGACAGGTGATGTACACTCTAGAGTGGGACATCTGATGGGTGACACCAATCTACACTCTAGACTGTGACAGGTGATGATGTACACGCTAGAGTGGGACATCTGATGAATGACACAATTCTACACTCTAGACTGTGACAGGTGATGATGTACACGCTAGAGGGGACATCTGATGAATGACACAATTCTACACTCTAGACTGTGACAGGTGATGTACACTCTAGAGTGGAACATCTGACTGGATGACACCAATCTACGACTCTAGACTGTGACAGGTGATGTACACTCTAGAGTGGGACATCTGATGGATGACACCAATCTATACTCTAGACTGTGACAGGTGATGATGTACACGCTAGAGTGGAACATCTAATGAATGACACAATTCTACACTCTAGACTGTGACAGGTGATGATGTACACGCTAGAGTGGGACATCTGATGAATGACACAATTCTATACTCTAGACTGTGACAGGTGATGTACACTCTAGAGTTGGGACATCTGATGGATGACACCAATCTATACTCTAGACTGTGACAGGTGATGTACACGCTAGAGTGTGACATCTGATGGATGACACCCATCTACACTCTAAGACTGTGACAGGTGATGATGTACACGCTTAGAGTGGGACATCTGATGAATGACAACAATTCTATACTCTAGACTGTGAAGGTGATGTACACGCTAGAGTGTGACATCTGATGGTGATATCAATCTGCACTCTAGACTGTGACAGGTGATGTACACTCTAGAGTGGGACATCTGATGGGTGACACCAATCTACACTCTAGACTGTGACAGGTGATGATGTACACGCTAGAGTGGGACATCTGATGAATGCACAATTCTACACTCTAGACTGTGACAGGTGATGATGTACACGCTAGAGTGGGGACATCTGATGAATGACACAATTCTACACTCTAGACTGTGACAGGTGATGTACACTCTAGAGTGGAACATCTGATGGATGACACCAATCTACACTCTAGACTGTGACAGGTGATGTACACTCTAGAGTGGGACATCTGATGGATGACACCAATCTATACTCTAGACTGTGACAGGTGATGATGTACACGCTAGAGTGGAACATCTAATGAATGACACAATTCTACACTCTAGACTGTGACAGGTGATGATGTACACACTAGAGTGGGACATCTGATGAATGACACAATTCTATACTCTAGACTGTGACAGGTGATGTACACTCTAGAGTGGGACATCTGATGGATGACACCAATCTATACTCTAGACTGTGACAGGTGATGTACACGCTAGAGTGTGACATCTGATGGATGACACCAATCTACACTCTAGACTGTGACAGGTGATGATGTACACGCTAGAGTGGGACATCTGATGAATGACACAATTCTATACTCTAGACTGTGACAGGTGATGTACACGCTAGAGTGTGACATCTGATGGATGACACCAATCTATACTCTAGACTGTGACAGATGATGATATGCACTCTAGAGTGGGACATCTGATGGGTGACACCAATCTACACTCTAGACTGTGACAGGTGATGATGTTCACGCTAGAGTGGAACATCTGATGAATGACACAATTCTACACTCTAGACTGTGACAGGTGATGATGTACACGCTAGAGTGGGACATCTGATGAATGACACAATTCTATACTCTAGACTGTGACAGGTGATGTACACGCTAGAGTGTGACATCTGATGGATGACACCAATCTATACTCTAGACTGTGACAAGTGATGATATACACTCTAGAGTGGGACATCTGATGAATGACACAATTCTACACTCTAGACTGTGACAGGTGATGATGTACACGCTAGAGTGGAACATCTAATGAATGACACAATTCTACACTCTAGACTGTGACAGGTGATGATGTACACGCTAGAGTGGGACATCTGATGAATGACACAATTCTATACTCTAGACTGTGACAGGTGATGTACACTCTAGAGTGGGACATCTGATGGATGACACCAATCTATACTCTAGACTGTGACAGGTGATGTACACGCTAGAGTGTGACATCTGATGGGTGACACCAATCTACACTCTAGACTGTGACAGGTGATGATGTACACGCTAGAGTGGGACATCTGATGAATGACACAATTCTATACTCTAGACTGTGACAGGTGATGTACACGCTAGAGTGTGACATCTGATGGATGACACCAATCTATACTCTAGACTGTGACAGGTGATGATATACACTCTAGAGTGGGACATCTGATGGGTGACACCAATCTACACTCTAGACTGTGACAGGTGATGATGTACACGCTAGAGTGGAACATCTGATGAATGACACAATTCTACACTCTAGACTGTGACAGGTGATGATGTACACGCTAGAGTGGGACATCTGATGAATGACACAATTCTATACTCTAGACTGTGACAGGTGATGTACACGCTAGAGTGTGACATCTGATGGATGACACCAATCTATACTCTAGACTGTGACAAGTGATGATATACACTCTAGAGTGGGACATCTGATGGGTGACATCAATCTACACTCTAGACTGTGACAGGTGATGTACACGCTAGAGTGGGACATCTGATGAATGACTCAATTCTACACTCTAGACTGTGACAGGTGATGATGTACACGCTAGAGTGGGGACATCTGATGGGTGACACCAATCTATACTCTAGACTGTGACAGTGATGATGTACACGCTAGAGTGGGACATCTGATGAATGACACAATTCTACACTCTAGACTGTGACAGGTGATGATGTACACGCTAGAGTGGGGGCATCTGATGGATGACACCAATCTATACTCTAGACTGTGACAGGTGATGTACACGCTAGAGTGTGACATCTGATGGATGACACCAATCTATACTCTAGACTGTTACAGGTGATGTACACGCTAGAGTGTGACATCTGATGGATGACACCAATCTACACTCTAGACTGTGACAGGTGATGATATACACTCTAGAGTGGGACATCTGATGGATGACACCAATCTACACTCTAGGACTGTGACAGGTGATGTGCACGCTAGAGTGGGACATCTGATGAATGACTCAATTCAACACTCTAGACTGTGACAGGTGATGATGTACACGCTAGAGTGGGGACATCTGATGGATGACACCAATCTACACTCTAGACTGTGACAAACGACGTACACGCTAGAGTGGGACATCTGATTAATGACACCAATCTACACTCTAGACTGTGACAGGTGGTGTACACTCTAGAGTGGAACATCTGATGGATGACACCAATCTACACTCTAGACTGTGACAGGTGATGTACATGCTAGAGTGGGACATCTGATTAATGACACCAATCTACACTCTAGACTGTGACAGGTGATGTACACTCTAGAGTGGAACATCTGATGAATGACACAATTCTGAACTACATATTGTGACATCCGATGTACACTCTAGAGTAGACATCTGATGAATGACACCAACCTACCAACATATGCCCTAGACTGTGACTTCCGACATTCAATCTAGACTGAGAGGCAAGTGCTGACCGACAGTGGCAAGCAGACAGACAGACACATTGACAGACACAGCCCGACACATTAACAGACATAGACCGACACACTAACAGACATAGACCGACACCCTAACATACACAGACCGACACACTAACAGACATAGACCGACACACTAACAGACATAGACCGACACACTAACAGACACAGCCCGACACACTAACAGACACAGACCGACACCCTAACATACACAGACCGACACCCTAACATACACAGACCGACACACTGACATACACAGACCGACACACTGACATACACAGACCGACACCCTAAACATACACAGACCGACACCCTAACATACACAGACCGACACCCTAACATACACAGACCGACACCCTAACATACACAGACCGACACACTGACAGACACAGACCGACATACAATAGGATACACCGACAAACACAGAGTGATAACTGGGAATGTATGTGTGTGGAAGTGTGACAGACACACAGCCTGACACACTAACAGACAGAGACCGACATACAAACGGACACACCGACAAACACAGAGTGATAACTGGGAAAGTATGTGTGTGGAAAGTGTTGCAGGCAGACAGCCCGACACACTAACAATCATAGACCGACACCCTAACACACACACAGACCGACACACTAACAGACACAGACCGACATACAAACGGGACACACCAACAAACACAGAGTGATAACTGGGAAAGTATGTGTGTGGAAAGTGTGACAGACACACAGCCTGACACACTAACAGACATAGACCGACACCCCAACATATACAGACCGACACACTAACAGACAGAGACCGGCATACAAACGGACACATCGACACACACAGAGTGATAACTGGGGATATATGTGTGTGGAAAGTGTGGCAGGCAGACAGATATACACACGGACAGACACACAGACGACATGTTAATGACACGGACCGACATACGAGAGAAGATAGGTTAGGTTAGATAATAAGGGGTTAAACGACTGTCTCCATAATCCCGTTTATCCACGTAAGGTAACGCAGCGCGCGAGAATTGTGAGCGGTTCTCGCCGCGTTGATAACACGGGGTAAGTGAGCCGGCCGCTCAGAAAGCAATGGGAAACTACTGAGCGTAATCTTGCCAAGAAATCAACAATCAGCTGAAAGATGCTGATGTTTACAGCGATGTCCTGTAAAGGATATGCGAAAAAGAAAAAAAGATAATGAGTAGAGTAATTAATTAAATGTTTGCATATCCTTTACAGGACATCGCTGTTGAACATCAGCATCTTTCAGCTGATTGTTGATTTCATGGCAAGATTACGCTCAGCAGTTTGCCATTGCTTTCTGAGCGGCCGGCTCACATACCCCGTAAGTTACCGACGCGATTCGAACCACTGCTGATTCTCACCGTCGTCACGTTACTTACGAGAGTATACGAGATTACGGAGACAAGTCGCTAACCTCTAGGCCAGGAAGCCGGCAATGAGTAGATAGTGGATGGAAATATACGAAGGTTCTATAGGTAAGAAGATCGATTTCACTGCACGGGTTTCATCCCACATGGCTCGGTTTCTTTCCGCAGGATGTCCTGCCGAAAGCCTCGCACAAAGTACGAATTCAGTAGCCCCCGCGACGACCCCCAGGAGTCTCCTAGAAAATTGCACTCGCGAACCCACGACCTTCGGGGCTGGAGATAGCCGCGTAACCACTTCACCACGGAGACTACAGATAAGTAGGGTTAGGTTAATGAGTAGATAGTTGGATGTTGGGTTTATACAAGTGTGAAGACAGCTTGATTAGTTAATGAGTAGATAGTTGGATGTTGGGTTTATACAAGTTGAAGCATAGCTTGATTAGTTAATGAGTAGATAGTGGATGTTGGGTTTATACAAGTGTGAGATAGCTTGATTACTTAGTGCATAGATAGTTGGATGTTGGGTTTATACAAGTGTGAAGATAGCTTGATTAGTTAATGAGTAGATAGTTGGATGTTGGGGTTATACAAGTGTGAAGATAGCTTGATTACTTAATGCATAGATAGTTGGATGTTGGGTTTATACAAGTGTGAAGATAGCTTGATTATTTAATGCATAGATAGTTGCATGTTTGGTTTATACAAGTGTGAAGATAGCTTGATTAGTTAATGCATAGATAGTTGGATGTTGGGTTTATACAAGTGTGAAGATAGCTTGATTAGTTAATGAGTAGATAGTTGGATGTTGGGTTTATACAAGTGTGAAGCTAGCTAAATAAGTTACTGAGTAGATGGTTGGATGTTGGTTTTATACAAGTGTGAAGATAGTTTGATTAGTTAATGAGTAGATAGATGGATTGGGGTATTTTGATAAGTGAGAAGATGGATAGATTAGTGAATTAGATAAGTGAGAACATGACTAGCTTTGTGGATTAGATAAGTGAGACGATGGCTAGCTTAGTGGATTAGATAAGTGAGAAGATGGCTAGCTTAGTAGATTAGATAAGTGAGAAGATGGCTAGCTTGGTGGATTAGATAAATGAGAAGATGGCTAGCTTAGTGGATTAGATAAGTGAGAAGATGGCTAGCTTAGTGGATTAGATAAGTGAGAAGATGGCTAGCTTAGTGGATTAGATAAGTGAGAACATGGCTAGCTTAGTGGATTAGATAAGTGAGAGAATCAAATCAAAAATCAAATCAAATCAACTTTATTAGGGTCACAAATTGGGCGCGCAGCCCGCCTTACATTCGGCCCTTCCAATCACTCGTCTTTCATTCATCAAGAGCATTATACATTTACATAGGAAGAAAAATAAACATTGTGAAATGAATGTTGTAAACATAAACAAGGCAAATTACCATGTTATGAGGCCCATCTCCCACCTACCCATACATCACCCCACCCACACACACACCCCCACCTACCCACACACACGCACACCAAGGGACACATACATACCCCACTAACCGACCCATCCCCCTTCCGCACATCCCCCACCCACACACTCCCCCTCACCTGTTCCCCCAACCAAAACACACTCGCCACCCACAAACATTCCCCACCAACCCACACATCCCACGCCACCCCCATACACATCCTAACCCACACATCCTCTCCCCATCCACACCTCAAACCACCCATCCCCCAGCCACATCTCCATTGACCACATATTCACCACCCACGCACACAATCCCCACCAAACCCACACATCGCACATCCACTCACACATCCCCAAACCATACACACACATCCCCACCAACTGACATCTCCCTACCCCCCCCCCCCCACCACACACATCTCCCTAACCACCCATACATCCCCAATCCACTCACACACACACCCCACCACCCACACATACATCCTCCACCCACCCATACATGCCTTAACCCAATCCCCCACTACACAATCGCCCACCCGCACATCACATACATCCCCTAACACGCAATATTCCCAACCCACGCACCGCACACACACATACCACACACAGAATGGGAAGTTTAGCGAGTTAGATAAGTGAGAAGATTGCTAGGCTAGTTAATGAGTTGATAGATGAATTGGTTGGTTTAGGATAGGTAGCTTACCATATGTAAACCAGCGGCTAGCTAACAATCATGGCTGCCAATAATAAGACAAGAACACATTAGCAACTCGAATACGCTTGTTTTATATGTTTGTCTCTTGTGCCCTAGCTAGATCATTGACTTTTTGGCTGGGACTCAACAATTTCAAATGACTCAAGCCTTGATTATGGTTCTCTTTCATTCCCCACTTCAGTCAGGTCTCCCGCTTATAGAATGCGTTTCAATGAGCGTTTGTTTTCTTAATGCAAACGTGAAACATTCATTTACAGGGAAATAAGGGCTCATTGTTTCCCCGTGGAATCGCACTTTGTTAGCTTAAATTAACTGGAGTTCCTGCCTGTTATGTTATGTTTTTGTCGCTGGCTTGCCTTACTTGTGACGGGAACCGTTCTCTGGACGTATCTTGTCCGCGGTAAGGTCTAGATTGTCTGCTGATAAGGACCTACCCGAGGCAGATTTCAGTCATCTGTTGGTGTAGATATAACAGAGCTAGCTAGATCAATAGAACATTGTGCAAACTACCACCAGAAGCTGTCGTAATGACTTAGGTAATTGTGCTTGAAGTTCTTGTCTCCTGCTCCTTCTTCTTCATCATCTTCTTCTTCCTTTTTTACCCATTCCCCTTCTCCTTCCTCTTCTTCCCCTCCTCCTTCCCATAACCGTGATCTAACAATTAAGCATATACTCTCAACCGTTTCACTCCAAGCTCTCTTGCAACTCCTTCTATGCCCTCCCCATATTATTCATCTGTGGCTTTAATTTTCTTCTTCAGATGTTTGTAGGTCTCCGCGAACTTCCTTTGCTCTGTGGGTAACAGAGAAAAAACTGTTTGGTGGCACTATCAATAGGTTTTCTCAGTGTGTGTGTCTACCACCAGCGTCCTCTCCTCACCTTTTGATTGGATGGCATTTGATTATTTCTCCCATAAAAGCTCCGTGGTAGTGATTCAGTCATACTACTGTAGTTCTTTTATCTAGCAATAGAATATCTTACTCTCACGTAAAATCAGGACTGCTGTAGGATCAGAAACACGTTAACATACTAAAACAGTTACTGATGTACTGCAAACATCCATTAAATGTACTGCAAACATCCATTAATTGGTATCAGTTAATGAATATTTGAAGTTGAATTTTAATTACCTTCTGTATGGCCACTCATAATTCCAATACAGTTAGCAACCAGGGAATAATTAACCCTTATATTCATTAACAGCAAATTGAATCTCACTCAGAGTGGAACATTCTGCACAAAAGCCTCAGCTCTTTAAGAGTAAATGTACAGATTCTTGTCTTTTTTTTTAACCACACCAAAAACTCAGCTAACCAAAAATATTTCTAGTGAACTGTTCCTTTGATTTAAATACCTTTGCATATTCTTATTTCGGCGCGTAAACAGAGAAGCAAATACACAGACACATCATTGTGTGTGGGGGGAAAAAAAACAACAACAACCGGTTGTATTGGTGAGCGGCTGTTTTATCTCAGGTAGAAGACGGCAGCCGAGCATCCTCACCAAGAAGTGATTCAGCGAGCGTTGACGCCTGTACTATACCAGGCCCGCGCCCGGCTGGTTAAGGAAAAGGTAGAGTGCATTGAAATGGGTGAAAGCAGAAGTGTAATAGATTATTTCACTGCGATTTTCACTATTTTTTACGGCAGGTGGGTGATAGAAATAGCAACCCAACGCAGTAAAAATACACGAAGAGAGATAAACTCTGAAGAGTGTGTATCTATTTCTGAAACAAACTCCGAGAGTGATTGAGAAAACAAGACCTTGAAAGATGGTGTGTGTGTTTTCGCTATGAAGCAGACACGCCACGTGTTCGAGACATCGTTTTGTGGATGCTGGGTGTATCCATTCCACTCCTGGCATGGAATCTTGTGTGGGAGAAATGAGTCACGTTTCGCCGGCTTCCTTCTTTTTTGAGTTTTAAGAGGCTTCGTTTGGAGGTAAAGAGCGGGAAAGTAGTTTGAACACGTGGTTAGCCAAAAGGAGGGTGTCTGAGTGACAGAGATAGCCGGGCTAATTTAGTTGCAGGTGGTAACAGAAAAACTTATCACTCATTAATTTGTCCAGGTGCGCCGGGGAATGTTTATGAACCGGTTCAAACAAGTGGTTAGTACGGGAGAGTTCTATATGGAGGTATGCTCGGTAGCAGGAAGCACCATGCAGATATATGGCAGCAGTTAACATATTCGCTGGATGCAGCAAGGCAGCTGCACAGACAAGACATAAGTAGAAATGTATAACTTAACATAATACACCGGTACTGCTAGCCCGTTTCACCTTCAGAATTAGGCACGGTTGTTGTAATGACTTCAAACGGGTGTGAACCATCTATCCACCATGTAATCGTGGGCGGTCACGATTCGCCATTTCACTCGATCAGCAGAGTCGTGATCAGCTCAGTGTTCTTGTCTCGCCCATGCCACGTGGTCAAGCATATTCAGGTATTTACTTCTCTGTCTTCTCCTTGTTCTCTTCCCCTCGATCTTGCCGGTTGTCACCAAGTTCTCTAATTTATTTCTTCTCATAACATGTCCAAAAAATGTTGACTGCCTACGTCTCTAATCAGTTTACGATTTTCATTTGTTTGTTGTAGGACTTGGTCGTTGGTTGTTCTATCTGTCCATGGTATTCTTTGCATTCTCCTCAGAAACCACATTTCCACAGCCATCAGATGGTTTTCAGCTTGACTGCTCATTGTCCACGCTTCACATCCATACAAATGTACAGGCTCTATTTTGCACCTCGACACTCTTTTTCTCGTAACAATTGACATCTGTTTGTTGGTCAGTATGTTTTTCATCTTGCAAAGGCTACCTCCGCCATGGCGATTCTTGATCTAATCTCTTCAAGGCATCTCCCATCATATGTTATGACTGTTCCCGAGGTAATTGTAAACAAGCCAGTCAATTTTTTATTTGTTTTTTAATTCGCAATCCTTTACAGACATCGCTGTCACAGCAGCATCTTTCAGCTGTCTGTTGATTTCTTGGCAAGATTATGCTCAGTAGTTTGCCATTGCTTTCTGAGCGTGCCGGCTCAGTTTATCCCGCAAGTCACCAGCGGGGTAGAACCGCTCCAGTTCTCGCCCGCTACGAGACTCTGCGTGATAAACGGGATTACGGAGAAAGTGGTTGTACCCCTCGGCCAGAGAGACCCAGTCAATATACATGCACAGATATTTTTTACATCTTGTACATGTACAAAACACGATGAAGAATTCAACTGGTCACTTAACCTCATAGGTGGCATCTCATTACGTCATAGCTCACTGCCTGTTTTGCTCTAGCTTAACCGTATGCGCGCGTGCGTTGTATGCGTGTGTGTGTGTGTTTTGTTAATTTTTATATTTAATGTTTAATCTGATCTATTATAGTCACCCCTGCACTGTTTTAACGCAGAAGAAGAAAAAATACAACAGCTAATTAATATGCACAAACATCCATCAATAGTGAACATTATTAAATCCAACAGATTGAGAGGATTTATGGCTACGTCTATCAAATGGATTTTGGAGAGAGAAATGAAGCTAGTATATATATATATATATATATATATATATATATATATATATATATATATATATGGTAGGACACGGAGCAATTAAAAAGAAAGAACATAACAACGGATAACTGGAGATAATCGAGCGTCGTTCAGACTGGAGAGGGCGACTCTGCATGTAGCATGCACATGATGATATTTCCTCGGTTCAGATATGTTGAAATTTGGCGATCATGTCTCTTCATTAAGGTTTGGTGCCATGTGGAATTATGTCTGGTCAAATTGAACGCCAGTATCTACATTGACATCATGGTTAGAGAGGAATGGACTAGCATTGACCGTGCAGGCAAAGAGACTTATTAAATAAACAGAGGTAAAGCCTAACAGCAACGAGACTTATGGAATATACAGGTGTGTGCCTTCAGCAAAGAGGCGTATGGAAAAAACAAAAAGATGGGCTTAACACACAGTAAACAGGATTACTGAAGAACAGATGTATGTGTGGCGTTAAAGCGACTTACTGAACAACAGAAGTATGCATAAGAGAAAAGGGATGTACACAAGAAACAGAAGTATGCGTACAGTAAAGTGACATACACAAGGAACTGAATTGTGCGCGACAGTAAAGCTATATATATATATATATATATATATATATATATTATATATATATATATATAGATATATATATATATATATATATATATATAACAGGGTTTGCGCGTTAGCAAAGAGAATTACCGAGGAAACAGAGTATGTGTGACGGCCTCATTTATACCATTTATTCTTCTATTCATCGGGATAGAGGAAGAATGACAAAAGAGGAGAGAGAAGATTAGCTTTCAATTAGTTTCAGCGACCAACTGCAGCGAATAAAATTGAACACACGAATGCCAAAGTATACAACAAGGGAGAATACATTAATGCTTGAGAAAAACTACTTTATATTTTAGAAACTCTCAGTCACCCCAGACAGACATCAAGTATGGAAATGTTTGTATTAGACAAATGCCCCATTCTGTCTAGTTTGCTTGAGAGAGAGAGAGAGAGAGAGAGAGAGAGAGAGAGAGAGAGAGAGAGAGAGAGAGAGAGAGAGAGAGAGAGAGAGAGAGAGAGAGAGAGAGAGAGAGAGAGTGTGTTGCTTTTTGTCAGTATTAATTTTTGAGAAGTATGATAATTGCAGTGGCATTTTCCTTATAGGTGGGACCTTGTGTGTGTGTGTTGTGGTATGTATGTGTGTGTGTGCGTGCGTGCGTGCGTCCGTGTGAGCGAGCTAGAGAGAGAGAGAGAGGAGAGAGAGAGGAGAGAGAGAGATTAAGAGAGAGGATGAGGAGGAGAGAGATAGAGGGACTATGGCTTCTTAAGCTGAGGTGTTATATATCAACAATGTGGAGGTCCCTGGAGGAAGTAAGCGTTGAGCCACACACCTGGGATGCGTCTGGACCCGAGCTTGTCGTGTTATTCGCACTACACAAGTAAGCATGTTAAAGGGTAAAAAAGTAAACGACCCTTTTCATATGCTTGTTATGTAGGATTTTGATATATGGTGCCAGCGCCATATTGCTACCCACTTATCCGTATTCGGTGATTGATATGGTGATGATCACATCGGTGGCCTTTACTTCCAGGTTCTCATGTTAGACTGTGTCCACCTGGGAGCATGTTTTCGCCTGTTTTAAAATATTCACCTTGGAGCACGTGACCACCAGGCGGACATGTAGTAGGGAGGTGTTACCATCACAATAATCATCATCATGAGCATCATGGAGCAGGTCGATCTCTTGCTACTTCTCTGGCCTCATGCTTCCGCATGCCCAATATGTCTGCAATTTACTGTGCCCGTTAGCGCGCTGATCGACCCCTGAATTTCCTTCGGAGAACCAGGCTCTCCATCACTGCTCCCTGAGCCACTGTGCTCCCCGAACCACTGTGCTCCCCTAGCCTCTGTGATGTTTAATATGGTAAGGCGATTCCTTTCCCGAGACACGATTGTGTTTATGTGCCAGTTTTCTTCATTGTACCACGCTACGGAAGGGTGGACGTGGGATGGTGACAAAAGCCTCGTTTTTATGTTGAAATTAGACCTAGCCTGAAAATGCAAAGTAATGTTATGACGTGGTTAGTTCACATTGAATTGTTATTATACATGCTCATGCCGTATTGCTATAGACCAGTGCTTCCCAATGTCTCAAAGAGATTCCCCACCAACCCCCTCTTCTCCACCTTCCCCTTGATTTGCAGTAGATTTAATTGCTAGACAGAGGTGTTAATTTGGATGTGCATGTTTGTATGTGCATGTTTGTATGTGCATATTTATGTATGTATGTATCCGGGTGCTATGGAAGTGGCTAGGTGACATGGAGCGGCATTCTGATCAAGTTTGGGAGTCACTGCTCCAGACCTTGTTCATGAAGGCTCAAGACCACATGTTACCGTATAGTTCTTAGTTTGGCTAATTCACTCATTTCCGTCCACTTCATGGCACATGAAAAAAATATACACTGTAGTCCCGCAGATTGCATTTGCGAACTGGCAGTGAGGCGGTTGAACAAGTTATACAGTGTCAGTAATGAAGACACTTAGTGCAGGGATCTCAAAGTCGCAGACACGAGCAGGATAAGGGGGGAGCCAGACGTTGGGATTGACAAAGGATATCAGTGTGAGTCGTTTCAGGGATTTGCAGAGAGCAGTGATAAGCAAAGAATAAAGAAACTTTAGGGGAGAGAGAGACAAAGCGGTCATCAGAGCTGTCAGCTGTATGTGAGGAGCTGTAAAGTGCGGATCGATTCTGACGACAGATTGAGATAGTTGATAACTCATACAACACTTGGCATCAGTCGACTCGTCAGAGTCGCGGGTCATTCTTGTTCGTTTTTTGGAAAGCTTATAC
This sequence comes from Cepaea nemoralis, assembly GCA_014155875.1. Taxonomy (NCBI): domain Eukaryota; kingdom Metazoa; phylum Mollusca; class Gastropoda; order Stylommatophora; family Helicidae; genus Cepaea; species Cepaea nemoralis. The sequence goes on along the minus strand of JACEFZ010008931.1, from coordinate 642,874 downwards.
TCGGCGGCGGACTGGCTCTAAAATATTGCTTGCCAGGACTAAGAGAGAATTAATCAACACAGATTAATTGTTTGGTGCTCATAGAAATAGAATAATGAAGTAGGGATTAGAGGACGCACTAGACAACATAATAACTGAAAGCTATAGTTATCAATAGGATTCGAACCTGTCACCTTCAAATGACGACAACGCCTCGCTGCAGGAACAACGCATAACCAACCAGACACCCTCGCTGCAGAAAACAGTGTACTTAACAGTTTAATATATTGCCTATTGTTTAAGGGGGTTCACGTTATTAGAGGCGCACTTGTCACCGAGCAAGTTGGCAACGCAAGTTTGCATTCGAAGATTGATAGAAGTTTCACGTGATCAATACTTCTCTGTGATGCATCGTGTCAACGACCAATGGGAAAATATTAAAGAAATCAGTCAACCAAGCTGCAGAAACAACCATTCCAATAATAAAGATAATAGGACGCAAGAAATAGATGACGGAAGACATCTTAAGACTCATGGAAATAAGAAGACATAACAAAAATAACAAGGAAAAATACAAAGAGATTCACAGGAATATTAGAAAGCTATGCAAAGAGGCAAAAGAAGCATGGCTTGAGGAAATTGCAAGGAAATTTAAAACAAACTCAACATCCGGAATACCAAATTAATGCACAAAAGAATTAATGACATCACTAACAAAAGAACACACACATCACCGGGTTGCCTAAAAACCAAAGATGGCAAAATAATAATAAAAATATATCAGATTTTACATGGGTGGTCAGATTACGTGAAAGACCTTTATGATGATACAAGAGAAGAACAATATGATCATCGGAATAATAATGAAGGACCATCAATTTCGAAGATGGAAATTCAGAATGCTCTTAACCATATGAAAACAGGTAAGACTCCGGGTACAGATAACATTACAGTAGAAATGATCAATGCCTTAGAAGAATATGGAATAGACCAAGTCACCAGACTGCTGAACGCAATATATGATACTGAAGACCTGTAGTCTAGTCAGTGTGCTGTAGTCTAGTCAGTGTGCTGTAGTTTAGTCAGTGTGCAGTAGTCTAGTCAGTGTGCTGTAGTCTAGTCAGTGTGTTCAAGTTTAGTCTTTTCAAACTTAGTATTTTCATGCCTAACCAGTTTATTCTAGACTAACCAGTTGCTTCTAGTCTAAACCCGTTCTTTTAGCCTAACCAGTTTTTTTTAGACTAACCAGTTTCTTCTAAATAGTGGTTCTAAATATTAATTAGTTCTAAATATTATTATTATTATTTTTTTAGTTTCTTCTAGCCGAATCAGTGTTTTCAAACCTAACCAGTTTCTCCTAGCCTAACTAATTTCTCCTATCCTAACTAATTTCTCCTATCCTAACCAGTTTCTTCAAGCCTAATCAGTTACGTTAACCAAGACAGTTTTGCTGAATCCCTCAATCTTCCTTCCGCTGCACAGCTGTCTCTCCATGTAAAGACAACATATAGGCCGAGCCATGGAAGGGAAAGGAAACACCACCATTTGATTACTTTCTGTCGTGTGTCGTAAAAAAAACAAACACACACCATTGTCTAAAATCTCATCATAACCAAAAGGAATGTGACAACAATGCATCGAACTTAAAATTAAATCTGGTTAAACACTCATTTACCATCAGGCTTTCTATTTTATTTGTAACACCACTGGAAGATTTGTCGCTCTGTTACTTCTTGACCTAGCAATATCAATGAAGTTACCAGACTTCTACAGACATGGCCGGGTTCCCAAGGTTTAACCATTGGAGACAGCTGTAATCCTACGTGTCGACACACACAGATCATAAATTGAAACGTAATTGAATTCCCTCTGTAACCGACTTTCAATGTTCGGGCAGAGCGGTTTCTGACACGTCGTTAATGGAATTAACCGAATCGTTTAGATACGATTGACATTCCTCAGTGTAATTGATATTTGAACGCTGGTTTAAATCACGCATACACTGTTGCAAATGTTGTTCTAATTTGCAGTATATTAATCCTTCATCTTCTTACAGTTGTTGGTGTACTCATACATTCGTTTTGTTCTGATAGTTGATGGTGTTCTGTGGTAATGTGCTTATAGTTAATGGTCTACATTAGTTTTGTTCTTGTAGTAGATGGCATACACTCATATAGTTGAGGTCTACATTAGTTTTGTTCTTGTAGTAATGGCATACATTCATATAGTTGATGGTCTACATTAGTTTTGTTCTTGTAGTAATGGCATACACTCATATAGTTGATGGTCTACATTAGTTTTGTTCTTGTAGTAATGGCATACATTCATATAGTTGATGGTCTACATTAGTTTTGTTCTTGTAGTAATGGCATACACTCATATAGTTGATGGTCTACATTAGTTTTGTTCTTGTCGTAGATGGCATGCACTCATATAGTTGATGGTCTACATTAGTTTTGTTCTTGTAGTAATGGCATACATTCATATAGTTGATGGTCTACATTAGTTATGTTCTTGTAGTAATGGCATACATTCATATAGTTGATGGTCTACATTAGTTTTGTTCTTGTAGTAATGGCATACATTCATATAGTTGATGGTCTACATTAGTTTTATTCTTGTAGTAGATGGCATACATTCATATAGTTGATGGTCTACAATAGTTTTATTCTTGTAGTAGATGGCATACATTCATATAGTTGATGGTCTACATTAGTTTTGTTCTTGTAGTAATGGCATACACTCATATAGTTGATGGTCTACATTAGTTTTGTTCTTGTAGTAATGGCATACATTCATATAGTTGATGGTCTACATTAGTTTTGTTCTTGTAGTAATGGCATACATTCATATAGTTGATGGTCTACATTAGTTTTGTTCTTGTAGTAATGGCATACATTCATATAGTTGATGGTCTACATTAGTTTTGTTCTTGTAGTAATGGCATACATTCATATAGTTGATGGTCTACATTAGTTTTATTCTTGTAGTAGTATGGCATACATTCATATAGTTGATGGTCTACATTAGTTTTATTCTTGTAGTAGATGGCATACATTCATATAGTTGATGGTCTACATTAGTTTTGTTCTTGTAGTAGATGGCATACATTCATATAGTTGATGGTCTACATTAGTTTTGTTCTTGTAGTAATGGCATACATTCATATAGTTGATGGTCTACATTAGTTTTATTCTTGTAGTAGATGGCATACATTCATATAGTTGATGGTCCTACATTAGTTTTATTCTTGTAGTAGATGGCATACATTCATATAGTTGATGGTCTACATTAGTTTTGTTCTTGTAGTAGATGGCATACATTCATATAGTTGATGGTCTACATTAGTTTTATTCTTGTAGTAGATGGCATACATTCATATAGTTGATGGTCTACATTAGTTTTATTCTTGTAGTAGATGGCATACATTCATATAAGTTAATGGTCTACATTAGTTTTGTTCTTGTAGTAGATGGCGTACATTCATATAAGTTAATGGTCTACATTAGTTTTGTTCTTGTAGTAATGGCATACATTCATATAGTTGATGGTCTACATTAGTTTTGTTCTTATAGTAGATGGCATACATTCATATAAGTTAATGGTCTACATTAGTTTTGTTCGTGTAGTAGATGGCGTACATTCATATAGTTGATGATCTACATTAGTTTTAGTTCTTGTAGTAGATGGCATACATTCATATAGGTTGATGGTCTACATTAGTTTTTGTTCTTGTAGTAATGGGCATACATTCATATAGTTTAATGGTCTACATTAGTTTTGTTCTTGTAGTAGATGGCATACATTCATATAAGTTAATGGTCTACATTAGTTTTGTTCTTGTAGTAATGGCATACATTCATATAGTTGATGGTCTACATTAGTTTTGTTCTTATAGTAGATGGCATACATTCATATAAGTTAATGGTCTACATTAGTTTTGTTCGTGTAGTAGATGGCGTACATTCATATAGTTGATGGTCTACATTAGTTTTGTTCTTGTAGTAGATGGCATACATTCATATAAGTTGATGGTCTACATTAGTTTTCTTCTTGTAGTAGATGGTATACATTCATATAGTTGATGGTCTACATTAGTTTTGTTCTTGTAGTAGATGGCATACATTCATATAGTTGATGGTCTACATTAGTTTTATTCTTGTAGTAGATGGCATACATTCATATAGTTGATGGTCTACATTAGTTTTATTCTTGTAGTAGATGGCATACATTCATATAGTTGATGGTCTACATTAGTTTTGTTCTTGTAGTAGATGGCATACATTCATATAGTTGATGGTCTACATTAGTTTTGTTCTTGTAGTAGATGGCATACATTCATATAGTTGATGGCTCTACATTTGTTAGACTCCTCTTAGATTATCAGTGCGTCCGTATGTTCTTCTAGATTATCAGTGCGTCCCGTAGTGTTCGTTCTAGATTATCAGTGCGTCCGTAGGTGTTTCTTCTAAATTATCAGTGCGTCCGTAGTGTTCTTCTAGATTATCAGTGCGTCCGTAGTGTTCTTCTAGATTATCAGTGCGTCCGTAGTGTTCTTCTAGATTATCAGTGCGTCCGTAGTGTTCTTCTAGATTCACAGTGCGTCCTTAGTGATTCTTCTAGATTATCAGTGCGTCCTTAGTGTTCTTCTAGATTATCAGTGCGTCCGTAGTGTTCTTCTAGATTATCATGTACGTTTGTAGTGTTCTTATAGTTCAAGGTGTACATCTACAATGGTCTGTTAGTTTCTCGTGTGCGTATGTAATGTTCTACTTGTTTTATCGATGTACATCTGTAATGTTCTACTTTATGTCAGGTCTTAGTCAGATATGACAGAGCTAGCCTATGACAATAGACGATGCTACCTGCTTTCTGTTAGCGCCGAATGTTGGGCGGCGCTCACCAAACCCGACACCCCACATTGTGCCAACGGCTTCGGGCGGAGAAGCGCAATTGAGAGTGTACAAGCCTTACCAAGGTGCGAGGAAATGCAACCTAAATACTAAATGGCATGGCAGAGCAGACCAGTCCCTAAACCTTTGTCGGCAATTGGTCTAGGATGGAAACTCCGACAGCCGCTCAGTTAGATGATCCCTTTACTGATCCGGCAGCTTCTGCAGCTTGTACTGGACTATTTTATTGTGCACATCTATAGATGTTCCTCGAGTTTATAGATCACATATGTCTAGTTTATCTATACCGTTTGTAGATAGTTCTATGAATATGCTCTGTTTTATTGATTACGTCTGAAGACATCCTTTACCCCGCTGTATCGTTTTTACGAGTGCCATGTTGCGGCAAAGTTTGGCTCTTTTTAAAATGTCCTCAACCACATCTCTTTTCATCTCCAGCTTCAATAGGCCTCTAAATGTCACTGCTTTTGTTGCCATGAAATGCAAGCTATTCTTCTGTATGCCTGCATTTCTATACCTCTATTCCATTTTCTAATTACTTGATCATTGTCCGCGATTCTGCACTATACAGTAGAGTTTAGTATCTTTATAGACTTTTTTATCATCATTTTAAAGTTATTGTTTATCTCTTAAGATGTTAATGTTTTGTTAATGCTGTTCAGTATGTTTTAAGCCATTCCGGATTTCTATATCACTTCTTCCATCGTCGGTTATTACATAGCCCAGGTAGGAGAAGCTAGCTGCTTGTTTGCATTGCATCTCTTTGTTTATCCTCGTGTTTATTGTTGACTTCTCTTTGTATCGCCAATTATCAATATGTTCGCTGTTTTGGGGATCTTATATTAATGTCCACATGCTGCACGCCGCCTGTTCACTTGCTACACAGATTCCTGCAGCTCCGGCCCACCACCACTACCATCATTATCATCATCATCATCATCATCATCATCATCATCATCATCATCATCATCATCATCATCATCATCATCGTCATCGTCATCATCATCATCATCGTCATCATCATCATCAGGTGGGAACTTGTAGAACATCACTCTAGTTGGAAGGTTATCATGACTTATTCGTTGTTATGCCGTGAGATCTTGTAATGTCCAGATATCCTGTAATGTCCGGTGTTCTCCGCCATGTTGGTCTACTCTGCCTCTTCTTCCAGCAAGCCTCCCATTACTATTGTTTCTAACCAACTGTGTTGTATCCTATGCCCGGGACACGATGCTGTGTATGAGCCAGCTTTCTTCGATGTTCAGATCCTGTAAAATGTCATTCGGTTTCTTCTTGGTTTGGTCCACAGAATTCTAAGAATCTTTCTGTTACATTTAGCATATCGGCCTTTTCTTTGGTGATTGTGAAGTAGTGTATGACTCACATACGTGGGTTTCTAAAGGAACATTTTCAATGCATTCACGGAAATTATCATTGACATCTGCTCCAGCTCTTGCTTAGGGAAAGTTAGTACTCTATTTTGTTTTATTCTAATTAAAAGCAAAGGGCACAGCGAGGTATCACTCGGAAACTTGATCTTTGGAGCCGCGTGTGCCATCAAATTCCTGCTCACTTACTGTTATATATCCCGTACGTGACATCTTGTGCCTGGCGTTAAATCTGATCCAGAGTGTACATAGTCTTATATATGTTTCATGGCTGATTCTATGTTTTGAGGAACATCAACCGTGATAAATCTTCTGTGTTCCTCTTTCCGGTGAAGTGAACCACGCCTAGTTATGCACTACTTTAAAACCAAGTATGTCCTTTAGCAGTAGTTCCCAAGCTTTTCAAGAAGAGGGCCATATCTTCTATTTTCAGTAGTTAAGCTGGCCACAACGTTATAAAATTATAAAAGTGGTGGAATATCATTCTTACCTTTCTTAACTTTTGTCAACAAAATTCTAAAACTTTAAAGGCAGTCAGTGTCTTCATAACGTTTCGTTGCGAACTGAACAGGCACATTCTATAATATCTGATCATAACAACCACGAGCAGAGTAAATTATCGCACGCTGACGGGGCGCTCCGATTACATTTTTGAAATTATTAAAATATATTAAGGAGCGGCTGGCCAAGTGGCTAGAACGCCGGACTCTCCTTCGGGATACCCGGGTTCGAATCCGCGGTAATTTGTGTGATTTTTTTGTTCAGTCGGGAATAAAACAAAAAGTGTTCTGTTATGAACATTTGGCTGTGTCCAGTGTGTGCCGCGTGGTTACACACCCGCTTCACACGCGTGAACCGGGGCTTGTTTCCGGATCCGTCAGGGATATGCACTACTGACGAGCTCAAACGAGAGCTAAACTCGAGTATAGTGCTTCCATATTGACGTGGATAGGCCTTAGGTTCATACCAGAATACGATCAGCGTTGCCAGTGGTGGGTTGTATTCAATATTTAAATTTCAAATCTCGAAACAACCAATAAATCAAAAAAGAAAAAAATCCTAACCTGCACAGTTCGCGGTGACTGCACTAGCCAGGCGGCCTTAATTCCTCAGGCTCAAAGACCCCTCAGCCATACACCGCAAGACACTATATTGGCAGTAAATGACAGTTGACAGTTAAAATATATAATATTAAATAACGAGGCCTCGCGTGTCTCTTTCTGACAGCTGACGGGCCACAAGTTGCCTGCGGGCCGTGGTTTGGGAACTACTGTCCTTTAGATACCCCCCCCCCCCTCGATGTGTCTCCACCTTGTCGTGGTGGGGGGGGGGGGGGTGCGGGGGCTTGCGTGTCCCAATGACCCCAAGAGCTGAGCCGACGGAAGCACATCTATGTGTCGGACAGGACTTGGGTTAGGGGTCAGACTAAGTGAGACACAACCTGCTGCTCTGCAGTTAGACTGAGGATAGCAGTCAAAACTTCAAATCAGGCGTACGAAGGCCGAAATGTTTGGTCCGGACATATACTCTAAGGCTCTCAGCTGAGGGATATGGCTGAACGCCTCTAAGCCATAACCACTCGGATGTGAGAGCCGGACCGATACCCACCTACCGAAAAATGGAGGTGAGATGCTGAGTACGCCACATGCTCAGTTCACATACTTGTTCGAAGGCTCTCAACTGGGGGATAGGAGGGATCCCCGAATGAGAGGGCCTGGCCTGTTATTCGATGTCTGTTGCTGAGCCGGCAGCACACGTAGCCTACCTCGTGAGCGGTACTTTAAGGTGGCAAAGCGGTTCAGTCGCAAGAGGTTACGATGAAAGTCTGTATCTATACTCATAGAGTGAGCGTAGTCTAAGGGAAAAATAACGTCTCAAAAACACGAAATGGAACGCTTGGCTAGCGAATCCATGACGTAGTAGTCCGAAACGAAAGCTTGATGAGTGGATGTCGTCCGCAGACTGTCCGTCCCTGGTTTCTGTAGGGAGCGACCAGTGGCAAAACTAAATGCCTAATACATGGAAGTGAGGAATTAAAGCAGCCATGAGCAGGAAGTGGCGATTCCTCGGGTGAGCCCAGTCTAAGAGCGCTATGTGCCGGCTCTGTAATTATGGAAGCCTCTTTGGATTGCGAGGAATGCCCAGGGTCTGCCCCTGCCTTCCCTTGAGGGTTGATATATTGTTGTTGGTTCCGAAGTCCAACTGCCACATCTAAAAACTACTTTCCGTTGGAAGAGGGCTGCAGCGATCCAACTAAGGAGGAATGGACTTACGTAGTTCAAGAAGCTGAAACATTAAAAAATCCAGTGGTACTCTGTTGTATGCGTCCTCAAGATCAATCGCTGCAGCAACAGTTTCAGTGCCTGAGTGGAAACCTTCATAGACATCATGGGCAAAGACTGCTGCATTGGTCCAGGTTTCTCTTTTTGGACGGTACCCACCCAGGGTAGGTGGGAAAACACCTTGCCTCTCTAGTTGGCTTGATATTTTCCTGGCAATTACCTTCTCCAGCAGCTTGCCTACTGTATTCTGCATGGTTATCAATTCGATATCCCTGAATTTTTTTGTGGTCTTTGTCAGGCTTCGGCAAGACAATCAGATAGCTATGTAACCATTCCTCCTTGATGCTAGCACTCCCTATACTGTTGTTGTACATGTCTGCTAGTTTCTCTAGCTCATTGTCGGTACAACCTATTTATGTCGTCGTATCTTATGCCATCAGGACCTGGAGCACCTGTGATCGTCGACACAGCCTTGATTTCTTTCACTGTCTGTGTCTTCTCCGAGTGTCTGGGCCTTGCATCTGTCTGAGGTGACTCTTGGCCAGATCCGGCCTCACATGTCTGCTGGTTGCTCTGCTCAAGGTAGCGTTCAAGAGGGCTTTGCCCTGTCCTCATCAGTCCTCTGCAGATGAGGTCAGCACCTTGGAAGTCAGAAATGCTCTATTCTTGACTACCCACTCATGCTTTTTGATTAGTCGCCAGAACAATTTCAGTGACGTGTCTGTGCTTACTCTTTGACACACCTCTGCCCATTTTTCGCTTTTTTTAAACCACCTTGACAGTTTTTTGAAATAGCTTACTTTTGTGTGCATCTCTCTTTCTAAGTGCAAGCAGGGACTAGATGACCAGCTCTGTTCTTCTTGGCAATTTTGCCATCTCCTACAGCAGCTACGCTTATCCACCCAAGCCTTCTCCACCTCGAAACTCCACCACGGTGGCTGCTCCAGCTTTTCTCCTGCCCTTGAAACGTTCTGCGCTGTGTCACGTCCTTATTTTGCTCACCACATCTTCCCTGTACTGTCATACTGGAACGTCTTTACCTTTAGCATGTGCTGCCTGGTTCGTGCCTTTCTCCACCAATATGCTGCAAGGTGTTGGTCGCTGCCATGGTGTCCTAGACACCCCATCTACACACTGTAGTGAGTGAAGGTGAAACTAGACGCCGATCAATAGCATGTCCGTCACGCCTGGACGACTCTGTCCTGGTGTCACAGCACTGTTGTACACCAGGTCGATGGTTTTCCCAGTGCGTTCGAGCTCCTCCCCTATGTATTGGAGAGTGTTTCCCATATCGCCTTAGGTTGAGTCCCACAGAAATACATTTCTCTCGTGACTAATATGTCCCTTAAGCCTGCCCTCTGGGCGTCACACTCGCATTGCGGGCATAAACTTACCACACGAATGTATACTGGATGAACTCTCACGCCTGTGATTTGATCGTCACTGCCCAATGGACATGTCTAGCTCTGACCCACCATGCGTCGCGACTGAGAATCGCCGTTCCCAGATGTCGTCTGTTGTAGAACATTTGACCGGCAATTCGGAGTAGCTGACGCTCAGTCGGATGTGTTGGCCTAAGGTCTCGGCCCAAGGGTGACTAACAGACACACCACAATTACATCTGAAAAAACACTCCGGATGAACGCAGAAGAAGAAGAGGAGGAAGAAGAAGATAACTTCCTCTAAACAGATTCCAGCCAAGACAACGAGATCTTTCAATGAGAGTTTGTTTATGTCTTTACAGTTAGTTGTGTACAACGGCTTTTCTGCCTACAATTTGCGACCTGCCGTCGATTTGTTAAAATCTGCGCTTAATGTACACATTGCTTCCCGTGTGTCCCCCCCCCCCCCCCCCCCTCCCCTTACCCCCTACCAGAGAAGGCTGGGTTTTTGATCCCACAAGAAATCGTAGTGCAGTGATATATGTATTTAGTTACAATTGTTGTTGGGAGTCTCTGTGGCGAATTGGTCAAGCCGTTTGACTCGTGCTCCGAAGGTTGTGGGTTAGATTCCGGGCCGCGTCCTTCGGTTTACGAGTTAAATGTTTCGGAGACTCCTGTGGGTCGTCGTTAAGAGCTACGGAGTTCGTGCTTTGTGCGGCGCTTTCCGTGCAGCGGAAAGAGACCGAGCCATATGGGATAAAACCCGGTGCAATGAAGTCGACCCTGTCGACTTTTAAGCGACTTTTTGTTGTTGTTGTTGTTGTTGTGCAGATTGACAGTTTTGCCGTTAATGAAGAGCGGTAACTTCTAAGGCAAATTCTGACGTCGTATTCCCTCGGCAAGGCTGCTTCCCAGCCACAAATGAAAGACATCTTTGAGTTTGTAATTATCATGAATTATTTATGTTGTAAGGATTTTGATAGTTTAATTTGTGGTGTACCAAACAAGGCAACGTACTGCATTTCAAAACGCCTCTTCTTCTCCTTGAGGCGCCATTATGGAGCAGACGTAGGCAGTCATGACTTTCCAAGCCTCCCATGTCATTTGATGTGCCAATAAAGTTGGTGTTGCATATATTATGTATTATTTGATGCAAAGCTGTTTAAACTGTCCTCATACACATTCCTATGTCTACTTCTACCCCTGTTGCCTTGTATGTTCCCTCACAGCAGGCTAGTTTCTCTATACCATCACTTCTGTTGATATGCTCCTAAATTTAATTTGTCCTTTGTTTTGTCAAAACTTCCTAATTGATCAACATTCGTGAACGTTTCCTTGAGAAATGTGTTGGGATGTTGTTTGTTTGTTTGTTTGTTTGTTTGTTTGTTTGTTTGTTTGTTGCTTTCTGAGGCTTTCAACTCAAGCATAGTCCATTCACATGCTACTACTTTTAGTGTACTAAACTGATTTTTGCATGTGGAATAGCTTTCCCTATTACCAGTGTCCCTCGCCATCAGGCGAACCTACTCCAACTTGTGAGGTACTTGTAATTTACGTCCCCCAGTCAAGGACGATAAGTCAACATTTTAATCCAACTGACCGGTGTAGGGGTTGAACCTGCTACCTTAGATCAGCACACCAGAAGAATGAGCGCACTGATCAGTTCGGTCATACTGGTCGCTACAAACGATGAGCAACATGAACCAATGGTGACGCATGCATACATTGCCATCTTTCACCCAGTGTGTCACAGCTGTGAGTTTCTAACAAATGTTAACATTAACTTTTATTACTGAGGTCATAAAGTCAAATTCTATGTTTACGACAATCTATTGATTATGTTGATTATGTAATCATTTAGCTATGAGACACACACAGGTGGTATTGTATGTCGTGTCAAGGGCGGTCACCATACATGTGTCTTGTGCTTTCTGTGGTCTTAGATTTTTGGTTGTTTATTGGTTTTTACTGGCACTTGTGGATTAGCGGTAGAGAACGTAGCTTCACAACCCTGACACACGGTGTTTAAAATCAGCCGATAGTGATTTGGAAGCAGACAGCTTTGTGTTCCTCTTCTTCTTTTCTTTCTCAATTTACCTCAGCGAAGTGTGTGTGTGTGTGTGTGTGTGTGTGTGTGTGTGTTGGGGGGGGGAGGGTTGTAAGGATCGCCTGTGCGGTCTTTTTAATGCTGTTTGTTAATTCATTTCTTAAAGGTTGTTCTTGATACCATCACGATGTTCTTGATACCATCACGATGTTCTTGATACCATCACGATGTTCTTGATACCATCACGGTGTTCTTGATACCATCACGGTGTTCTTGATACCATCACGATGTTCTTGATACCATCACGATGTTCTTGATACCATCACGGTGTTCTTGATATCATCACGGTGTTCTTGATACCATCACGGTGTTCTTGATATCATCACGGTGTTCTTGATACCATCACGGTGTTCTTGATACCATCACAGTGTTCTTGAAACCATCACAGTGTTCTTGATATCATCACGGTACTCCATCTGTTACGTGGTCTGTTCCTTTCTCTGTATCCATTATATTTCTTCAATAGTGGCTCTTTGTGGCAGATGGTACCAGGACTATAAATAGTGTGTAAGGACTACGCTTGAGTATAAAGTGAGAGAACGAACAAGAAAGAAAGAAAAGGTACCAGGACATTCTTGAGAGGTGGTCAAACCATTTAATCTTTCGCTCTTTAATGAAGTGCATAACTCGTTTCAGACCTAGGCGTCTTCTAATTTCCTTATTCATAGTTCCATTAAGCTTTGCGTCGATTTGCAAAATTGCATGAGTCAGTCGGTCGGTCGTTTCGTAAGCAATGACAAACTAATGAATGTAACATTGTCTAGATAATCACAAATAACCAAACACTGGTAGAGTTGATTGAGACGTCCTGTTAAAGAGTTGCAACTAACTTTTCTTGTTTGGTTTTATAAAAACCAATGTATTCATTGTTGCTTGTACTTTATGCTAGACGTGTAATTATGTCTGTGAACATTATTATTACTGTGGACGGCACCACACATACACAAAAAAAAAAGAGTTTGATTTTCACTGCCGCTTCACAGACAGGATAAACTTTTCTAATCGATTAGCACAGCCCTTCTCATTATGTTCATCCTTCTCATTATTCTTATGCTATTCATTATTCCCATCCATTACATTATATTTTCATTCTCATTACTCTCATCCTATTTATTTTTCTCATCCCTCTCATTATTCTCACCCTACTCACTACGCCATTCCATCACATTATTCTTAACCTACTCATTATTCTCACCCTACTCTTTATTATCACCCAATCATTATTCTCACTCTCCTCATTATTCTTGTCCTACTCATTATACTCATTATTCATTCTAATCCTACTAATTATTCTCACCCTACTCATTATTCTCATCCTCCTCATTATTCTCAATCTTCTTATTATTCTCATAATACTCTTGATTCTCATCCTAGTCATTGATATTCATACTCATATTTTATTCCTTCATATTATCCTGTAAGCCAGGGACAACCAGATAAATAGTGCGTCTGCCATGTTGTCTATTATTTTTGGCCATTTTCTCCTAACTATTATGATTGACAGCCAAACATTAGAAAACAAACTGCCACTAGGCAGATAGAAACGAGACAGAGCATGGCTGTCGACTGTTCAACAATGTCTGTGTTTTACCACGCACGGCAAAGAATCTCTGGTATGTATGATTGACAGACTTTGGGGTGGTGATGACCCAGATCTTTGCTCCCTGTCTCATTTGACACTTCACACAGCTAGACGGAGCTTGCCGCATTAACTAGCGGATCACAGAACTTCCTAACTTAAGCCAAATCGCATAAACGGCTCAACATCATCATGTGCCGCTTGTTTAGTCTCTAGATCTACTTTTCCAGTGGTTCTCAACCGGTGGGGAATTCCCCCCTCCCCCCAGGGGGAATTGTAGTGTTTCCGGCTGGAATTAAGATTATTTCAAGATCGCGTTAATACAAGAACGATTACTTGATATTGTTTTCTCCTTCATACTGTACGGTTCTGTACCTTCTAAAATTCATTTTATAAAGTAAGTAGACCCACAAATCATGTTTTATGTGGACGTCTAGACTTGTTTTAGTATGTACTATTAAATTTAGCTTCCATTATTACGTATACTGTGTAGGGGCAGGGACGGGACATTTAGGTAGGAAATACCAAAGGGGGGAATGACGTTCTGAAAATATGGTGAAGGGGGGCACGGGCCAAATTTTTAGGTAGGAAATACGAAAGTGGGGGGGGGGGGGAATGACGTTCTGAAAATATGGTGAAGGGGGGCACGGACCAAAAAAGGTTGAGAACCACTGTATTTACTCTGTGTCCTGATTGTAAAACACAATGCTGTACAGTTACAAGTCAAAGTAAATTCACACATGTGGTTTCCACTATATGAAGCGTAGGGTCCACGACAGCAAACTGTGTGTCAAATACGAGGGGGTTTCAAATGAAAACCTTACATGTTTTTTGTTTGTTTTGGTTTCTGGGTGAATATATTCTGAAAAAGTACAAAACAAATATATTACTTTTAGCTGTGGTCACCACTGCCTTCAATGCAAGTCCTCCAGCGCCGACAAAGTGCTTGAATTGCTGTAGAGAAAAATTCTCTTGGTCGCGTGTGCAACCACTCATGCACCACCTGCTGTACCTCTTCATCGGACCGAAAGAGTCTTTCCTCCCAATGACTCTTTGAGTTGATCCAAACAGATGGAAATCACATATAGTGCTAGGTCTGCCGAAGTACCGGTGATGTGGTACACACTGAAAGAGGAGCCATGATAAAAAAAACAACAACTGATAACAGAACTCTGCTTCTTCTTTAGTGCATGTCAAAAGTGGGGCGGCCATCTTTAAACTGATCTTAAAATGCGACCGTTTTCGTGTGCACCTTGATGTTATGTACTTAATGCTCTTGACATCCTTAACAATAATATTGTCAGGTTACAACACATTGGCATGTGTGGCGAAGTAGTCAAACCGTCTGCCTCGTGCTCCAAAGGTTATGGGTTCGATTCCGGGCTACGTCAGTCAGTTCACGAGCGCATTTTTCTAGGAGACTCCTGGGTGTCGGCACTGGAGCTACGGAGTTGCTGTTTTGTGCGACGCTTTCGGCAGCCCCACTCCCCACCCCCCCCCCCCCGGGAAAGAGACGACCGAGTCATATGGGATAAAACCCGGTGCAATAAAGTCGATCATCTCGACTTTTGGGACAGTTGTTGTTGTTGATACAAGAGATACATTCATATTTATTATGAGATACATAGTTACATTCATTATTATCATATAGGATGCTTAGATACATTCATATTTATTTTGAAATACATAGATACGTTCTTAATTATCTAATGGTATACTTGGATACTTTAATGCTTATCTCATGGGATATAAGAGTATATTAATATGTATCTCATGGGACTACTTGGGTACATTCATATATGTCTCATTTCATACTTGGGTACATTTATACCTTTCTCATGGGATTCTCGAATATATTCCTACTTATCTCATGGTATCATTAGACACAATATGTAACTAAAAGGATGCGTGGATACATCTATACTTAATTCATAGGATTCTCGAATATAATCATATCCATCTCATGGGATTCTAGAATATATTCATAATTATCTCTTGGGATACTCGAATGTATTGATATCTATCTCATGGTATACTCGAATATATTCATACCTATGTCATGGGAATTTCGAATATATGCATACCTATCTCATGGGATATTCGAATATATTCATACATATCTCATGGGATACTCAAATATATTCATACCTATCTCATGGGATACTTGAATGTATTCATACCTATCTCATTGGATACTCGAATATATTCATATATATCTCATGGGATACTCGAATATATTCATACCCATCTCATGGTATACTCGAATATATTCATACCTATCCCATTGGATACTCGAGTATATTCATATCTATCTCATTGGATACTCGAATATGTTCTTACCTATCCAATGGGATACTCGAATACATTCATACCTTTCTTTTGGGATATTCCAATATATTCTTACCTATCTCATGGGGTACTCGAATGTATTTATACCTTTCTCATGGGATTCTCGAATATATTCATATCTATATCAAGGAACAGAATCAGTGTAATTAAGGTATGCGTGGATACAGTTATACTTATCTCATGGGATATATCATATTATCTTATGCAATATATGACTATATTAATTTCTCTCTCTCTCTCTCTCTCTCTCTCTCTCTCTCTCTCCTCTCTCTCTCTCTCTCTCTCTATCTATCACTCTCTCTCTCACTCTCTCTCTCACTCTCTCTCTCTCTATCACTCTCTCTCTCTCTCTCTCTCTCTCTCTCACTTCTCTCTTTCTATATGTGGTATAAGTATGCGCATGAATGTCTGCATATCTGTACATACATTTAAATATTTTAGTGCATGTATGTACATTCGTGTGTGCTATTTCGGGTAGATATATAGCTAGATGGTTTTCAGATATTCAGTCTCAATGACCTACCTGTTCAGTCCAGACGCGAATAATCATAATTCCCTTTTGTAATGTTCATCTTCTTGTTGGTCTGTAGTTATTACTTTTTCTAGCTTGATGTTTTATTGTTGTCTGCATCCTACCAACCCCTCCCCCCCCCTCCAATTATTTTCCTCTTTCTCTTCTCTCCCCCCGCTTTGCACTCTGTTTTCAACAAGTCACTTCCAATATTAGTCGTGCTTTGTGCCAGCTCATGAACGCATTGTTTGGAAATTATTGTGATGGTTTCCCCTAAAATTCTCTTTTGAGATTTATGTGCTATATCTGTCATATTATAAGTCAGCATCAAAAGGAATTTTGACAAATTGCGGCCTTCAGTTTATGATGTAAAACTTCCGAGGGATCTGCAGCGTGCATTTCAGACCCCATTTTCTTTCGTACTTATCCCAGAAGATAGCAGCCGATTAGATAAATTCCGGAGTCCGAGTATAATTTCCAAATGGTCCGTACTTTGTCTAACTGTTCAGTAATTGGATTTGTGAATCTAACACTTATCTGTAAAACATGCAAGGATCCTATAAAACAAAAAAATAATAATTCGTTTGTTACATAGGACATATGGCCGTGAATTCTGGTCAATGAGTAAACAAGCAAAATTCCTATGAGGCCTTAGATATATTATTTTACAGGATATTGCTGAACATTCCTTGGACTAAAAAAAATTAGTATTCTAATTGTTTTGAAAGTGGCTATTATCACAAATACCAAAAAGCAGCAACTGTAATTGTTTTTGTTTTTGGACACAATATGAGGTGACAAGAACTATAACATCTTGTGACGACTGGAACTGTTTGTAGACAAAAGAACTAGGGTAAGACAGCTAGACAAGATTCTTGACAGCCTTTGGTCATGGCACGGAAGAGTGTCAGCACACGACTCGGTAGATGCTGTTGGAGGTAGCAAGATGTGGAGAATTCTGCATGATCAGAAAGGCAGTTGATGCTGATGATGCTCATTTTTCAAGTTGGACAGCAATGCCTGACCTCGATTAGAATATGTATATACGCCAATGCTGGTTTCCCTGGCCTACGTGTTAAACGACTTTCTCCGTAATCCCTTTATCCACGTAGGGTAACGCAGCGCGCGGAAATTGGTAGCGGTTCTCGCCGCGTTGATGACTTTGCGGGATATGTGAGCCGGCCGCTCAGAAAGCAGTGGCAACCTACTGAGCGTATTCTTGCCAAGAAATCAACATCAGCGGTAAAATGTTGGTGTTGACAGCGATGTCCTGTAAAGGATATGCGAAACAAAAAATAATATACGCCAATGTTTTCATATTGTATAGTTCAACAATATTTTACTGGCTTTATTTATGGACTTATGTCTTATATCATAGTTTACCATCTGCCTTACCACTCCATTGACCTGTCTTATTACATGGTCTGACCTGTCTAGCGAAACTAACAAGCTAAATTGTTTTGATTTCTCTGTGTTAGTTTTACCTTTAGCTATCTCAACCACTGCTAGTGTACTAATGTAATAGTTTTTCGTTTCCTTGTGTTATTTACTTCTCTGAGCTCACTTTCCTTAATTAAGCACATTAACTTCTGTGGCGACAGTTCGTGATAGACTGATATTGCCGAGGCTGTCATCACCAGCAGTTGTCGGGCGCCTGCTGCATAATGAACGAAAAGCAACGTAAGGAAGTGCTACAATCTGTGGTAAAACTGGCTTCATTGTATCGAAAAGAAAGAAAGAAATATAGGGGAACGAAGGGTGAAGAAAAGCGACACCAGACATAACAAGATTCACATTGGAGAAATGCATGGAAGGTGAAGCAATTAGCGATAATTGAAACACACAGATAGAATTATATGTCTTTCTATTTATTCATGTGCCTTCTGTCTCACTAGGGCAACCGTCAGGTTCCCCTCCTTCTTTCCATCTCTCGCTCTCATTCCACTTGCTGAATGTAATATAGTTTTATCTAATTTATTGTACTCTGATAAACTATTCTATCTGTCTCTGCTACTCTCTGTTTCCTCCTCCTCCTCCTCTTCCTCCTCCTCCTCCTCCTCAACACGTTTGTCTGGCTGCTTCTGTTGCTAATGTGTTCATGGTCAACATTCTGGCTAATTACTGTCTCGTACATATTTTATCCTTGTCTGAATAACCATGAGAATTTGTGTAAATGATGAATGTATGTATGCAGGTATGTATGCATGTGTTTATGCATGTGTGTGTCTATGCATGTGTGTGTGTGTGTGTGTGTGTGCGCGCGCGTGCGCCTGCCTGTTTAATAACATGATAATATGCATTGTGTGTTGAAATTGATTGTTGTGCTGAAAATAGACACAGTACACTGTTCTGAGGTCGACACCCGAGACTTCTAAAATAGGTAGCAATGATTTCACTGCGAAGAGTTTAAAGGTGGCGATAAAGAGAACTGGTCACACAATGGCATGATGGCGACTAGATATATGTGAACTCATTCTGTTATTGTATACTTGTTACACTATGACAACCACGGTGTTAGTTTTAGACATAAATAACTTACTCGTCCACTGTAAATAGTCACAATATACAGCGTTGAGCTCAAATCCAGCCCATCTAAATAGTGACAGGTACCCTTGATTTCGCTGGGAAGGGTTGAAAGGTAGATATAAAGAGAACTGGTCACACTATCTCCTAATGATGGCTGGGCATATGTGGGCTTCATCTGCTATTGGCTACCGTGTCAACTACTGAAACCATAGTGTTTTACTTGGTTCCGCGTTCTTTATATGTCTTCGCAATCAACCCCAGTATTTTAGCTGTTTCTGATTTCTTATAGACAATTTTTAGTTTAGGTAGTTTGGCATGCTACCTGAATGACCGACGCTCATACCATAGAAATCAACTACTCGTCGACTGGATATAGTCACAGTGCGAGTACCAAAGTACTATGTAATATACGTCCATACATTCCGGACTGACGCCAAGTTAGATGAGAATGACACTACTGGATGTTGGGAAAACTAGAGATTCTTGGTCGGCATATATTCAGTTACAGCTGAAAACCTACAGTTTATCACGGATCACCATCTTTACAACTACCCTGAACATCTGTGCCCCCGATCTCTGGGTCTGCCATTCAGTCTTGTGTAGCTTCAGATCGGCGCTCTTTGGGTCTGTCTAGCGAGCTTATCTTCATCAATCTTTTTTTTTTTTTAGCTTGCTATCTTTGTCAAACGTTGTTCTATTTTTAGTTGCTGAAACGCTTTTAGTTCATATGTGCAGGGCTGTTGCTTCTGAAGGTCACAAACCTGATCCACGTTTTGTTTATGTTAGTCGTCTGCCGTTGATGTGTGCGGATACCGGATCTGAGCGATCCAGTTGGCAAAACGTTCTTGTGACAGTGTTTTTTTTTTTTTGGTGGCGTTACCACCGTCTCTCTCTCTCTCTCTCTCTCTCTCTCTCTCTCTCTCTCTCTCTCTCTCTCTCTCTCTCTCTCTCTCTCTCTCTCTCTCTCTCTCTCTCTCTCTCTCTCTCACTTCTGGAGATTTATCCATTTGTATATTTCTTTCTTTTTTTCAACACTAAACAAGGTGTTAGACAGGGATGTGTACTGTCACCCGATATATTCAATTTGTACACCGAAATTATAATATCAATACAAAACATGCCAGGAATATCGGTTGGTGGGTATATTGTAAACAATCAGCGTTATGTTGTTTCTTGTAAAGCCTACATACTCTTCTTGCTGTTTCCAAATGTAATGGTCGCTGAATGGAAAGTGCATTTGTAAGAAATGGCAGATATAATTGCAACAGAAAGTCAAAATAAAGGACTTAGCTTGAATAACATAAGAAAACAAAAAGTAATGGTTACTATAAAGAACAAGTGTACACCCAAATGCAACATCAAACTGAATGGAAGTAATGTGAATCAAGTCAATTGTTTCAGTATTTAGGTACTTTAGTCACAATAACAAGCAGATGGAAGATGTATTAAGGAAGTTAAATGCAGAATAGTTAAGCAAAAGCTGTATTTAACAAGATGAAGATTATTTTCTGTAATGTATCTTTGTCGAGACGACGAAATGACTTCTTAAGAGCTATAATTTAGCCAATTCTGATGTACGGAAGCAAATAATGGACAGTGAGCAGACAACCAAGCAATTATGTGAAAGCTGTCAAGGTGTGGTGTTAAAGAGAAATGATGAGAACACCTTGTCATATAGAATGAGCAATGGAGACATTTTGAAAGAAATGAACTCACAAAGAAAACTGGTTTACTGGCATCAGAAGAGGACAATCCATATTGTGGGCATCATGGAAGCTGGAGTATGTCGTCACAGCGGCAAGGTTGGAGGAGATGATAGGCAGGGGAACATCAACAGAGAAATGCTGGACAGTTTGACACCATGAGGGATCGTCGCAATCAGAAATGATTGGAAGCACGACAGACAGAAGGCTGTGGACAGATATGATCACCAACGCCACACGGCATGGACACCAGGACAGTTTGACACCATGAGGGATCGTCGGAATCAGAAATGATTGGAAAAGCGAGAGACAGAAGGCTGTGGACAGATATGATCACCAAAGCCACACGGCATGGACACCAGGACAGTTTGACACCATGAGGGATCGTCGGAATCAGACATGATTGGAAACGCGAGAGACAGAAGGCTGTGAACAGATATGATCACCAACGCCACACGGCATGGACACCAGGAAAAAGAACACCCTTCCTTATCAAGTATTATTCAGTATCGAATGAGTGGAAAATCAATAATTGCCGTTGTCCATATCTGAAGTTAAGCATTTACGCAATCCGCTGTAGACACATCAAGGTCGCCACAACGCCCTGTGTTTTTGTTTGTGTCTGTTTTCTTGTAAAGCCTACATACTCTTCATGATGTTCCAATTGTGTAAATATTGCTGTTAAGGAAAATCGCTAAGATGTGCTGAACTTGCATTATAAAAACTTGCGACCATAAGGAACCTAAAGTGGCGTAGTGTGTGTTATCCTCAAAATGTTAGTTATTTCACGTGGTCTGGCTGAGCAGCAAGGGTTAAGCGTGTAGCACCTGACAGGCTTGCCAGCTTGTCTGTCTGGTGTTCATCACCTTACAAATGCAAGTCGATTCTCTTCACACTACTTATCTGTGTAATCTGGCCCCGGAGTTTACACGTAGCCGGCCAGGGGAAATTTTAAAATAAACTTCAGAAAGTTTCTTTATCGAATTACAGGGTTATCTGATACACGGAGCAGACGTTTCCCAATTTACACCTGATGGGGAGATTTAATTAGCTGATCCATCAGCAGTAGTAAACTATCTGGCAAGATTCGTGATATGGGTCTTACATCTGGACCATGTCGGTAGTCGCTGGGTACTTTAGGCGGCTCAAGAAATGCATTACATTATCTCACAAATCCTGTATCTGTCGCCGCTGCAAACTTCGTATTTTTCACGTTCAATGGTTCCTAGCCTCAGACTTCAATATCTACTTTGCTGAATAAAATCTTCTTCCGCGTTCCACTGTTCCTAGCCTCAAACTTCAATATCTACTTTGCTGAATAAAATCTTCTTCCGCGTTCCACGGTTCTTAGTTTCTGGCTACAATATCTATTTTCCGAATAACATTTTCTTCCGAGTTCCAAGGTTTCTGTCCTCAGATTTCAGCATCTGTTTACTTTATACAATCTTTTTATTCCGCGCTCCATTGTTGCTGGCATCAGACGTCAACACTATTTCCTTGATGAAATCTTCGTCTTCTGTGTTCATGATTTCTACTAACAGACTTCGTATATTTTCTCGATTAACTTCCAATGTCCCTTGAAGATCCTTCTTTCAAGGGAATGACCAGAGGATCTGGCCGACATCAAAACTCCGAGGAAAGGCCACACGGGCACATAATCATATTGCTATTTGTACCACTGGTATTGGGACTCTTCGCTGACTGTTGTCGATGAGGACGGAGGATGTATGAGAATAACCCGAGTGCTGTGATGTCTGTTCTTGACTCAACTCAGCTCATAAACCTGAACAGTTCACGAAGTCATATACGTGGGAGGAAAATGGCACGTGTCAAGACCAACACCAAGAGACAACATACTCACAAGATGTGCAACATGGGAGCCGCCAAAACCGTTAAGACGACGAGCGGAGAGAATCTGCCTGCGAGCTGCAGCAAAGAACAAGAGCTCAAGTTACCTCAAAGGAAGCTACTACGAGGGAGACCGTCGACAACCCACCACAGACAAGAGCCAAGACAACTGAGAAGCAAAGAGAAGAGAAAGACACCAAAGTTGGAAACACCGAATCACAGGTTGTCAAACGTATTCAAGTGGAGCTGACAGATGAACAGATCCTAACGCAGCTACAACAGGGGAATCTCCACATCCGAATCTTGAGGGCAGAGCGGATCCTGACGTACTCCAAGATCCCTACCACGCTAGCGGTGCTAACGACTGAGGGCGGCGAGATACCACGCCAGGTATCGGTAAACAAGAAAGTACAACAGCCTGAAGGATTCATTCCAAGAATCACTCAATGTTCAAGATGCCAGAGGGCCGGCCACAGCAGAGCAACATGTCGCAGTAAGACAGAGATCTGCCGATCACCACGCCTTCAAGGAGTGTCCGCTGGCCAAAGTGGACACGGACTTCCGAGCACCCAACAACAAGAGAAAGTGCGCCAACTGCCTGGGCAAGCATGGAGCAAGATACTTGGGCTGTCCGTACCTCCAAAAACACAGAGACGTTCTAAAGATCGCCATTACCACAAAGACACCATACAAGGAAGCAATGCGGAGGTGCGAGACAGTCACGTGTATATCACAAGCTGAAAGAGTTCAACTGCAAAACCAGATAGACGAGCTGAAGAAGCAAGTGAAGGCACTGCTGACGCCGACTCCGACCAGCGACAACGAAAAACTGCTGGTGGAAATAAAGGAGATCTAGCAAACATCAAGATAGAAGTGGAACTTATGGCCGAGATGGAGAAGGAAAACGAAGAAATACTACGAACAATTCAATCAGAGAGAGAACAGCTAAAAGCTGAAATGGAATTAATTCAAAACAAACCAACAGAAGCCATGCAAGAGACCACAGTGAAGCCGCAAGATGAAACCCAAGAAAAGACTGAACCGAAACCGAAAGATAAAGCCAGCAGCCCAACCACGACGCCCGAGACATTCAAGGGGAAACCAATATCCCGCCACACATCTGAAGAAAACCGAGATGAGTACCCTGACGACGGCATGGCGTGGCCCCGGGCACCCACCTTGGAGGAGTGCCAAGAATCGGCAAGGTGAGGGGAAATTACAGAGGAACTCAGGTGCAAGAAATTCAGAAGGAGCTGGGAAGAAAAAGAAAAGAAGAAGCCCAAGAAATGCAGGGGGGAAACCTGTAGAATACCCAGATGTACACTATGACTGTGAGACCGACCTCGAGTACTATAAAGATGACGGAGAGATCGTCCCGTGGTCAATCACAGAGGAAGAAATCGAAAGGCAGCAGAAACTCAAACTCGAAACTGAAAAAAAGGCGCAAGGAGGAAAATGAAAACATCGAAAAGCTTCTACATACAATACACAAAAAAGGAGGCAAAAAGTCCAAATAAAAAGTCCTTATAAGGACTGCAACCAGTCAAGCCAGACGAGCCAGGAACCTTCACTAACCAAATAAACCACCAGAGGAGACGGGTACAAAGGACAACTCGCCGACCAACTCCCCAGCTACGTCACAGACACAAACGCTTACATAACCAGTCCGAGACTAGGACTCACTCGTAAGAGCGAACAGACAAAAACAGGGTTAAACCCACAAAAACCACGAATCTCAACTCTAACCAAGGCTGAAGAAGCAGGTTGAACGAGACCGAATTTGGAATTTTTGTTTTTGAATTAAGTCAAGTCAAGTTGTTAAAATCAATGTCTCGGACGTGACACATTCTAACCACCTCCTACAAGAATCGATGTCTCGAATGAGACTAACTATTCTACCTATCTCCTAGAATGACACTGGCTGTTCTGTTGGCATGATTATAGCCATCTATTGGAAGCCGGCACAGATATTTCACCCAACAAAATTTTACAAAGACATGTTTTAGTAAAATATTGCTAATGTCTTTTCGCGTTGTGTTCTTTCAGAAATTCAAGACATTATCTGCAAAGATAGCAACTGCCCCCCGGTTCTTGAATCGAAATTATGTCCTGCGGATTCATTCCTGACAACATCAAAGACAAACGTTGATGAAAACGATAGCACCAGCAGTGACGTAGATAACAGAAACAATAACGATGTTTCTGGCAACAATGAAGTCACCAGCGTGAGCAGTAACTTATATTTGATGCCGGAGCAAACTTCCTATTGTGTATGTAATACATCGCTGTGTGAGATACCGCATTGTTCCCAGGGAGATGCTCTCCACCTGGTTCACAATGCGACTGGTCTCCCGGGTTCTTGCTGCAGTATTTACGTGTGCGAGAAGTCAGAAGGTAAGCAGTTATGTTGTACTGGTTATATCGTGTGTGTGAAGTCAGAAGGTAGGCAGTTATGTTGTAATGATTATATCGTGTGCGAGAAGTCAGAAGGTAAGCAGTTGTGTTGTACTGGTTATATCGTATACGAAAAGTCAGAAGGTAATTATGTATATTGTACTAGTTATTTAGTGCGCGAGGAGTCGGAAGGTTGGCACTTATGTTACACAGCTATTTCGCGTGTGAGAATTTAGAAGGTAGGCACTTATACTATACTAGTTATTTCGTTTGCGATAACTTTGACAGTAGGCATTTATGTTATTCTAGTTATTTAGTGTGCAAGGAGTCCGAAAGTAAGCACGTATATTGTACTAGTCATTTTCTTAAGGAGAAGTAAGAAAGTAAGCACTTCCGTTGAGCTAGTTACTTGGCAAGGCGCGGATATCTGAAAGATTAGAATATCTGCTCACTCCTAAGAAGTCTGTTCTAATCCCGGATAGTCCCCCTAGGTGCTGCGGTGAAGTTGTTGACAAAGAAATGCCTAAAAGATCTAATCCCAACCAATTCATAAGTATTAAGCTGAATCCTGACCTGGTTACAACCCAATATGCCATTGCGCAGAGTTTGTTCCGGTACCGCTCATGCACTCTCCGCTGGGGTTTAAGCGTGAAGAGGGGAATGGGAGCCAGCAGCGTGAGCAGTAGCTTCTAGTTGATGCCGGAGCAGTGTATGACCCCGTGAAGATGTTTCGGTTGCAGGTCGGGAGGAAAAGTTCTACACCAATTTCACTCCTGTAACTGCAAACTAATTTCCTCGCCTAGACGACCTGAACACGGATGCATCGGTTTTAATCCAGTTTTCACCAACCAACCAATCGGCCAACGAGCCAGACAACCAACACACCAAGCAATCAACCAACCTACCGGCCAGCCAGCCAACCAACCAATCAATCAGCCAACGAGTCAGACAACCAACGAGCCAGCCAACCAAACCAACAAGCCAACCAACCAACCAACCAATAAGCAAGCCAGAACCTCGGCAGGACACCGGACTTTTTGTTTTCGGGGGTGGAATTAAACTACTAGACTGCACACTGTGTTGAGACCGCTGTGGCTAACAATATGTATACCCCAGCCTCAGTGATGGTGAACAATTCCCAAATGTTAAATATAGATTGGATTATTTTGAACAGAAGGGAACAACGAAGCACAATAGTTAGCAACCTGTGTTCGAATCTCCATAATGGCGGTTTTTTAAATTTTTAATTGACCTTGGCTCCCGGGTCGACCCAGCCTAAAATGGATACCAGAAAATGTGATGGGAAGTAAAAGTGACCAGTGTTAAAGTGACCAGTGTTAAAGTGACCACATCACTCATTGAGTGCCCATTGCTTTCTCAAATATGGGGCTAAACGCCATGTACGCAGTGGACTTCAAGGCGTGTACACGGATGATACTTTTTATTCTGCACAGGGGAGAGATGTGCACTTATGGAGATATTGGTGTACGATGAAGATGATCGTTTACATCCCAAACGAAGGTATGGTGCCGCTATGGCCTAGTTGATAGGGCACTGGTGTGCCTGCACAGGGTCTGATGACTGTTTTCCAGGTCAGTCCGTAGATGGGTGTAGGCCTGACATGTATAATGGGTACCAGATAATGGGTGGAGAGGAATGAAGCTAGTTACCGCAGCGCATAATGCCCTGGTCTAGAATATAATCAGTCCTGTCACGTCACACCCACACGACACATCCACAGTGGCATTGTTACCTCCTTTCCTTGAAAGCTGCCATACCGCAAGCCCCATCTCAGCTTGGTACAGAAATAGCACGTGTCTCGTGGCCTGCAAGTTCGGTAACTCGCTTTTCCGTAGTGGATGGAGATTGGCACTGGATAACTTAGCACTGCGTGCATTTGTTCCTCGTCCATTCACTCACACACCCTCCTCATGATGTAAAAGGTGTTACATAGGTAAAGAACGTGTTCGTTATAATCCTAATTAGCAACACACATCATCATCATCATCATCAACATCATCCAGTGCCTTGCCGCTGGCGTGGGCAATCATGCCTCTCTACAAATTACGATCTCTAACGTCATGGATCAATTCGTGTGTTGACTCCCTACCATGCCATGACACAAGACTGTCAAGATTCCTCTCACGCTGTCTTCCTCTATCTCTCTTTCCGCAAATCTTTCCGGTTGTCACAACATGTTCCAGTTTTTGTATGCTCCAGTTTTTGTCTTCTCATAAAGTGGCCACACACACACAAAATGATGACTGTCTCTTTCTGATGTTTGTGATAAGTTGTCTTTGCCATTCAGCTTTTCTCACAACGTCCTTTTTGACTGTCAAATTAATTTTCAGCATTCTTCTAAAAAAAAAAAAAAAATAAATCTCCAAGGATGTTTTCCCGACACACAGCAAGATAAGCCCAATTTAGAAGTGGTGCTATACGGAACAACGATATCCGAATGTATGTGAACGACTTTCACATGTATTATAGTATCTCTCCGCCAGTTGTTGAACTGACGGACGCGCTAACGAAGTTGATAGTGAACTCCGCTAGTGATGTCATGAGCACGGTCAGACCTGGTTTGGAGGCCTGAGCTTATCGCTGGCCAGATTGAGGGAAAGATTGGCCAGATTGAGGGAAAGATTGGCCAGACTGAGGGAAAGATTGGCCAGACTGAGGGAAAGATTGGCCAGACTGAGGGAAAGATTGGCCAGACTGAGGGAAAGATTGGCCAGACTGAGGGAAAGATTGGCCAGACTGAGGGAAAGATTGGCCAGACTGAGGGAAAGATTGGCCAGACCGAGGGAAAGATTGGCCAGACTGAGGGAAAGATTGGCCATCTATTCCTCTTTGCTCCCAGACATGTAACATGTGGTGGCGCTATCATATCACAGACCAGCTTTGGGACAGTTGATTTAGTTGTTGAATTAATATACCCAGTGCTTCTTATTTCTGAGACTCCTTCTGTTTTATCCTCTTATTACTTTAACTTCCTTTATTTGTTCTGTTTATTTTAGTTTCTGATTTGTCAGATATCTGCATGTTAAATTTCCTTTTATCGACAAACAGAAAGAGGTAATCCCTTTCCATTTGCTGTGCTGCAGAGTCTTGAGAACTTCTTCTTATTCTTATTGTATTAGACATCCTATTCCACCATGGAATAACCACATGTGTTGTGATCTCTTTTGTTTCATTGATCACACACAGAGACCAGCACGCACGCGCGTGCGCACACACACACACACACACACAAACACAGGGTTCTCTAGATCCCAGCTGTAGGTGAATGTGCTATCACGGAGACGGCCCATGATCACTTGCATAATGCATTGGTCTGCTACCTCTTCTGCTATTGTTCATCTCAATGTGGAGTGAGGTCCCCAATCAACTCACACCAATCCTTTTGTAGACTTGTTCATAATTGGTTGAATTTAGCAGCGGCAGTTTTCTGCTCACTCACACCTGTGAGACCTGGACACTTACTAAACAAGCTGAACATCACGTAAATGCCTTTGAATATAAATGTTATAGACGGGTTCTAAGAATATCTTGGATGCAGAAAAGAATAAATGCATCTCTACGACAAGAAGTGAATAATGAAGAAGGATGGCTACTAAAGACGATAAAACAAAGAATATTTAAATATTGTGGTCACTTGAAACGTCATGAAAGTTTGGAGAGAACAGTCATAAAATGGTATATGCCTAGGGAAGTGAGCAAGAGACAGACCAAAGAGAAGATGGGTGCAGGATGGGGCGGATGATGTACAGATGACATCGTATCTACGTATCGGCCCTTGCTGCCGCCATGTGTACATTCTCTCTATCATAAGCCGGATGTCCTGCCTTTGCTGCCGCCACGTGTACATTCTCTATCATAAGCCGGATGTCCTGCCCTTGCTGCCGCCACGTGTACACTCTCTATCATAAGCCGGGTGTCCTGTTCTTGCTGCCGCCACGTGTACACTCTCTATCATAAGCCGGGTGTCCTGTTCTTGCTGCCGCCACGTGTACACTCTCTATCATAAGCCGGATGTCCTGTTCTTGCTGCCGCCACGTGTACACTCTCTATCATAAGCCGGGTGTCCTGTTCTTGCTGCCGCCACGTGTACACTCTCTATCATAAGCCGGGTGTCCTGTTCTTGCTGCCGCCACGTGTACACTCTCTATCATAAGCCGGGTGTCCTGTTCTTGCTGCCGCCACGTGTACACTCTCTATCATAAGCCGGATGTCCTGCCCTTGCTGCCGCCACGTGTACACTCTCTATCACAGTGGTTCTCAGCCGGTGGAGAATTCTCCCCCACCCCAAGTGGGGCATTTTATGGTTTCCGCGGGGGGGGGGGGGATGGGGGGGGGGGGGAGAGAGAGAATTAAGATTATTTCAAGATCGCGTTAATACAAGAACCGATCACTTGATATTGTTTTTCCCTGCATGCTTTAGCGTTCTGTACTTCTCGCCCTTCTGAAATTCATGTTATAATGTAAGTAGACCCTCAAATCACGTTTTATGTAGACGTCTAGACTTGTTCTAGTATGTGTTATTAAATTTAGCTTCAATTTGTATGTATACTGTGTAGGAGTGAATGGGGGGGGGGGGGGGTTGATTTATAGGTAGGAAATACGAAAGAGGGGGGGGGGAGGTGGATGACATTCGGAACATATAGTGAAGGTGTGCATGGGCAAAGAAAGGTTGAGAACCACTGTTCTATTACATCTTGAATCCACCTACGTTGTGGTGTCCTCTCCTCCGCTTCCAGGTAACCCATCCACGGTTATCTTGTCCAGACCTTCTTGTCCTTTTATATGCTCAAAATATTTCAACTTCCCTCAATTTTATTTATCTTAATACTAGTCTTCTTCAATGTTGAGCTCTTCTTGGACTCATCTGTTGTTTTTTTCTCTCATCCAGTGAGTTGTGACTATCTTTGGTAACACGTGTATCTGTACGCGCCTCTGTGCTTTTTAGCAGATATGTTCATATCCAAGTTTCCTACCCACATGTTGCCACGGGAAATACGCACGCTATTATTTGTCTGACTTATGTTATTCTAACCTATAAAGCTTTTCATTGCTTTAGTTTTTGCAGTGCTTTCTTTGTTCTATTAATTTATGTCATCAATTTCAATCACCGCTCCAGCATTAACATAGATCTTAAATCTGCTAACTTTCTATATCTCTCCATCGATAAACATATATTTTTCCAAACTTATTTTATCGGTTATAATCATCATCACATTGTTATTATTGCATTGAACTATACATTTGTGTTCACTTTATTCTTGCATTGACTTTATAAGTTCTTCAATTATCATTTGTGTTGTTGGTGGTAATACTGTCAGCATATCAAAGTTCAGGTACGTCTATTCGCCAGATTTATTCTCATTGTTTTCTCATTTACGTTCGGTATATAAGTTAAACAGTCTCAAGGACACATACTGACGTAACAATTCACACCGGCGTTACGAAAATAATGCTCGTGAGAAATAACGTCCCGCAGTTATTCCCAGTGAAACCGTTGCATTCATTTCATTTAAAAAAAAAAAAATATGCTTTACATATATTTCTGGCGTTTTCTGAAACGATTGATTCCCATCTCATTAACACGCAACCAAATACCGAACTAAGTCCGCCTTTTCTATCTACCGCTGATCTGCATCTTCACGCTGTAATTCAGCCGACAGCAATGTGTAGTTATTCACCTTAAATAGCAGGTTACGAATGAAATCTATACATTTCAAACAAAATAATATATACACATACCGGCGCACTTGTCAATTCAGGAGTTGAAAAAGAATTCCAACCAGAGGAGTGAAAAGGGAAACGCTCTCGTGCACTGCAATTTGCGTACGTATATCCCAGGTGTTCTGGTTAGATTGAGGAAATACATACAGCCGTCAAAGGGAACATCTTTAAGATGTTTGTTCGGCTTTTTTTGGGAGCGAGATAATTATCTCCGCAGTACGGCAAACATTTTTCACATGTACCGTATGTACGATACACTAAGCAAATTTTGGGCCGTAATGAATATACATTCAGATTGACACTTGGACGGGTGTTTGCAGTGTAAACAGCCGTCTTACTTTGTGTGGGGTGTAAGGTGCAACAGAGGAGGTGTCAGAGATGGCGTTCTTGATGGCCTGTCTAGATGTTGGAATAGGAGAATGCCATTTTACTGTGAGAAATCAGTCAGCTGAATCGGTGTATTGCACAAGGACACTCGCCGTCTTCGAGAATCCTGAAAAATAAAATGGCGGTCTGGTCTCAGCTTTCAGCCACATGGCGATAGTTCATCATTTCCGTCACCACATTGGACTTGAGCAAGGTGTTTGTTGTGAGGCCAGGTTATCCTCCCGTCTTCGGTGTCTGGTTTCTTGGCCAGATTGTAATGCTGCATTTGGTTTCCAGGACAGTCGGTTGCAGATGGCATATGTTCCTGGCCAGGTCTGGTTCACTGATGTAAACAGTTAATCTAGTTCCTGACCAGGTTTCGTTCACTGATGACCAGGTCTGGTTCACTGATGTAAACAGTCAACAGTTCCTGACCAGGTCTGGTTCACTGATGTAAACAGTGAACAGTTCCTGACCAGGTCTGGTTCACTGATGTAAACAGTGAACAGTTCCTGACCAGGTCTGGTTCACTGATGTAAACAGTCAACAGTTCCTGACCAGGTCTGGTTCACTGATGTAAACAGTCAACAGTTCCTGACCAGGTCTGGTTCACTGATGTAAACAGTCAAGCTAGTTCCTGACTGTCGTCTTATCTTTCGCTGTGTCTGTTAGTAAGACATTATTCAACACTAAGAACGGCAGAGGTGTTGAAATAGTGACAGATATGCACGTATACAGGTTTATTTTTGTTTGTCCCAAGCCAGTTTCCAGCAATGGGTCTGTGATGTGATAGCGCCATTACAGTTTATAGGCCTGAGAGTAAGGAGGAATAGGTGGCCAATCTTTCTTTCACTTTGGCAAGCGACGAGCCCAGGTACGAACTTGCGTCCGACCGTGCTCATGCCATTACCAGCGCAGCTCGCTTTCAACTTCGCTAGTGCGCCCGCCATGGTGGCAATGGTTGACGAATTTAGAAAACATGGACACAAGCAAATATCTCAGAACATACATGAAATCAGACTAGTTTAAATGATCTCGTAAGTTCGCGAATGTTCTGAACATTCTTGTGTGAAATATAATTTCAAGCCATCTAACTAGCTATGTCACTTCTGTTCTGGTAAGTTACCAGCCACATACAGCTGCTTTATTTATCTGCGGGTTTATTTGGCCAATACTATACTTTAAACATCGAGGCTAAATGTTTCCAGCGGACACAAGGTATCCACAAGAAGCTCGGGTTTGACCAAGCACAATGAAAATCTAGCCCCACAGAGGCTGTCCTGTGGAACAATAGTGGGTGATGATAGCTGAGGGCCTCACGAGCAACATCCTATTCATGACTCACGTCGGATTAGGCACATAGCTAATGCCATCGTCAAAGAGAACATGGACAAGAACGTGAGGTGCGGTGAGCGGGTTAAAATGGAGGAGGAAATAAAGAAGAGAAGTGGATGGAAAGTAAGCGGAGGAATAAACGTGGACTAGGAAATGGAAGGGGAAGAGGAATCAGGAGAAGGTGAAGGAAGAACACAGACAGGCGTAGGGTGTGCAGTTTCAGGTCGAGTAGAGTACTGGAAAGCAGGTTTTTACCTGGGTTTCTTGCTGATTGAGGGTTGAAGTAAACGTTTTTCGGAATATCTAACCGCGACACCCTGAACTAGCGTGTTAAGATCCTGTGTGATCTTGTGTAACTAACTTGTAGATCTTCAGACATCCACATTGGTTTGTGAGATCTGCTTCTGTCAGTCTACCTAATTGGTTAGTACCAGGTAGTCATCTTTATTTATGAAGCAAATGTGGACACTGCTTCTTGTTACACGATTGCGCTTGACCAAATCATAAGAAGACAGTCAACATCCCCAATCACCCCATTTATCATTAGTGGCAGTTTTCATGCTGTGTTACAGAAGAAGATGCTCATGTGACACGCTCTGCCTTGTAGGTGCCATGGTATACTTCCATGTGTATTCGCAGCTGTCATGGCATGGGGTCTGTGCACTTCCTGTACCCACATACTATATCTGTCGTCGCATTGATGTCTTCGTTTGTTTTCTATTGTATTTTATGTATTTGTTTATGTATTGTCTGTTTATTCAGGATCGCTTTCATTGCGCCGTAAGTGCCCCAGTATGTTCCTATAGGTACACTTGAACAGCAGTATAGATTAATGAATACTAAATATGATATCTTTGACTAATATTTCAATGCTTTATCATTGAGAGACAACGTATTCGTCTTATGCTTCGTCAACCCAGTGAAGGTCGTTGATTGTGTTGATTCCGTTTTGCAGCAAGACTGCGATATCAGCGGATAAAAATAAAAACAACTACTGGAAATCAAAACTTAGGAGGGAGGGGGGGGGAATAAAAACAGAGTGTCCAAAAATCAACATCACACTGCATATTAAGGACATTATAACCAGTCGCAATCAATTATATGACACAACATTGGAGAAACATTTGGAGGTCAAAAATATAATCATCTATATCACACAGAATTGCAGAAATCAGCAAAAATCAACTATATCATGCCTCAAGGAAATGGGGGAATACACATAATCTTCTACATCACTCAGGTTTTCACTGCTCATCAGAATTATAAAGAGCTGAAGAACAGTTTTGAAAACAGTGGGCAGTATTGTGACATAATGAGACGACCAATCTTTGCACTGACTAACCTGATATGATAATAAATTACACACGAAGCTCATATATTAATTTCTGTATGGGTAGTGCTACACGTGTTTTGTTCACGTCTGTTTAGAAAGGGGACAGTGATCATAGCTGCTAGTTCACTGATCTGTCTGCCGTTTATCCTTGGATTGCCTTTTTGGTTGTTTGTGAATCCTCTAGAAGACTGAATTGTAACTATAAAGTCTGATGCTTGGCCTTGATGTGGTCTGAGCTCTGAAATGGTTGGTGTGTATCGGAATCAAGTTTGTGAAGAGAGGATGCGTCCTCCTACCCGGTGGTAAAGTACCATCTCCATGGGGCATTATCTCAGCGTTTTTCTTCCCCAGTCTCAGCTCAGAAACCAACAGGTGTGCAAGACTAATACTACAGCTTTACATCTTCCAGGAGGCAGACGTCGACTCTCGTCCGACCGCACTCATGACATTCTCAGCGGGGTTCCGTTTCAACTTTGCTAACGCGCCCGCTTGATTAGAAAATACTGGCCTTACAGTCCTACTCCTTCACAGTAGGGAAACGGGTTCGTTGTACATTTACCGTGTATTACATATTGTGACGGTATATAGTATACAGCAATACGTCCTTGAACAGATAAACAGGTAATGTTTTCCCCTCCATTTGTGCATTTCTAGTGTGCGGGTCGGTGATATGCCCACCTTATGAGGAGACTCGGTGTCCAGAAGACAGTGTTCGCCTTCCTTCCAAGTGGACGGATGACCACTGTTGTGAACTACAGCAGGAGTGAGTATCCTCAACTGTCTGTATATCCTGTCTTCTTCTCTCCAGTTGTTCTACCTGTCCTGACTACGCATTTGGGGCTCGCGCGCGCGCACACACACACACACGCATGCACACACGCACGCATGCACACACGCACGCTCATACTTTTGTTTCGAACGTATTGATTATTAAATAGGCTTGACATATTAATGAGTACATATTCACGATAAGGGCAGGGCAGCTGTAAACACATACACACTCGCGATACGGCCAGATCAGCAGCTGACACAAACCTATGCTGACGTAGAAGAGCATGATATTTACAGTCATGTGTAAAAACTTAGTAAACATTCATGATAAGAACAACACAAATGTAAACACTTGCATACGCTGGCTTAAATAAACAAAAAAAAAACTGATACAAATGAGTTATCATTCCCGATACAAACAGAACTAAATGTAAACATTAACATATATATCATCATCACCATCATCATCATCATCATCATCATCATCATCATCACCATCATCATCATCATCATCATCATCATCATCATCGCCATACCGGCTGGCGTAGGTATTCATGAGTCTCCACAGATCTCGGTCTTTGGTATTCTGGATCAACTCCTCTGTTGATATTTCTCCATACCACCGTCTCAATCCATCGAGCATAATTTCTCTTGGTCTGCCCCTGCCTCTCTTCCCTTCGATCTTTCCAGTTCTCACAATGTTCTCCAATGCCTCTCTTCTCATCACATAACATAAAAAAGGGGTTTGTCTCTCAGCTGATTGTTGATTTCTTGGCAAGATTACGCTCAGTAGTTTGCCATTGCTTTCTGAACGGTCGGCTCACATACCCCGTAAGTTACCGACGCGATTCGAACAACTGCTGATTCTCACCGTCGTCACGTTACTTACGAGAGTATACGAGATTACGGAGAAAAGTCGCTACCCTCTAGGCCAGGAAGCCGGCATATATATATATATATATATATATATATATATATATATATATATATATATATATATATATATATATATATATATATATATATATATATATGAAGCAGAAAAAAAAAATACAATAAAACAAAAATGAATCCTGGAATTGAAGATTTCTCATGTTTGATGCAGGAAATGTACTTATTAATGTTCTTTGAGTCCCCGCGTTCACATTACAGTTGTGTTGACACATATACTGCATTGTATACCATCACCATTATCATCAAGCGCCATGCCGATAAACATGGGCAGTCATGTTTCGCCATCGCACACTATCACCAGAGTCGTGGATCAACTCTCCGTTCTTGTCTCCATCATGTCATGTGACCAAACCATCCAGATATTTATCTCTCTGCCTTCCCTTTGTTATTTCCCATCAGTCTTGCCAATTATCACTACGTTTTCCCATCAGTCTTGCCAATTGTCACTAAGCTTTCCCATCAGTCTTGCTAATTGTCACTAAATTTTCCTAGCAGTCTTGCCAATTGTCAGTAAGTTTTTCCGTTTATTTCTCCTAATAGCCTGCTAAACAATATTGCCAGATTATACCTAATTTATCCAATGAAACTATAGTTCTCATTTATATCTTTTAGGATTTGCTTATTAGTTTTTCTGTCAGTTTATTTTATTCTTTGCATTTCTCTGAGAAACCATATTTTGACCACCATTGTATGTTTTTCAGCTTGCCTGCTTATTGTCGATTTTTCGCACGTAAATAACAGTATATTTTCTACGTAGCACTTCAATATTATTTTTTTTCTCATTGCAAATGACTGCTTGTATGTCAGCATGTTTTCCATCTTGCAATAGGCTATCTTTGCCACGGCGATTCTTATTCTAATTTCTATAAGACATCTTAAATTAGATGCTAACACTGTCCCGAGATAGTTATACCAATTCATTTAAGGATGTTCGCATTTACTTGGATGTTGCATTAAGATATTTATTTCTTCTTTGAGACGACCATAATCTGTTTTCTTACAATTTAATCTTACTCGGATTGCTCACTGTGTGCAATAAACTCATCTGTTAAATGCTGCAGATCCTGTTAATTGTCTACAATCATTACTGTATTATGTCCAGATCGTATAATATTGATGTTATATACTCCATGATATATACATTGTTATAAATGGAATATTTAAAAATTATAGTAGGATAAAACGAAATAAAGTGTTTGGTAACTAAGCGGCCATGAGCACAGCGTTGCGGAGAACTCGGAGACATTGTCTCCAAACCCTGGGCTTGCATTCCTTTAAGTGTTATTTTCCTAAAAGTTAAGAGACAAAGTTGGCATCTATGGCTTAGGGGATAGAAAAACGCAGTTTTACATTTCCTCGACTCACCGAGTCGATGGTTCGAAGTCAGCAACGGGCGATTTGGAAGCAGATCGCTTTGCGTTGATTTCGCTGGTATGGGGCGTCGGCTTTTCAGAAAGCAGTGGCAAACTACTGAATTTAAAATAGCCTAGTAAATCACAAACAGCCAATGCAAGCTGGGGTTGATGTCAACGTTCTGTGACGAGCATGCAAACAACTTATTTTAAAGATATAAGTCTCTGTCATCACGATTCTCTCATTACAGTTATGCTATCCGCTTAGAAACATAGACAGTATGCTGAATGGCGTTAGGCTTTATTTTTCAGATGTGTATGCTTAGATGAACACACATGCGAGCCAGTATTTTGTCCACCAGGATTTCAAGTACAGGTGACATCACGTGCAACAAGGCGACCTGGTTCTTGCTGTGATCGGTTTCGCTGTGTGAATGGTAAGTTTATATTTATAGTCTACCTTTTTTTATACCGACAATTAAATTACCATGAACTCGAGACATTTCAAGTCACAGATGAACATATAACTCCCCCAGGTCATCCAAGTCACAGGCAGACATAAAACTTTCCAGACCTCCCAGTCACAGGCATATACCTCGCAAAGCCTTCCAAGTCACAGACAGACATGTAACTCTCCAGACCTTCCAAGTCACAGGCAGACATCTAGCTCGCATGCCTTTCGCTCACAGAAAAACATATAACTCTCCAGACCTTCCATCTCACAGACAGACATAAAACTTTCCAGATCTCCCAGTCACAAACATATACCTCGCCAAGCCTTCCATCTTAAAGGCAGATATATAACTCTCCAGACCTTCCATCTAAGACAGACAGACATATAACTATCCGAACCTTCCATCTCACAGACAGACATATAACTCTCCCTATATAGACTTTCCATCTCACAGACAGACATATAACTATCCAGACTTTCCATCTCACAGACAGACATATAACTCTCCAGACTTTCCATCTCACAGACAGACATATGACTATCCAGACTTTCCATCTCACAGACAGAGATATAACTATCCAGACTTTCCATCTCACAGACAGACATATAACTATCCAGAAATTCCGTCTCACAGACAGACATATAACTATCCAGACTTTCCATCTCACAGACATACATATAACTATCCAGACTTTCCATCTCATAGACAGACATATAACTATCCAGACCTTCCATCTCACAGACAGACATATAACTCTCCAGATCTTCTATCTCACAGACATATAACTATCCAGACCTTCCATCTAAGACATACATATAACTCCAGATCTTCCATCTCACAGACAGACATATAATTATCCAGACTTTCCATCTCACAGACAGACATATAACTCTCCAGATCTTCCATCTCACAGACAGACATATAACTATCCAGACCTTCCATCTAAGACATATAACTCTTCAGTCCTTCCATCTAAGACAGACAGACATATAACTATCCAGACCTTCGATCTAAGACAGACGTATAACTCTCCAGATCTTCCATCTCACAGACAGACATATATCTATCCAGACCTTCCATCTCACAAACAGACATATATCTCTCCAGATCTTCCATCTCACAGACAGACATATATCTATCCAGACCTTCCATCTCACAAACAGACATATAACTCTCCAGATCTTCCATCTCACAGACAAACATATATCTATCCAGACCTTCCATCTCACAAACAGACATATAACTCTCTAGATCTTCCATCTCACAGACAGACATATATCTGTCCAGACCTTCCATCTCACAAACAGGCATATAACTCTCCGGATCTTACATCTCAGAGACAGACATATAACTCTCCAGACCTTCCATCTCACAGACAGACATATAACTATCTGGACCTTCCATCTCACAGACAGACATATAACAATCTGGACCTTCCATCTAAGACAGACATAAAACTCTCCAGACCTTCCATCTAAGACAGACAGCCATATAATGCTTCAGACCTTCCATCTAAGACAGACAGACATATAACTCTCCAGACCTTCCATCTAAGACAGACAGACAAACAACTCTCCAGACCTTTCATCTAAGACAGACAGACATACAACTCTCCAGACCTTTAGTCTCATAGGCAGTCATAAAACTCTCCAGACCTTCCATATTACACGCAGCCTCGCCAAGCCTTCTAAATAACACGCAGACATCTAATCCTCTAATTCTTTGTCATTGTCTTCTTCGAACTCTTTTAAGTGCCTGTGCATTCTCCCCCCCCCCCCCCGCCCTCTCCTCCATCCCATCCCACCTCTCCTCCATCCCATCCCACCTCCCTACTCTTTCTTTCCCTTCCAGTCGAATTATTCTATATGTACTAAAATGAATACCACATCAGATGGAAACCTACACAGAAACTACTTAAAGAAGTGTTACCAACGAAGTCTCTTGAGTTACCCCTAATATCAGCTCCGTTCTATGAGAGAAAGTAATGGTGATTGCCTATGCCCGTTAAATTGAGTTATCCACTTATGTAGGAATTGGTGGAATCGGTGACTGGTGATGACTTTGTTACATGAAAGCAACACACAGATTTCGAGAATATTCGTGTGTTCTCAACACGGCATATAAAAGACGTTTTCATTTTCTACCATCATCATGAGTAATTGTTAAAATTCTCTTGCAATCTCGCAGCTTGAATAGGTTTGACAGGCTTCATTCATTACAACGGAAATCGTGGTAAATCCTCTCTTCTTTAACCGAACAAGTACAGAGAGGTCCCGTTATACGTCGCTTCGGTTTACGTCGTTTCGCTATTACGTCGTTGTCACTTTATGTTGCTACGTTCCGCCATGACGTCGTTTGAGGCTGTTGTATATCGGTAAAGTCCATGATTCTTCAAGGTGGCAACGCTGAAGGAGATTTCAAGTGTAAGCCTTTACTCCCAAGGGTGCGTTACAATGTGTGCCAACAAAAAGACGGATAACAGGAAAGTTATTCCAGGAATTAACTGTTTATGCTATTCCTGCTCTAAGGGAATACTGTACTAGAGAAAACCTAGCATTTAAAATATTGCTGCTATTTGATAACGCTCCCGTTCATCCAGTCAATCTGGACGACTTGTCCAAGAACGTCAAGTTCGTATTCATGCCACTAAACACGTCTCTATTAATCCAGTCAATGGACCAAGGTGTAATTGCAACTTTCAAAAGTTATTATTTGCGTCGCACCTTCTCACAGCTCATAAAGGCTACGGACGGTAAAGGTAAGCCTGCCATTAAGATTACAACATCCTCAAGGTGTCACACAAGGCCATTGACAACATTGGGGATTTATGGAGTGAGGTAACGTCAGCATGCATGAATGTTGTGTGGCGAAAACAGTGACCAGAATGTGTGCACGACTTTTGTGAATTTGACGACAGTTTCATCCTCAGATGAAGAGGCAGAATGTAATGCCTCTATGTTCCAATAACGCTACCACTCGCCCTCCAACCAACCTCTGTTTAGCCAGTAAATATCAACAACCATCAAAATAAACATTACGTAATACACTGTATTTCATTTAATTCTATGGGAAATAGTGTTTCGATATAGGTGGTTTCACTTCAAATCGCGTTTTCCAAGAACGTAACCCAGACGTTAACCGTTCTCTCCCCCCCCCCCCCCCCCCCCCCCCCCCCCCCCCCCCCCCCATCCTGTATAAGTTTTCAGGATGTTGGAGGTGATGACAGATCTGAATAACAATAGTACCTCACATGTCCCTACGGTACACAGTTTTAGGATAATAACCAACATCAGAACACAACTTCCTCGCCGCCGCCTTTTGTTCTGAGAGAAATGTCTGACATGTATCGTATGAAGCAAGATTAACCTCGGAAACAAGAATGCACTCGCAATAAGTCATTCATCAAATAAGAACAAAGCTGAATAGATGCCCATCATTATTATGCAAATTTATTCTGGTTGCATTTGCCTTTTTAAAGTACGTCGCCATCAACCCCAGCATTTATTGGCTGTTTATGATTTTCTAGGCAGCTTTGCTTTCAGCAGATTGCAATTGTTTTATAAACTGGGGACAAGCATATCATTGCGAAGATCAACGCAAACTTCTGCTCCCAAATGGCCCGCCTTCCAACCCTTCATGTCAGAATTGTGAAACTGCACTGACCCCCTCGGGCACAGGTGCTACTAGCCTCTTGTGTAATAGAAACGAATGAACAAAAGAGTTTGTGCATTTACGAGTATTTAAATTTCCGTCTTTATATTGAGACGTCTTTTTATCTTCACTTCTAACAGTCTTCATGCCTCCTTTGCCTTATTTCATGTATCCAGTAGTCTTCATTAAAGGCATGCACACATTGTTTATGGGACCCTTGTTAGCGCAGTGGCTAGCACGCTTGTTTGCAGTCCCGCAGTCATGGGTTTAAATCCGCATGGAAGCGGAGTTTTCAAATTAACCTGGACTGGCAGTCTACCTGGCCTATAGTTAGCACCAGGACGTGTCCTGGAAAGTAAAGGCCGCAGGTGAGATATTGATCACATCACCCTCAGCTCACCTGCGTTCGAAACATAGCGGTGACCGATTTGGCAGCAGACCGTGTCTCGCTTGTACGTGTTGGTATGGGAGTCGGTCTTTCAGAAAGCAATGGCAACCTACTAAACGTAAAACTTGCCAAGACATCAACAACGGCAGTAAAATGCTGGTGTTGACTGCAACGTCATGTAAAGGATATGCAACTTTTAAAAAAAGTGCGAAGTGACATGTACAAATAGGGTCCTAGCACCATATGCCTAGTTGCATCAAGGCGTGTAACAAGGGTCCTTGACTTTACTCTTCCATACACATTGTGCATGCTTTTATTTTCCAAAGTTGTTATAGTTAACTAGATACCCAGACGTCTCTGTACCAGTGGCCGTGTGACCTGTCTACCGAATTCAGAACCCCATTTTTGGAATCTTTAGAAACAGACATAACATAAACACCAGATTGTGCTATGCTTTGGGAAGAAATGGATGACTAGGACGGGTGGGAGTCAGCCCAGCCTACAGAGATGAACTGTTACATGTGATGTTCATAGCGGATCACATCTCAGGTAGTATTGCTATGGGATTACCGTTACTTTTTGGTTTGACGAACGGCGTGCATCCTTACCTGAGATAAAACCGAAAAGATTGATTACGGCGGAATGTGGCTATGATATATAGGTAAACAGGTGTGGAATGTGGGAATCCTGTAATCATTCAACACACACACACAGAGGTAGGATTAACAGAAAGATTGCAATGTTTTCGGTTATTTATGACTAACTTCTTGTACACGAAGAACTCTTGTCTGGTATCTATGATTAACTTCTTCTACACAGAGGCCAAACCTTTTCATGCTCTTTTTAAACACAGGAATTAACTCTTTGTGCCCAGACAACATAGTATATGTGATCATCCACAATCCTGCTGTGTCATGCAACGTGATATATGCGCACATCCATGATCTTTCTGTGTCACGCAACGTGATATATGTGACCATCCATGATCCTACTGTGTCACGCAACGTGATATATGTGACCACCTATGATCCTAGTGTGTCACGCAACGTGATATATGTGACCATCCATGAATTTCTGTCACTTAAGGTGATATATGTGACCATCCATGATCCTACTGTGTCACGCAACGTGATATATGTGACCATCCATGATCCTACTGTGTCACGCAACGTGATATATGTGACCATCCATGATCCTACTGTGTCACGCAACGTGATATATGTGACCATCTATGATCCTAGTGTGTTACGCAACGTGATATATATGACCATCCATGAATTTCTGTCACTTAAGGTGATATATGTGACCATCCATGATCCTACTGTGTCACGCAACGTGATATATGTGACCATCCATGATCCTACTGTGTCACGCAACGTGATATATGTGACCATCCATGATCCTACTGTGTCACTTAAGGTGATATATGTGACCATCCATGATCCAACTGTGTCACTTAAGGTGATATATGTGACCATCCATGATCCTTCTGTGTCACGCAACGTGATATATGTGACCATCCATGATCCTACTGTGTCACGCAACGTGATATATGTGACCATCCATGATCCTACTGTGTCACACAACGTGATATATGTGACCATCTATGATCCTACTGTGTCACTTAAGGTGATATATGTGACCATCCATGATCCTAGTGTGTCACTTAAGGTGATATATGTGACCATCCATGATCCTACTGTGTCACGCAACGTGATATATGTGACCATCCATTATCCTACTGTGTCACGCAACGTGATATATGTGACCATCTATGATCCTAGTGTGTCACGCAACGTGATATATGTGACCATCCATGAATTTCTGTCACTTAAGGTGATATCAGGGTGACCAGATTGGCTTTTTTGAAGCCAAATTTGACAAATTTGGCTTTTTTTAAAACAGGTTTGGCGTCAGAAAATCAGTTTGGCTTGTTGGCTTTTTCTTGGCTTTTAAAAAAATTTAATGGTATATATGCCTATTTTTGAATTTTTCAAGTTAATTGTTGTCTTGTGTTACTATTTTTAAGCAAAAACACATGCAAAACGATAAGCTTATCTGGCCATGTTCTATGCGTACTGACGCACTGCGCAGCTTACTGTTTAGTTAAGTTTTCAAATTAATTATACCTTCATCGCAATCGCAAGTCGCAAGTATTTCTTATTAAATATTATTGACTGAGCCTATTATCATGCCAAAGTGGAAACCATCTTATGATACTAATCGGAAATATAATGATCAATGGGAAAAGACATTTGCGTGGCTCAAGAAATCCACTGACGGTTCTGAACAGGCATATTGCAAACTGTGCCATTGTAATATTGTTCCAAGATTTTCAAATCTCGCAAATCATGCAACAACAGAAAAACACAAGCGGAGCGCGCCATCTTCTTCACAAAAAACACTTTCAGTGGTGACAATAAGCAAGAAAATTGATGACAAAGTTAAATTAGCTGAAAATTAGGATGAAATTGAAAAATGTAATCAATCATTAAAAAATTGCATTGGTTTTGCATCCGATGGTGCTTCCAGTATGGTTGGATGCAACAATTCAGTTTGGTCCAGAATGACAGATGTATCTCCTTCATGTGTTCAGTAT
The DNA here is from genome assembly GCA_014155875.1 of Cepaea nemoralis. Classification (NCBI taxonomy): domain Eukaryota; kingdom Metazoa; phylum Mollusca; class Gastropoda; order Stylommatophora; family Helicidae; genus Cepaea; species Cepaea nemoralis. The sequence continues at coordinate 598,967 of JACEFZ010008931.1, read as the reverse complement.
AAGTGTGTTTGCCATTCATTAGCATTGTGCATCAAATATACAGTGTCAAAACTACCTTCAAACATTGGACTTTTGCTGACAGAAATACCAAATTGGTTTAGACATAGCAATCTAAGACGAGAAGCATTTAAAGATTTATTCAAAATTATGAACTCATCGACAGAATTTCAGCAAGCTAGAACTGCATCACTTCCTTTGAGATAATTTCTTCTATTCGCTGGATTGTCCGGGGAAAAGTAATGTTCAACATTCTAATAAATTGGGAAGAACTCAAGGCTTATTTTATTTCTGCTGAATTAGCAAATTATTACACTAAATGTCACGACTTATAAAGGAAATGCTTCTAGATCAAAGACACTACCTTTATTTTCATTTCGCAACCCCTATTATGCAGGAATTCGAAAGGTTAAATAGCCTTTTTTCAGAAAAGTAAGGCAGATCCTCACGAATTACATGAAGAACTATTTTTGCATTATAAGCGTCGTAATAGTAGGACTTATGATACCAATAATAAGAAAAAAGATGTTTCTAATGTTGATTTTGGCATCAAATTCCTGTCAGAGTGTGATAACTACATTCAGAAAAGTTCTGATACAAAAATTAATTGCCAACAAGAGGTCTTAGATCTCAAAGAAAGATGCTTATCAGTGCGAGAAGAAGCACTTTATCAAGTTAGAAAGCGGCTTCCTTCAGCAAGAAATATATTTAAAGATCTAACCAATTTTAACCCTGGAATAACCTTAAACCAGGCTTCTAGACCACTATTTTCGAAATTGCCCTTTTTGAATTTGGCTGAAGAAAACCACACTATTATTGAAGAACAATACAGAAAATTTTATAGATTGGAAGGAAGAAGAACAATTTAAAGAAAATGGACTGCCTAAAAATGCAGAGCAGTTCTGGCAAGGAGTCATGAAACATCCCCAATTTAAAGAGCTTGCTTCTTTTGTTCTTACTTGCTTAATAACACTTATTAGCAATACCGCAGTGGAGAGGATGTTCTCTCTTTTAACATGCATAAAAACCAAAGCAAGGAATAGACTTCAGCTGTCTCTCTTAGAAGCAATTATTAGAATTAGAGCAGAACCATTATCTTCAAACAAGTGCTGTAATGAATTTGTACCTTCATCCAAAATGTTGAATGATTTCAAAGCTGGAATAGTATATTCTAATGAATCATGTACTGAATTTCAACAATGAAGAGGAATACTTATTTGAAGAAGAGGTCTTCATGTGATATAAGTATATTTTTAATATATCTTTTTACTAGGCAATGTTTGGCTTTATTTTGGCTTTTTTATTTCGTGGCTTGGCTTCTTTTGATCACGGCGATCTGGTCACCCTGGGTGATATATGTGACCACCCATGATCCTACTGTGTCTCGCAGCGTGATATATGTGACCATCCATGATCCTACTGTGTCACGCAACGTGATATATGTGACCATCCATGATCGTACTGTGTCACTTAAGGTGATATATGTGACCATCCATGATCCAACTGTGTCACTTAAGGTGATATATGTGACCATCCATGATCCTACTGTGTCACGCAACGTGATATATGTGACCATCCATGATCCTACTGTGTCACGCAACGTGATATATGTGACCATCCATGATCCTACTGTGTCACGCAACGTGATATATGTGACCATCTATGAACCTAGTGTGTCACGCAACGTGATATATGTGACCATCCATGAATTTCTGTCACTTAAGGTGATATATGTGACCATCCATGATCCTAGTGTGTCACTTAAGGTGATATATGTGACCATCCATGATCCTACTGTGTCACGCAACGTGATATATGTGACCATCCATGATCCTACTGTGTCACGCAACGTGATATATGTGACCATCCATGATCCTACTGTGTCACGCAACGTGATATATGTGACAATCCATGATCCTACTGTGTCACGCAACGTGAAATATGTGACCATCTATGATCCTAGTGTGTCACGCAACGTGATATATGTGACCATCCATGAATTTCTGTCACTTAAGGTGATATATGTGACCATCCATGAATTTCTGTCACTTAAGGTGATATATGTGACCATCCATGATCCTACTGTGTCACGCAACGTGATATATGTGACCATCCATGATCCTACTGTGTCACGCAACGTGATATATGTGACCATCCATGATCCTACTGTGTCACGCAACGTGATATATGTGACCATCCATGAATTTCTGTCACTTAAGGTGATATATGTGACCATCCATGATCCTTCTGTGTCACGCAACGTGATACATGTGACCATCCATGATCATACTGTGTCACGCAGCGTGATATATGTGACCATCCATGATCCTACTGTGTCACGCAACGTGATATATGTGACCATCCATGATCCTACTGTGTCACGCAACGTGATATATGTGACCATCCATTATCCTACTGTGTCACACAACGTGATATATGTGACCATCCATGATCCTACTGTGTCACGCAACGTGATATATGTGACCATCCATGAATTTCTGTCACTTAAGGTGATATATGTGACCATCCATGATCCTTCTGTGTCACGCAACGTGATATATGTGATCATCCATGATCCTACTGTGTCACGCAACGTGATATATGTGACCATCCATGATCCTACTGTGTCACGCAACGTGATATATGTGACCATCCATGATCCTACTGTGTCATGCAACGTGATATATGTGACCATCTATGATCCTACTGTGTCACTTAAGGTGATATATGTGACCATCCCATGATCCTAGTGTGTCACTTAAGGTGATATATGTGACAATCCATGATCCTACTGTGTCACGCAACGTGATATAGGTGACCATCCATGATCCTACTGTGTCACTTAAGGTGATATATGTGACCATCCGTGATCCTACTGTGTCACGCAACGTGATATATGTGACCATCTATGATCCTAGTGTGTCACGCAACGTGATATATGTGACCATCCATGAATTTCTGTCACTTAAGGTGATATATGTGACTATCCATGAATTTCTGTCACTTAAGGTGATATATGTGACCATCCATGATCCTTCTGTGTCACGCAACGTGATATATGTGACCATCTATGATCCTAGTGTGTCACTTAAGGTGATATATGTGACCATCCATGATCCTAGTGTGTCACTTAAGGTGATATATGTGACCATCCATGATCCTACTGTGTCACGCAACGTGATATATGTGACCATCCATGATCCTACTGTGTCACTTAAGGTGATATATGTGACCATCCATGATCCTACTGTGTCACGCAACGTGATATATGTGACCATCTATGATCCTAGTGTGTCACGCAACGTGATATATGTGACCATCCATGAATTTCTGTCACTTAAGGTGATATATGTGACCATCCATGAATTTCTGTCACTTAAGGTGATATATGTGACCATCCATGATCCTTCTGTGTCACGCAACGTGATATATGTGACCATCCATGATCCTACTGTGTCACGCAACGTGATATATGTGACTATCCATGGTCCTACTGTGTCACGCAACGTGATATATGTGACCATCCATGATCCTACTGTGTCGCGCAACGTGATATATGCGACCATCCATGATCCTACTGTGTCGCGCAACGTGATATATGCGACCATCCATGATCCTAGTGTGTCACTTAAGGTGATATATGTGACCATCCATGATCCTACTGTGTCACGCAACGTGATATATGTGACCATCCATGATCCTACTGTGTCACTTAAGGTGATATATGTGACCATCCATGATCCTACTGTGTCACGCAACGTGATATATGTGACCATCCATGATCATACTGTGTCACGCAACGTGATATATGTGACCATCCATGATCCTAATGTGTCACGCAACGTGATATATGTGACCATCCATAATCCTACTGTGTCACGCAACGTGATATATGTGACCATCTATGATCCTAGTGTGTCACGCAACGTGATATATGTGACCATCCATGAATTTCTGTCACTTAAGGTGATATATGTGACCATCCATGATCCTTCTGTGTCACGCAACGTGATATATGTGACCATCCATGATCCTACTGTGTCACGCAACGTGATATATGTGACCATCCATGATCCTACTGTGTCACGCAACGTGATATATGTGACCATCCATGATCCTTCTGTGTCACACAAGGTGATATATGCAATAAACTATTATTCCAGAGGTCAGCATGGCCAAATTGATAAGAGCGCTGATTCTTAAACATCCGGTGCGTAGAGGTAGGGGTTCAACCCGTACACCGGTCAGTTGGACTACAATGTTGTCTTCTCGTCCTTGATGTGAGGACGTAATTACAAGTATCTCTGAAATTGGAGTGGGTTCGCCTTCTGGCGAGGGACACTGGTAATAGGGAAAGCTAATCCACACGCACGATTTACTCCAGTGCTACTAGAAGTAACGTGTATAGACTACCCTCGGGTTACAAGCAATATACCAAGCAACGCACTAAGCACTATTATGTGATCAGCTATTCTCCCTCTGTACCAATCAACATATTCTATATCATCACATAATCTCCCTCTGTACCAAGCAACGTTCTGTATGTATCATATAATCTTCCCCTGTAACAAGCAACGTACTATATATATCACATAATCTCCCTCTGTACCATTCAACGTACTATATGTGATCAGCTATTCTCCCTCTGTACCAAGCAATGTACTATATGTGATCATATATTTTCCCTCTCTACCAGTCAAAGTATTATATATGGTCAGATTTAAAGTCGGCCAACAATAGCCCTTCATGGTCAAAAAATGCGCTCAGCATAACCTTACCAGCGGAAACCTGTAACTTGAAATTTTTGGCTTTTGGTAATCCGGCATGCTTCCATTTTGATGCTCGGCTCAAAGTGGCGACACCATGATTCATCGCCTGCCACTATGCGGAAGAGAAATGCATCACCCTCCACTCTGGAACGCAGCAAGTGGTTCAAACACCATCCTATGTGTTCCTCTTATTGATGGTCGGTCAGCATCCGTGGTACCCACTGTGACAACACCTTCCGATATTGCAGTTTCTTACGAACGACCTTTTGAATTGTCCCAATTGACACATGAAATTCTTTCGCTAGTGAACGTATGCTTCGACAACGGTTCATCTGTACTGCTGCATCAATTTTGGCGATGGTTTTTTTTCTGTTGCAACAATATGCGCTTGACCCGGCCGTCGAAGATCTGTCGTGAACTGACGTCCTTTCCGAAACATTCGTGCCCAGTCTGTCACTGTTGTCTTCGACACACATTTGTTACCGTATGCTGCCTGCATTCTTCGATGAATGTCCACTGGTCGACATCCTTCAAATGAAAGAAACTGAATCACCGCTCTTTGAGCTTCTTTGGACGGATTTTGGATCAACCCGGCCATTTTCTCAACGGTCAGAAACAGAACCTATGCATCATGGGACGATAAGCACGTGCTCTTTTATTCATTGGTCAGTACTTATCACATGACTATGACATGATCATGTTCAACGTACGCAATTACTCGCGGTGCGGCACGAACGGATTTCAGATGAACGCCCCTTATAGTTATTGCCATCCTTGGACTTCTGGGACTGAATGAGACGTCAACAAACGTATGTAGGTCTAGAATCTTCCTTGTCCACAATTTGAGGCGTATTGGCGGTATGGTCAATCCACAGACCCCCATTCCACGCGTCGGGGCTTATATGGGCATGATGTGCTAGACTTACGGTGGCAACCATGTTAACGTAGTGGCCTCATGGTAATGGGTTCGAATTTGCATCGAGACGGATTTGTAACATTCATCTGGGTGACCCAGCCAACCGAGACTATACAGTCCAGATCTGATAAGGGAACTCATCTGGGACTTCTAGTTCTTATCAGAAATTCCTCTCAAAAGAGTTTAAGCACATAGTAAAGTATTTACAACGCACAATACAATATTGTTCTTCACACAAGAAATTCACCACACACGATATCGCCTTAAGTGGTTTGCACTGTATGTATATATATATATATATATATATATTTTTTTTTTTCCGCGTTTCCATCCTGTTTCAGGATATTGCGGTCAACACCAGCATCTTTCAGCTGTATGTTGATTCCTAGGCTAGATTACGCTCATCAGCACGCCACGACTTTCTGAGCGACCGGCTCCATACTCTCATAAGTCACTTTTGCGATTCGAACCACTGCTAATTCTCGTCGCGTCACGTAACGAGAGTATTCGGTGTTAGCGGAGAAAGCTGCTAACTCCTCGGCCATGGAGCCGGCATATATATATATATATATATATATATATATATATATATATATATATATATATATATATATATATATATATATATATATATATATATATATATAATGTAACTAGATAGTCCCTGGAAGCAACGGAGATGTGGTTCCTGAGACGAATGTTGCGAATTCCTTGAACTAGCAAATAACTAACAACGACTGTCTGAAAGAGGCTTATGAAACTAGAATATGAAAGAGGCTTTTGTTGGCCATGTGATGAGAGGAGAGGCTATGGAGAACGTCGTGACAACTGAAAAGATCAAGGGGAAGAGAGGCAGAGGCAAACAAAGAATTATGTTGGATGGACTGAGACGGTGGCATGGAGGAATAATATCAGCCGAGGCGATCCCCAACACCAAAGACCGAGATAGTGGAGAATCATAAACGCCTTCGCCAGCTGTCATGGCTTTTGATGATGACACACACGCACGCACGCGCGCGCACACACACACGCACGCGCGCACACACACACACACTATATATATATAAGTAAAGTTTGTAAAGTCATTTTGAAAATATGCCGCTACAAATATGACAGTTTGTTTTTTGTTCCATTCCTGAAACAACTAACATTCACAGACGCAATGTGAATCATTCACGCACCTGTTGTTGCCCCATCGATTCATTCATCTCACTCAGACGATTGCTTGGGCGCGCTTGTTGAATGAACACTAAAACAAAGCCGGCAGCCACCACATACCAAGATTACATAGAGCACATAACTTTGCCTCCCTCAGAGTTAGGTAAACAAATAACTTACCTGCAACAGCTCGTAGCGTCCTACATTCCGCGGAATGATTCATAAGAAAGTAGCGCGTAAGTTGTGGGCGGATATTAGTTTGAAATCTTGCATCTAATCACATCTAATCCATTTTTAGGGGAGCCTTGAGGTCATTCAAACAACACATAAATAATTCCACAGGTATTGATCGCATTCGTAAAACCGGGAAAAGAAGTAGAGATTAGAGGACTCACTAAGCAAATAAAATATTGAAATCTATAGTAACCATACTTTGAATTCGGTAGCATCTTATCCGCCGCTGTGGATTATGGGATAGTGATATTGTACCACAGTTGGCGGACACTCCGAGACAAGGGTTTCACGTCAACCGCGGGTGATTTGGAAGGGGACTGCTTTGCTTTGATTTTGATTGTATGAGGCGTCGGCCTTTAAGAAAGTAATGCTAAACTACTGAACCTTGTCTAGTAAATCACAGACAGCCAATAAATACTGGGGTCGTTTGTAGCGTCTTGTAAAGGTCATGCAACTAACTGTGTGAAGTATAACTGTCTAGCGTGGTACAGACCACATCAACCACCGAGTGCCAGTTGATCTATAAAACATGGGCTAGCACCATATAGCCAGTGTGCCTGGTAAAGGGGCGATGTACTGACTTGTTTTACTGCTGACAACTTTTCATGTGTATGTTGTCTCCCGTATCCTGCAATATCTACTTCTGTCTTCTGTGATGACCATCAATGTCTGGATTTATTTATGTGCTAACATCAATGTCAGTATGCATAGTTACATTCTATTTAAAGGTGAAATGATAAAAATCAGGGAGCTCCATTGAAATGTGTGCGTGCATGTGCATCACATGTCTCCGAGCAGGTACCAGCTAGGAGTCTATGAAGCGCTAGGATCATCATATTTTGCAGGGCTGAATGCACGGAGGAGTAGGTCTTTCTTCACTTAGCGAACGTAGACAACGAAGCCTCATATCACCACGATTACGACATCAACAAAACCTTCCAGCGGTACACAAAAGCACATGATATTGAAATACACGAGGGATTGGCAATTTTAGAATTAAACTGGGCGTCTTAGGTCGACTCAGCCTAACGTGTGTACCAGAACATATCTCGGGAAGTGAAGGCAGCTGGTGTGACACTAACCACACAACCCACAAAGTGAAGGCGGCCGGTGTGACACTAACCACACCACCCACAAAGTGAAGGCGGCCGGTGTGACACTAACCACACCACCCACAAAGTGAAGGCGGCCGGTGTGACACTAACCACACCACCCACAAAGTGAAGGCGGCCGGTGTGACACTAACCACACCACCCACAAAGTGAAGGCGGCCGGTGTGACACTAACCACACCACCCACAAAGTGAAGGTGACTGGCGTGACACTAACCACACCACCCACAAAGTGAAGGTGACCGGCATTACACTAATACCACCACCCACAAAGTGAAGGTGGCTGGTGTGACACTAACAACACCACCCACAAAGTGAAGGTGGCCGGTGTGACACTAACCACACCACCCACAAAGTGAAGGTGGCCGGTGTGACACTAACCACACCACCCACAAAGTGAAGGTGACCGGCGTGACACTAACACCACCACCCACAAAGTGAAGGTGACTGGCGTGATACTAACCACACCACCCACAAAGTGAAGGTGACCGGCATGACACTAATACCACCACCCACAAAGTGAGGGTGACCGGCGTGATACTAACCACACCACCCACAAAGTGAAGGTGACCGGCGTGACACTAATACCACCACCCACAAAGTGAAGGTGACCAGCGTGATCCTAACCACACCACCCACAAAGTGAAGGTGACCAGCGTGACACTAATACCACCACTCACAAAGTGAAGGTGGCCGATGTGACACTAACCACACCACCCACAAAGTGAAGGTGGCTGGTGTGACACTAACCACACCACCCACAAAGTGAAGGTGACCAGTGTGACACTAATACCACCACCCACAAAGTGAAGGTAACCGGCGTGATACTAACCACACCACCCACAAAGTGAAGGCGGCCGATGTAACACTAACCACACCACCCACAAAGTGAAGGTGACCGGCGTGACACTAACCACACCACCCACAAAGTGAAGGTGACCGGCGTGACACTAACCACACCACCCACAAAGTGAAGGTGACCGGCGTGACACTAATACCACCACCCACAAAGTGAAGGTGATCAGCGTGACACTAACCACACCACCCACAAAGTGAAGGTGACCGTCGTTACACTAATCACACCACCCACAAAGTGAAGGTGATCGGCGTGATACTAACCACAGCACCCACAAAGTGAAGGTGACCGGCGTTACACTAACCACAGCACCCACAAAGTGAAGGTGGCCGGTGTGACACTAAACACACCACCCACAAAGTGAAGGTGACCGGCGTTACACTAATACCACCACCCACAAAGTGAAGGTGTCCGGTGTGACACTAACAACACCACCCACAAAGTGAAGGCGACCGGCGTGACACTAATACCACCACCCACAAAGTGAAGGTGGCCGATGTGACACTAACCACACCACCCACAAAGTGAAGGTGACCGGCATGACACTAATACCACCACCCACAAAGTGAAGGCGGCCGGCGTGACACTAACCACAGCACCCACAAAGTGAAGGCGGCCGGCGTGACACTAACCACACCACCCACGGTAGCTTGTCATATACAGAACGTTTCCACCATGACAGTCTTTCAAATTGCTCTCCATCATAAGCCAGATGCCCCTGTTGGTGTCATCTGTAAATTATCTATCACATCCTGAGTGCATCTGTGTTGTCGACCTCAGGTTCTTCGCTTTCCAGGTATGCCTTTCTCCAAAGCTCTCTTTTCGGGGAAAGAAGCTGGTTTTCTCCCAGCCCGTGAGAAGGAAACGGATCACAATGCACATTGTGCTTGCTGTTCGTCTTCCTAAGGGCAGGGTGGCACACAAAGCGGTGGTGCTGGTCGGGGTCGGGGGGGGGGGGGGGAAGAAAGAGATTGACGCAGCAATGATCTGTGGTTGGGGTGTTGAAGCTGGGGTACTGGGGAGAGTTATGGCCCATGTCACCGAAAAGAGAGAGTAAGAATATAAAGAAGCCGAAACATTATTGGAATAGAGATATCTTCGGATGACCTGAGGCCTCCTCGTGTGATTACACCGTGGTGGAATTTATACTGCTATTCCTTAATTGTCGTTCAGTTAATGGGCCTAATACCCCCAAAATGTTTTGACATGCAAACGGGTTTAGTTTGGTATTCACAATTACTTCTTCATTAAATATACATTTTATATGTCTTATTGTGTTTATTCTCATCAAATTTTATTCAGAAACAGGGCTAACGTGTTCATACAATGGAAAGGAGCTGAAGAATGGGGAGACGTGGCAGATCGACAAATGCAAATCATGCGAATGTCGGGATGGACTAAACAGATGCAAAGACAAAACCTGCAAGAATCTGTCATGTACCTGGATGGTCATCCCAGAAGGAGAGTGTTGTCCTGTTTGCAGAGGTCAGTGTCACATTAAATGATGTTTTAAAGCGGTCCCCAAATGTGTCCTTAATAGGTTACAATTTCAGAATGAATATGCGCTTAAAACATATTTATTGTCAATAAATGCTGCGGCTGCCACAAACAAGTAAGCTCAGTAATTTATTTATGGGATATAATTACCACCACGGCAACCCTGGGCTTTCGTTGTTGACTGAACTCTGTGCACGTGTACTGTACATTGAAAACTCGTGCATATAATAATGTACAATGAAAACTCGAGCAGGTATACAGCGTTTGGAGGTGTTCATTAGTTCTTGTGTTGTTTCATATCAAGGGATCCATTGATCTGTATTCACAATTAAGTATAAGTAAAGAACCATGTTACTCGTCTTGATGTGTATGGGCATATGAAGCTGTAGGCATATTTATGTAGACCAGTCAACTCGATGGGTGATGATAATCGTGTTGGTTACCATGATAGTTGTATGTGGGTGAATGATTATCGTATATCGCCTTAGTGGCAGAGAACTGAAGCTGGCCACATTTGTTGGTGTCTTGGATGTGGTGAACACAATTTCACTACCCTAACATTTGTTGGTGTCTTGAGTGTAATGAACTAGTGAACATAGTTTCACAATCCCGACATCTCGGGCTCGAAGTCATCCAGGGACTTTTTGGGAGCTTGGCGACGATTTTCACATTGATATGAGCGTTAGCGGTTCAGAATTCAATCTTAAACGACTGCATGTAAATTATCAAGAAAACCACACACCGCCCATAAATGTTTGGTTAATTGTGACGTCCTGTAACGGACATGCCACTAACTTTAAGTCTGAAATTTGTTCCTGAAGTAGGGCAGTGCAATCTTGATCTGTCACATTACATCTGCATATGTGTCTTTGCGTGTGGCTGGGTGACAACCAATACATCAGACTAACATGCACACACCGGGCAAAAAAAGACATTAAGATGAATCTTACGTAACGTCATGTACAGTAAGTTAGTTAGTTAGCTTATCTTTTACAGAACGTCGCAGTCAACCCCAGCGTGTTTTGGCTGTTTGTGATTTCTGGGCAAGTTCAGTAGTTTGCCATTGCTTTCCAAACGACCGGTACTCATACCATTGAATGAAAACCAACCAAGGCAATCTGCTGCCAAATCATCCGCAGCTGTGTTTCGACCGCGGTATGCGGGATTACAAATTCAAGATGTGTAGTAAGAGTAAGTACATGTGCTACGCTACACGTCTTGAGCCCTTTAGCGTGTATGGTGTTAGTGACACATATTTAAAGACTAACTGACACTGCAGGGGCGATGTTGTCAATATTGTGGGGGACTTTTTTTTATATCCCATAAAATTCACGGAACCCATTTTAGGCTGGGTCGACCTGGGAGCTTAGGACGAATGTAAACTTACGCCTTGATAAGGATTCAAACACATGACCACGGGGCGGCATACAAATGTGCAAGCCACTTCACTACCAATGCTGTTACAAACTGTTGTTGCTTCGGCTGAAAAAAAAAAAATAAAACATAGAGATGAAATTAGAAAGAAAGTGCCAGTGTGATTTGATTTCAGTTATACTATAAATATATGTTCTCAGGAAATCCCTGAGACCTTTCAAATAATCTGAGAAATAAGCTTGCGGGTGCTGATGGGCTTTCAAAGAAGTAGAGGCAATCAATTATCGGTACTTGCGAATTCATGTTTTTCTCAGTTATAAATTAAAAGCAAATCCAGTGGTTAAAACAGGACGTCCCCGGGAAGGTTAATCCGGTGAACAAATGCCCGCCGAATTCGGATGTGTCGGCCTAACGGCGCAAGAACGCAGCTCTGCTGTTAACAGGGACATCGCAATCACGTCTGAAAAAAAGTCTCCAGGTGAACGCAGAAGAAGAAGAAGGAATAAGACGTGAAGGAATCTAATGCAAATGCATGTAAGAACTTCGGAGCTCAGAATTACCCAGAGCTGAAGATTATTGCCCAGAAGAAGGGATATAATTTAACGACTTCATTGTCAGTCATCGGATTATCTAACCTTATGATGACAACACGTTACTAATGAACACTTGTTCTTACTATTGCAGTATGCACAGGAAATGAACCAGTAGTCTTATTTTTATAGTCTTTTCTGCAAGTCTGTATCTAATTTGACTTTGATGGACACTAAGCTTATAATGAACGGGCTTTGGGCTGACCGGTTGTCTTAGCTCTGTGTCAATGCAAACCTGACCCCATTGCAGATGCTGTAGCATTTAATATGGACTACTTATAGAACATCAGATCTGTACTTGTGCTTCATACACTACATAACAGTCTTTGACAGTGTGAAACATGAGGAAATAATCAAACTATTAGAAACATTAAACCTAGATTACAAAAATATGGTATAATACAGAAATATGTTAGTAGAAAAAAAGCAGCCACAAGAAACGACAGCCATTTAGGAACATTTCACTGCATAAAGAATGAAGTCAGACAAGGATACGTACTGTTTCCTGATTTGTTTTCATTATACAGTGAATATATAATGATATCGATAGAAAATATGCCAGGGATTGTGGCTTTTAAGACCATAAATAAATAACTTATATGCTGATGACACCATCTTGGTAGCCACGAGTCAGGAAGGAACTATACAAAATGATGATACAATAGGTGTAGAAAATGAAGAAATGGGTCTCATCTACAATAGGAAGACATAACTAGTGGTAATATGGATTATGCATATATGTAACATTAAAGTAAATGATATTAAGTTGGGGAAAGTACGCGCATGAATGTACCGAGGCCCATCAGAGGAAAAATGCCAATATGAAGAAGTAAATAACAGAATCATCATCCAGTGCCTTGCCAGCTGGCGTAGGCGATTATGCCTCTCCACAAATTACGATCTCTGACGTCATAGATCAATTCGTGTTGTTGACTCCCTTCCGTGCCATAACGCGAGACTGTCAATAATCTTTACACACTGTCTTCCTCTATATCTCTTTCTGCAAATCTTTCCGGTTGTCACAACATGTTCCAGTTTTTGTCTTCCCATAATGTGGCCAAAAAACGAGGACTGCCTCTTTCTGATGTTTGTGATAAGTTGTCTTTGCGACTCAGCTTCCCTTAAAACATCCTGATTGTTCTTTTTGGCTGTCTAACTAAGTGTCAGTATTCTTCTAACTTCTATAAAACCACATCTCCAAGGCTTCCAGGGAGTTTTTCGCCTGTGTACTAATTGTCCAGGACTCGCAGCCGTATGTTAAAACTGGTTCTATGTAACATGCAAGAACTCTTTTCTGACTTTCAAGGACAGTGACTTATTGCACAAAACGTTCTTCATTTGATAGAATGCAGTTTTGCTTGTCCTATTCTGCTCTTTATCTCAGTGATGCATCTTCCATCTGATGTTATCCATGTGCCTAGATATCTGAATTTCTGCACTTGCCCCAAAATAACGTCATGTACTGTAATTGCACATTTAGGCACAATATGTTTCTTTGATATCACCATAACTTCTGTCTTTCTATTATTCAAACTAAGGCCCATACCACTGTATCTATCATTTCCTGTAGATCGTTCTGACTTGTTGCTATCAAGACGGTGTCATCAGCATAACGTAAGTTATTTATATTATGTCCACCAACTAGGATCCCTGGCATATTTTCTGTAGATCTCATTATATATTCACTGTACAATGAGAATAAATAACAGAATAGGACAAACAAAAACTGCATTTTATATTTTCTCATAGTGGGCTCCGTGATGAAGGAGTTACGGGCGCAGTTCCTAATCCTGCATACCACGTTCGAAACATAGCTGTGGCTGATTTGGCAGCAAACTGCTTTGCTTTGGTTTTTTTTTTAATAAAATGGTGTGGGTGGCGGTCGTTCAGAAAGCAATGACAAACTACTTGACAAGAGATCACAAACACTTTATTCTCATAGCAATTCCATTCCACAACTGTCTTAGCCATATCTATAATCTGTTTGTAGGTTGTGTTTCCGACTCCGGCGACCTGTACAACGAGTCTGCCGTGTGGAAGGAGAACGATTGCACCACTTGCACATGCAAGGGCGGCCATGCCCAGTGTCAGGCCGAGATGTGCGCCGTCCACTGTGCCAAGCCTACAAATGTCCCAGGTCAATGTTGCCCTGTTTGCTCAGGTGAGTTGCCGTGCACCACGGCCTGGCCTTCTTTAATAAATACAAGGTTCAGTGAAATTTGCTTCCCGTGTGTTGCAGAGTTTAAGCACAAAAAAAGTAGGACTATAATCAGAGGTATGTCTTTGGAAGAGAATGATGAGGGTTGGTTCAAGGCTAGCTCCCATCCTGGAGAAATTATTAGCTACATAATACATCCAATCATGAAAGAGCCTTTAGAAATAGGGGGAAAAGAAACGTAGTACAACATAGATAGAGGTCAGTAATAGGTGAAAGAGATACGGGGGATGTAACAGAAAAAGCAAATGGTACCCAGAGAAGTTGGTTGGGATTATATGCTCCACCAGAGAATAATAGAATGAAGGGAGGGTGAAGGAAATACAGGGGAAAATAAGTGAATCTTGTGCAACAATTAAGGTATTTGACCTCACAGTATAAGCATATTTTTCAGCCTTTCATCTCCCAATATAGCATAAGCCTTCAACCAAATCACATCAAGCCTTTTGTGAACTTGATGATGATAGGTACGATTTTGCAGCTGAAATTGTGTATGATTTTAGGTCAGATTTTGCAGCTGAAATTGTGTATGATACTAGGTCAGATTTTGCAGCTGAAATTGTTTATGATGCTAGGTCAGATTTTGCAGCTAAAATTGTGTATGATTTTAGGTCAGATTTTGCAGCTGAAATTGTGTATGATTTTAGGTCAGATTTTGCAGCTGAAATTGTGTATGATGCTAGGTCAGATTTTGCTGCTGAAATTGTGTATGATGCTAGGTCAGATTTTGCAGCTCAAGTTGTGTATGATGCTAAGTCAGATTTTGCAGCTCAAGTTGTGTACAGGATGAGGTAGCCAGTTGCCTGCCATCCCCCTTTAGTTGTCTCTTACAACAGGCCTGGTGGGTTACAGTGTCACAATTCTTTGCTTCCCATGTGGGCCTGGGAACTCACAGGCACTAAGCTCTGCGTGCAGAAAATCAAATTAGATAGCGGAAACGGGGACATCATCTCAGCACCTAACTTTCACTATTCTTTCCCTGGAAACATCATTTATGTGATTCCTTAAAAAGAAAGAAGGAAGGAAAGGAAATTACTCCCCATGTCACATACTTTCATAGGAATTTTAAGTGATAGGTCCTTATGTATAAATAGAAAATAATAACAGTTAGGCACATATAACTTGTGTGAAAAATTGAGAGATAATAAATGACAACAGTGTACATTCGACACAACAAAATCCAATATGGGAAACGAGAATCGCAGGGAAATAAAATCAATGATTATTACTAAAAAAAAACAATAAGACAAAATAAGTTATACCACGACACAATGAATCGACGTTTTGATCATAAACAACAGAAACAGATCTAAAGAAAAACATAAAATTAAAAATTTTTATAAAATTAAAATATAAACACAAAAAGTCTAGGTATGAAATGTTGCTAGGCCATTACACTTCTCTTATCTCATGTGAAAAGGTCGTTAAATTATTGTATAGAGAGACCAACTTCCATCTGCTGCTTTTCCATGCTAAAGGAATAACAAACTCGTTAGAAAGACTAGATCTATTCGGGAACTCTACTAGACAGAAATAAATGATGTCACAAATGGTCTACATGGTGAAATGATCAAACTGTCTGTCTGCCTCGCACTCTGATGGACTACATCAGACAGACCCTGAATGTATGTTTTCTAGAGCCCCCAGAGGAGTTAGAGTTTATGCTTTGTATGATGCTCTCAGCAAGCGGCTTGCCATTCTGCAGAGATAGAGTGAGCCAGATGGGGTGAAACCCAGTGCAGTGATGTTGATACTCTTCACTATAACCTGTTAAACAAACCAGTAAAGTCAGTGTTGGGAATTGAATCCTGCACTACTGTCAACCAGGGAACTAGCTACTATGGCGTATACCATCACTGTACAGAGAAGTAAAATATTGATATCAATATTTAGAAATTGTTTTTATAAAGGATCATTTTCATTGCACATGGGTAATTCCATAAGTGCTCCAGTCTCCTCTTATAGAACTACAAGTGAAATTTTTGAATACTGCGTGCAATCTGTAGCACTGGTGAGATTCAAACTGCATGCATGTCAGAATTGCACATGCTTGAAATATATGTAGTGGGTAGGTTTTGTAATTTTGGCAGATCAGTGTCCTTGTGTCCTGTTTTTTTTTAAATTTATGTCCAGGGATTTTTAATGAGTGCAATGTGCACATGAGTCATCAGTGTTATTCACCCATGTCTGATAAAAGTAAAACAAGACGTCCAAACCACGAACTCGGCATCAGAAAGGATATATATATATATATATATATATATATATATATATATATATATATATATATATATATATATATATATATATCCTTATTAATTTGTGACGTCGACCCAGCCAAGACTGTGAAATGAATCAGTTCTGTCTGAGCCAGAGGTGGATGTTTTAACATTAGAGCCTCACTCTGAGGACAGGCCAGACAGACACATAATCAGACTGTAACTGGAACCATTATTGTTGGGACTCATCACTGAGTGTTCAAAATGAAAATGGAACATGTGTGGCATGTTTTGTGTGCTGTAATGTTGATTCTTGACCCAATTCAACTCAGCTTTTGAGCCACTCTACCTCTCAAGAAGGTAATTTTGCTAGCCATATTTTATCTAAACTATACATTCAGTGCCGGCTGATGCCCTAGAAGTATAACAAACAAGTAACAGGGAAAACGGACTTCTTTTCATACTGTCCATGAAGCACACTGGGTAACTAGTAAACTAAAGTAGAGGAGCCTGTTACATGTATGAAGTGGGTTGGGAATTTGATGCTATCCCCATTTATGAGATGGACATTGTTTCTTCTTCACATGGTTGAAAGGTCAACCCAGTATCATGGCTGGCTAGTTTGGATCCTCTAGCTAGAAGATTGAGTTTGAACTCTGAGGTCTGATGCATTGGTGTTCAGCCCAGAAGGACTTATGTCAATCAAAGTGAGAATAGTTTCAACACTGTTCTCCCGACCACATACCATTTACATAGGAACTATTTTGCCGAGCTTTCCCCCTGTAAGCATAGTATAACTGCATGCTGTTGGTTTGTCAAGACTCCCGTCTGTTCCACATTTCACATGGAGCAATGAGGAGCATTTTGTCTGATGTTCACTGGCACAGGAACGAAGCATAATGGGGCGCCCTTGGCCGTGAAGCTTGAACCGTGACTAGCTAACCAGCTCCAAAACTAGTGAGGAGTTCAAAACTTGTTAACCAACCCAGATCATGATTCAGTGCAGCACACGTGCAGTGGTTGGAACCAGGTCTAGGTTTCCTCCGTGAGGTTTAGGTATTTCATTGTCAATAGATTCCACTCCTGTACCGAGGGGAAGACCCAGCCTCATAACATGGGTACCAGGACATATCTTGGTAGGTAAGGCAGCCTGCACGCGACTAATCACATCACCCATCCAGTTCCTGTTTGGTCAAGAAGGTAGAGACCTAGCACCATGATCCCAGAGTTGTGGTAGGGCTCTGGCTTGCATGACTGCCTGCCTGTCCTGTGGTCAAGGGTTCGAATTTGCATCAATGCAGATTTTTTTCGTTGAAGTCGACCCAGCCTAATTTGGGTATCAGGAACTGTCTTGGAAAGTAAAAGCAGCAAGTTTAGATGGATGGATGGATCTCCATCAAGACAGCGTGTGATGTTGATCACATCAAAGCGCGAGTACCAATTGATCTATATAATCATGAGGCACTATATGCCTCAAGGTGTGTTAAGAGCTTCCTTTACTTGTTGATTGTGTTCCCAGAATGCCATAGAAATAGGGACTTCTGAGCATTACAAAAACACAAATTAACATATCCATGATGTGCGGTCAGAACAGTCAGGTGAATTTAACTGTGATATGCTCCAATTAATCAATCCAGATGAGCAGCCTGCCACAGTGGCCACTCTGTGTCACAGTTTGGAGAGCTGCACCCTGTCATGTAAACATGGATTGGAACGAAATAGTGATGGATGTCCTCTATGTAGGTGTAGAGAAGGTTGGTATTATAATATACTTGATCTGTATGCATTGTTTTTGTTAATTGAATTGTTTTAATTAACGTCGTTATGTAATCCAAATATTTGTACACAGTTTTCATAGCGTCCACTTATTTTAGTTTTCATCACATTGATCAAATTCATCACATTGATCAAAATCTAGCTGATTCTATAACAACAGCCGCAGTAGTGGAGTGGCTAGCATGCTTGTTAGTGCAGTGGCTAGCGTGCTTGTCTGGCAGCCTTGTGTTTGAATCACAAGTGGTTCAGTCTAAAATGGGTACCAGAATATTTCCTGGGGGGATAAAGATGGCTGGATGATATTGATCATAGCACCAATTGAGTGCTGATTGATCTGTAAAAATATGGGCTAGCACCATATGCAACACGCCAAGGAGCATATGAAATGGTCCTTGTTTGTATTCTGCAGTCATGAATTAATGAATTTTTGTAGCTTACCCTGTTTTCTCTCTCCACATTTATGATCCATACAGCAATAGAGATCAGAACATTAACAGGTCAATTACATCATTACATGTAATAAAATACTAGAAATGATGATACTTTACCAGGAGTAAAGATCTATTAGAAAAATCAGAAGGAGCGCTGAAGAGATATGTATAAAGACTAGACAAAGAGCTCAGATGATGTAAATGATCTTTGAAGAGAGAACCAGAACCGTTTTTAGAGGAAGTATGATGAGTAAAACAATGTCTGAAGACAAGAAAGTCAGCAGTCTGTGATAACATCCAGCAGGAAATCATCCAGGCAGGACGAGAAGTCGGGTCTCTATCTATCATTGACTGTGTACAGCGATCTAAACAAGCGAGGTCTTGCTCACAGCATCGAAGAGAAGAGTCTATATTCCTCTCACAAAGATAAGACATTTGAAAATCTGCACCAATTATCATTTTATATAGCACTCATAAGTCATGCGATCAAAATCCCTTTCTTGATCATTATTAAGGGGATAGAACAAATACAGGCCAGAACAGAGTTACCAGGTGTCATATTTTCAATAGTATAACCAACTTTGAGGAGGGCTGAGACTAAAATGCAGATATGTATGCCTGTTTTATAGACAGCAGCAAGGACTTTGACTGAGTTAAACTTTAGAGGTTATGAAACATAGTTTGGATTTCCAGCACAGCTGATTCACTTAATTGAAAGACTGTATTGCAAGCAATAAGCAGCTGTCAGAATAGCTGGTGAAAATTAAAAAGTTTTACGGTGCGAAAGAAAGTCAGACAGGGTGACATTCTTTGCCCACATATGTTCATCTATATTGAAAATGTAATGAGAAATGTCAAGACATAAAAACTGTGGCAGTTATGGTGTATTCATAATTGATGGAAATCTGATTCCAGAACTTAGTTATGCAAATTATAGTCCTCAGACATTTATAAGGGATTAGAACAGTAAATCCTATCTGTCAAACATCACAGTGTAGATCAAATATTTTTTTCTGAACATAAAAATAAAATAATATCGACAGACAAAACTACATGTGAAGCAGAAATAACAATCAGGAAATAAAAAGAAGTGAAAATGTCACAAACGTTCAATACCTTAGCTTCATGAATGAAAACGGAGACTATTAATAGCAATGCAGAGGTTAAAGAGTATTAAAAACCTAAGGAACAACAGTAGCAAACATAATAGAAATCAAATTTCTGATCTGTGTTTTGAACATAGGAGAAACATAAAACCACCAAGAATTAAAATGTTCTCATGTACATGTACACATGTACTTTTTAACAATTTATTTTGTATAAACTATTGTCAGACTTTCTTTTTGTTTTCAATTATTCAGAAAAATGTCACTTGAATTGCCAGTTTGGACTGAAAGCTGATGAAAATGGCAACACCATTTGTGAGTGCAGAGGTGCAGAAAACAGGTGTCCAACACGGGAAGAGGAGCACTGTGAGAAGAAATGCGAGTATGGTTACAAACGATCTAGAGACGGATGTATCAAGTGCAAATGTAAAAAGTGCCCACAGTTTAATTGTACAAAGAGGTGTGTGTATGGGCACATTCTCAACGATGAGGGATGTCCTCTCTGTAAGTGTAAAGGTGAGATGTTTGTTTAAATCTGGTTGCAGTTCGTAATATTCCATGAATTTACAGCAAGTGTACATCCTGGGCATCTGTCATTGCTTTCCTTCTTGGCGGTGACCATACTGGGCTATGACCGTATATAGGGATACTCTGCCAACAGTCACAAATTTTAGACATCCAACAGCTATCTGTTGGCTGCTTTGAAGCTCAATCCACCATCTGCTCATCTGCTCACATGATATTAATCTTCTAAAAACCCACATTTGTAGAGTAAATTGTTTGCTCTGTAATCATAGTCATGGTCCATGTTTCAACTCCATACAGGAGTGCTGAATGCAATACTGGATTAGTCTCATGTTTGTAAGTTTAATACAATACTGGCCTCATCAGTCACAATGAAATAGGTCTTGTTTTTGGTACTGTAATTGTAATCACTGGATGCTGCGCAAGATTCGGCAGTAGATGGCATCACGTTGGTTTCTTACGGAAAGGTATGTGAGCCTGTTGTTCAGAAAGCATTGGCAAACTACTGAACGTAAAACTTGCCAAGGCATCAATAGCAGCTGAAAAATGCTGGTGTTGACTGCAATGTCCTGTAAATAGGATATGCAACATTTAACAAAAAAATTCACTGAATGAGTCTCATGTTTATAAGTATAGAACATGCTGGCCTCATCAGTCATGGCAAAAAATAGGTCTTGCTTTCATTACTGTGATATTTAATAGACGATTTCTAAGTAAATTTTCATGTTTTTGAAAGTGCTATTTGTTGTTATTGTCACAAACCTCAATATGCTTTGAGTGTTGTTGTTTGTCCATCAAGAATGATGATGACCATTCATTTCATACAGTGTAATTGAAAGCATGGAGCCGTGAGTTCTAAGATGGCTGATAAGGCCTATTTAGGCTCAAAATGTTCTTTGACAATGTGGACAAAGAATGCCTGAAGTTTTAGGAGGAGGATCTCCTGCAGTGGTTTTTCTGTCCAGCCTTTTTCTTCACAGCTCTTGCAGTCCTGGTTGCTTCACAAGTGACTGCACTCTTGCGTAATGATATATGCCACAAATTTTGGTCTTTGGCAGCAGTCTCCCAGGTGTCATTATGAATTCCAAAAGCTTTCAATGAGATTTTCAGAGTGTCTTCAAAGCGTTTCCTTTGGCCAGCTTGGGAGCATTTATCACAACGCAGCTCGCCATAAAAAATTTGTTTAGGAAGCCTGTGATCTGGCATGCAAGTTAAGTGACCAGTCCAGTGAATGTGATTCTTCATTATGCTATAAGTAATAACATTTTGAAGAAACTGGTGGAAGTGCGCATGTTGTTTTGAGAAAAATATTGAGAATATCGTGGACACAAAACAACACACATGTTGAGGTATTGAGATACTGTATATTGTATGCAGGTGTTACTAGATCACTCATCAAATCCACAAGAAAATGACAGCTGAAATTTACGGGGAACAGCAGAAGAGGTGGAATAGATAAATTAGCCTTATGTAGAAAATCTAGGCAAGAGGAAGACAGAGAAAGGTGTGCATCTTCTTCTTCTTCTTCTTCAGCATTCCGAGCCATTGAGGTTCTTTGCTGCAAATACAATCTGTCTCCATTCGTCTCTCTGGTGGACCTTCTCTTGCCAGTCGTTGATTCCAAGTGCTTGTAGGTCTGTATGTATATTATCTCTCCACCGCCTTCTTGGTCTACCTCGGGGTCTACGGTCATTTATTTCCTGAGTGTAAGCGAGTTTTGTTTCCCTATTATCTTCCATTCTTTCTATATGCCCCAGCCATTGTAGTCTATTAGCCTTCATGATACCAGTGATTAGCGGGGACTTAAACAAATCATAAATGTCTTTGTTACTTCTTCTTTTCCACTCTCCACTTTGTGTATCCCTAATGGGTCCAAAGATGCGTCTTAAAATTTTGTTCTCAAAGGTTTGTAACAAGGCTTCGTCTCCTTTCGTTGTACTCCAGGTTTCAGAGCCATACAGCACAACTGGTCTGATCAGTGTTTTGTATATTGTGATTTTGGTGTTACGAGATAGCGCCTTTGATTTTAGTAGATGTTGTAGTGCATAGTATATCTTATTTCCAGAGTTGATTCTAATTTGTATTTCTTCCCTTATGATGTTGGAGCAGTTGAAGATTGTACCCAGGTATTTGTATGTTTCCGTTCTTTTAATGGTCATATTATCTATTTGTATGTGGCCAGAGTTTTTAGCCATTCCGTCTCTTGAAATTACCATATATTCTGTCTTATCTTGGTTGATAACCAGCCCCATCTGTTGGGCTTTTTCCTTTAAGTGAGTCAATATTTCTAATGTCTTTTGTTCACTTTGCCCTATAATATCTATATCATCTGCATAACCAAGCAGCTTGGATGTTCCTCCAATATCACATTCCTCCTTTACCTTCCTTACAACTTTCTCTAGAGCCAGGTTGAAGAGTAGCGGCGATAGTGCATCACCCTGTTTCAAGCCAGATGTTATTTGGAAGGGGTCTGATTTCCTGCCTTTATATGTTACTATATTATAAGTATCTTCCATGCATAGTTTGGTCATGTTAATTAACTTCCTTGGTGTGCATGGAAAGCTTAAATAGCTGGGCGAAAAATAATATAGGTAACACCAACTTCAGGAAAAATAAACACATCAGATAACAGGGAGGTTTGGAGAGTCAATATTAAAAACCAGCATTTAAAAAAATAATCTAATGATAGGTTAATGTGATTCACCAGTCAGTCAAGGGGATCTATGTGTACACCAAGCAGCTAAGAATTGCTTTATAAGACTAATCATAGCTGTAATCTTCTGTTGATATATTTCTTATTTCTGGTAATTTTGTAGTGGTATTGTTATATGACTTATTATTATGGAGATTATTTGTTATATTTGTAAGTATGTTGAAAGAGAAATATTTGTCATTCATAGAAATGGTAGTTCCTGAGCTGATTAATGCAAACTCCGAACCAGAGAAGATTGAGGGCCGGGCTTGCCTCACATGGCATGGCTCAAGACATGATAATGGAGAGTCTTGGAATGATGGATGCAGAGTCTGCTATTGTCATAATGGGGTGGAGATGTGCTCCCTCATCTCATGTCCTGTACCTCTCTGTTCAAACCCAGTGTTTAGGATTGGAGACTGCTGTCCAACATGCCCAGGTGAGATAATGTCAGATTAGGTCATTACCATATTCAGTATAATGTACTTGATTGTGTTATTGTCTATGAGATTAGCTGAACTAATTCAATCCCAACAAGTCTGTGTGTCAGAATTCTAAAAGACTTCGCCATCTTTATGATGCCATTTATAAATCGTACTGGTGACTCCATGGCAAATTGGTTAAGCCGTCAGCCTTGTGCTCAGAAAATTGTGGATTCCTTCATTTGGTTCGCGAGTGCAATTTGTTTTCAGAGACTCCTGGGGTTTGCTGCCGAAGCTACTAAGTTGTGATTTGTATAATACTTTCAAATGACGGTTAGCTGATATGAGGAGAGAGAATGAGCAAGATAGGAACCTGATGCAAAACTTTCAATTCTATTGCCTTTTCTCCCCTAAATCACATTAAGACAGATTGTATTGGAAAATGTGTATGTTACATATTATAAATAAAACAAATTGGACTGGATTTAGTTTAAACACAATAAACTGCCTCAATGACAATGAAACTGTACAAGTGATATGCTTACAAATATATTATTATATGCCAAGAATTTTTCTTGTGTGTAATTACTCACATTTGAATTGTAATTTTATATTCTTATCAGGTATAACAGTTACATCAACATCTGGAGACAAGGAACTGTGTCAGTCATCTCAGGGTCATTATTATGTGGAAGGAGAGACATGGGAGATGGATCCATGCACTCACTGTATCTGCCATGCGGGAACCATTCTGTGCGAGGTCCCCTCCTGCCCTCCTGTGTTGTGTCATCACCCAGTTAAGCCAGCAGGAGAGTGTTGTGCCATCTGTCGAAGTGAGACACTGAAAATGTTTATATTAAGTTTCACTAACACTGATTGTTTCCTTGGTGTTACTTATATTATTGCTTCTTATAACTTATAACTCCAAACATGTTACTTTTTAACTTAGTGTATGTTAGCTATAACATAACTCACTCACTTGCAGGCAGGTTGGTTTGGAATCCTCTGGAAGACTTCGAGTGTTAGCTCTTAGGTCCCATGCAGGAAGTTAGCATGGCTGAATGGATTAGAGTGCTTTTTCTTAAACATCCAGTGTGCTGATGCCGAGGTAGTAGGTTCAATCCCTCTACCGGTCAGCTGGACTAAAATGTTGACTTCACGCCCTTGACTTGAGGATGTAAACTGCAAGTACTTTTCAAGTCAGAGCCTGATGATGAGGGACACTGGTTATATTGAAAGCTAATATGCACACTTGCTCTTCAAAGACTAAAACAGATGAATAAATTATGGAGTGTGACAGACAGAACTACAAAAATTAGATTTTTAAGAGCATGCATCTTTCCCATTGCAACATACGCCTGTGAGACATGGACACTTACTAAACAAGCTGAACAGCGCATACATGCCTTTGAATATAAATGTTATAGATGAGTTCTAAGAATATCTTGGGTAAAGAAAAGAACAAATGCATCCATACTTCAAGAGTTGAATATTGAGGAGGGATGGCTATTAAAGACGATAAAACAAAGAAAATTGAAGTATTTTGGTCACTTGAAACGTCACGACAGTTTGGAGAAAACAATAATGGAAGGGTATATGCCTGGGAAGAGAGGAAGAGGAAGGCCAAAGAGAAGATGGGTGCAGGATGTGGCGGATGATCTCCAGATGGGTATATCAGACGCGGGACATCTTGCTTGTGATCGAGACGTTTTCCGGAAGGTTGTTATGGGAGCGAGGTTCTGCAAAGGACTGAATGAATGATAATATGCATACAAAAATAATTCCAATAAACTTGAAGTAGTAGCAAGTTTATGGACTATGCTTGAGTTCAAATCACACCAAAAACAGGTCTGGTGTATCGGCTTTTGGGTTGTCTGAGCTGAGAAAGAGGCTTGCATTTATCTGAGTCAGGTTATCATGCTTTTTTAACAATTATTATTAAGGAATTATAACTGTATTTTATTACAGTAGCTTTTGCATTCAAAACTTTTTTCCATTGTGAATTTGAATAATTAAGACACAAACAATATATTACAAAATGAATTGCCAAGCATATATTGCTGCATACTACAGAATTCACATTAAATTAAAGCAGTGTGTTGAATCCTTTCAGCTGAAATACATAAAACATTTGTATATTGTTCACGTTCGGTGTTACCAAGTAGTTTAAGGTGCTTATGATGTCTATCTATTATTTCACTATAAGGAAGAGATCCAGGGACAAGACACATCCTTGTCTTATTCATTGCTGTATCATACACTGCGAGCATATATTACATCTGATATAATCAAATTCCAAATGTACGCTAGGAATATCCTTTCTCTCGTGTTGTGTATTCAGGTTTAATATTTGTGTTTTCAACAGGAGATGATCTGACCCAGATGATAGTACACAAACAGCGCCATCATTGTATCACATCAACTGGGGTCTTGTACAAACATAATGAAGTCTGGAAGTCAACGCCTTGTCAGAGCTGCACCTGCCAAGATGGACAAATACATTGCTATAACCAGATATGCCCTCCACTCAGCTGCAACAGAACTGTACAGAAAAAGGGTTACTGTTGTCCCACATGTGTTGGTATGTTTTATCTTACCAAATTTAAATGCTATGATTAACTGGTGACCTTAAGTGTTATTTGTTTAATTTGTTTATGCACGGAATTGACGGCAATAGAAGATAAATTACAAAATACATGTAAATATGCTGGAAATATTTATATAATTAAATTAATTGGATTATGACTGTTGGGTTGCTTTGAATATAAAATGGGAAGGACAGAAAATTGCATATAGTTTGCCAAGGCAAAGAGTGGAATAGATATTTAACGTGGAACTAGATCTCAAGAAATTGTATTATGAAAATTTAAATGATATATAGAAACTTACAAATAGATTTTATCTGCAACTACTGTCTGTGATTTTTAATTATAGAAGTTGCAGTAAATCTGTATTTATTATTTGTGTTAGTTACTATGAGATTATGTTTCTGATTAATCTGTATTATTTTGAGATTTAAATGTTCACACTATAAACTAACATTTCAGTGTCCTTGACTCCTCTTCGTTTATTGCAGATTCCAGCTTGCCTAAAGTCTGTGTATATAATGGAGTAGTCTATGAATCTGGAGAAAAGTGGGAAGGAGATAACTGCTCTCAGTGTCTGTGTTCTGGTGGTCAGACAGAGTGCTTTCCCTTGTCATGTCCACATCGAGACTGTAACATCTTGATCAGAAAAAGGGGCCAGTGCTGCCCTGAATGTTATGGTAAGACCATAATTGTTTGAGAGTAAGATATCTCTTGCATATAATTTAATGTACATAGATTTTCAGATAACATGTTTAATTGCTGAGCATGATTCAAAAGATCGAAGCTGGATCTGTATGTAGACAGTGGACTGAGTCGCTGCGGAAGTCTGTTGTTCGTAAAATCACCTTCATCTTCGTCCCGGGACATGCAGGAGTCGAGGGAAATGAACGAGCTGATAAACTGGCTGGCTCTGCACCCCCTGTAGATGGCCAGCCCATGGATCGTGCCAATGTTATTAACATCCTTAAAGATATGGCGAGAACAGAGGACTTAAGTCTGTGAATCCACATCGCTGTCCAGGATGAAAGACTTGGGAGCAAGAATCAGCACAGCCAGACGCGAGAGGTACATCGGGAAAACAAGGCGCCTCATCAACCAACACAGAACTGGCACTATTAGCCACCGGACGCTGATGCATATCCTGGGGGGAGGATCTGAGCACCTATGGACATGTCCGGAGTGCAATGAAGATACCCCTACTGAATTGCTGAATTGTCATGATAAGCAAGCCATGCAAATAAATATATATGTTCTCTGTAATATTCACATTTTACCTAATTGCTCTAACTTACCAATTTGCAATTTTTATCTATTTCTCTTTTATTTTCTGTCGACCCATTCTATTTGGTGCATGTTTAATGGAAGCCATATGTTTACGACTATCATCAATTGTCTATCACTTGCACCTTGCTATTTTGACAGATGATTGTTACATTGTGCTAACACAAGGCATAATATAATAATAGGGAGTTTCCGTGGCGAAGTGGTCAAGCCATTTGACTCGGGCTCAGAAGGTTGTGGGTTCAATTCTGGGCCACGTCCTTCGGTTCACAAGTGAAATTTTTCTGAGACTCCTGCGGGTCGCTGCTAGAGCTACGGAGTTTGTGCTTGGTGCGACGCTTTCCATGCTGCTGAAAGAGACCGAGCCATATGGGATAAAACCCGGTGCAATGAAGTCGACCCTGTCGACTTTTAAGCGACAAGGCATAATAACTGTAAGCACACATTACCTTCTTGACAGAACCCATAGCAAGGACTATGAATGGAGCTGGTCACCATAGCTCAAGTCTGAAATGTAGAGATTGTGTGTTGCCCATGCAGCATGATCCCTCTCTCGGCCTTGCCTAGTTTACTCCAGAGGAAATGTAATCTGGAACAAGACAAGCTGTAGAAGTTGCTGGATCAACAAAGAAACACTCTTACTGTATGCCTGTTGGAGCTTCGATCCTAGATCATTTGCTGACCAAGGCTTAGGGCCTGGTCTGCTCTGCCAAGCCATGACATTGATTCTTTAGGCTGCATTTCCTCGCACTAGGATAAGGCGTGTACCTTTTCAATTGTGCTCCAGTGCACAAAGCCTAGCACAATGTGTGGTGTTTGGTTTGGTGAGAGCCGCCCAACATTTGGCACTAACAGTCCCAAATGTATACAACAGTGAGTCAAGTACAGGAACCATTCCATGCCATGCGGCTAATTGGGTTTTTGGTGGTTGCCCCAAAATTTTTATGGACCAGATAGCACTTGATGGGTGACGTGGTAAGGCACTTTATATGGGTGATATAGTCAGGTACCTGATGGGTGACATAGTCAGGCACTTGAAGGGTGACATGGTCAGGCACTTGATGGGTGACGGGATCAATGTGATGCCAGCCACCTTTACCTTGCATAACATTTCCTGGGTTGACCTGGGAGCCCAGGTCAGATATTAGAATTCCGTCCTTGATATAAATTTGAATACGTGACCACTGGGCCAGCAGGCAAGCATACTAGGCACTCTGCCACTGAAGCATGCAACAGAACAGACTCTATAACACTTTAACTATTTCTGTCCCAAAAGACATAACTAATGCTGAAGTTAACTAATGCTAAAGTAGAGAAAGGATAATAATAAAATCAACAAAATTACATGATTATTACTTCTACAGGGGCCAAAATATACAAGCAAGAAACAAATAGGTTAGATTTCTTCAGTATATTGTGACTAAACATAAGAAGTACAACCACACATGGCACATTGATTAGCACACATGAAGAATAGCTTTACTGCACATTGGGCAGATAATGCTAGACGCATATTTTCATAGACCAATCGGCTGTCTGTGGGTCACGTGGGTGAGTGTCAGGCAGCCATCTTTACTTCCCCAGACATTTCCTGGTACAAATTTTAGACGGGGCTGACCTGGAAGCCCAGGTTAATTTAACAACCACCCTGGTGCAGATTTACAACTGTTACCACTGGGCTGGCAGGCAAGCTTCTAGCCACTGTGCTACCAATAACTGTATAGTGTATAGGATAGTATACTGAATTAGCTAAATATTTATACAGTTCATTAAACTGTTTTTATTTCAGTTGTGAAATAAATATGTGTAATTCTTGCTAATGGTCTCACGTTTTAGATCTGACACACACACATCCTCACAGAAGTGGCATGGGCACCTTGAATGACAGAAACTTGAGTGTCAGTTCAGGTAAATAATCTTGTTTCACATGTCTTGTTAAAATTTAGTTGCATGTCCTTGACAGGACGTAGAAGTCAACTCCAGCATTTTTTGGCTGTTAGTGATTCCTGGGCAACTTTATGTTCAGTAGTTTGCCATTGCTTTCTGAACGACTGGCACTCATACCATTTCATAAAAAAACCAACATTAGCTGTGTTTAGAAAGCAGGTATGCAGGATTATGAACTGGGTCCGTAACCCCTTCACTACGGAGCCATTGAGAAAAAGAATGTTGAAGTAGACATAGATCCTGTACTTAGGTATGGTTGTGAAACGTGGACAATGAGCAGACAAGCAGAACAAGGTCTAATGGCAGTGGAAATGTTTCTGAGTAAAAATGCAAAGAATACCTTGGATAGACAGACAAAAAACTAATGAGTAAGTCTTACAAGAAACAAGTGAACAATTTAAACTGATTAAAAAAATTGGATTTAGACATATATTTTGGGTACATTAAAAGAAGAAATAAACTGAAGAACTTGGTGACAACTATTGATAAGGTGCCAACTGCAGCCATTAAGTAATATTATGCCATTTTGTTAGACTGCACAATTTTAGAATTTTACTTTTTATTAAAGTTAATGTTTGTATATCTTCATTTGATAATTTAATTTGAATGCTGTTAATGATTATTTCTTTTTATTCTGTAGCTGTGCCAGAAAACACATCAGCGGCAACTGTGGATGGAAACATTGTGGGTTTTGCTGTGCTTGGTATTTTAGTGGTCATTTTGTCAGTGACCATTGCCGCCTTAGTGCTGTATTTGATGACCAGGAAACATCACTCAAAATTCAGACACAGACCAAAGTCAACTAACCTTGAACTTCAAGGTCAGATGCCTTTTATTCCAGAACAACATTCTAAAACAATGAATTCACAGAGACAGTACTTGGAGAAACTGTGCCCAGGAATTGTGTCAGAAAAGGGTAAAGAAAATAGAACAAGCAATGACTATACAGAGATTGTTTTCAAAGATCAGATTAAAGATTCCTTTATTGGCAACGGTGAACACTGCAAGTCCTGCGTCAAGTGAGAGACTTTTTCTTTCCATGAAGGACATATTCCCACAAGAATAAAATGACATTTGAAACCAAGACAATATGAAACACAAAACAGCGTGAGTTAACACAGAGAGCAGAAAAGGCGTGTATGTTGTGAAACAGGAAGAAAGAAGTTCATCACAGTTAAATTGTAAGCTGGACATGTTGGAAGAGGGGATCGGCGGGATGTTTTTTGTATGGCTTGACAAGTAAAATTACATTCCCTTGCATATTTTGTTCCCATTCTTGAATTGCAAATCATCACAATATTGATGACCGCTTAACAAGGTTACTTACTTCTTGCTTTATTGGACATGCAGTGGGAAAAGAACATTTGTACAGCTCAGGACTGAATGCCTGATTCGCCCTGCACTTTCATTTCACTGTTATCAGAAGGAAAAAAAAACATATCACTTACAAGTAACATTTGAGTTTACCATATTTCTGGTTACTGGCACTTTCAAGTACATAAAAATCATTCAATCTGGTATTTCCTCATCATCATTTGCCTGTAAAATGCAGCATTATTGCTTTACAATGATCAAACGAAGCTTGTTAATATGTATTTTAGTGTTTCCATGACTGAAGTATTTATTTATTTAATTTGTATATAAATGTAATGTTATCTGCCACAGTCTTATTTAATGTTTTAAATAACTATTTCCATGAATATGATTTTACAATTTTTGTTTCGTGACTTATCGCATGAGCTAGTTCTCATGTTCAATTACTGGAATAT
The DNA here is from genome assembly GCA_014155875.1 of Cepaea nemoralis. Lineage (NCBI taxonomy): Eukaryota > Metazoa > Mollusca > Gastropoda > Stylommatophora > Helicidae > Cepaea > Cepaea nemoralis. The sequence continues at coordinate 567,494 of JACEFZ010008931.1, read as the reverse complement.
AATTTTCTTATTTATTTTAAAATAAATTACATATAGAGAAAATAACACAAGATCACTAAAACATAGTGAGGCTTTTTCCTGACTGTAAATACTGTTTACTGTCATTTTTCATGGTAAAGTTACCACATGATCTTTGTTAAAACCAAAAAAAAAACTGTAGATTTGCAATTAAAATGTTTGAAATGTGTAAATAATGCAACTTGTGACAATGTGATAGAAACAATGAATAAATACAAATAATGCTGATCTAACATCATAGCTTTTGTTTAATAAGAAAGTGATTTCTGAAGACAGAAATTATTTAATATTTCGTTCAAACTAAACCTGTAGAAATGCAGGTATTGCCATGTTTTTTTTAAAGTCATGATTATTATTCATTACCATTTGTTTATAAGAATCAAATATTTGAATAAGCAAAGCAAGCTGGAAAGGAATATTCCACAAATGTAAGAGAATGAGTGAAGGTGGGAAATTAATCTCCTAAAGAAGAGGTAAAAGAAAAGCTTTTCATTTGTTGTAACATTAATTTCTATCTATATGTGTAAGTCATGTCAATTATACTCCCATACCAGCTGTCTCATTTTCAACCATGATCTGATGTCATTTTTGTTGAATATTTGTTGTTTTCACCCACTACTATCTTGGTTTATTAATGAAGTGCATTTCATAACCACATGTTGCTATGTTATTTTTACTTCTTTGTCTCATTTATGATGATACCATTATAGGAGGAATAAACAACACACTTTTAAGCAATGACAATAAAATAAATGAGAACAGATTGATTATGCAAATGGTATTAATGCTTAGAAGATACATATTTAAATATGGAAAGGAATTGTATGCCCATCTCATTCAGTCTCTGATGGAGCTGACAGTCATATAATAATGGGCATAGACACTTAACCCTTTCTGTCTGAGAAGAGGACAATAAACCCAATAATAAATTATGAATGCATTACTTTCAATAAGGCATCATATAAACCAGTATGTATCCAGATTGTTTAGCATGCTCAGACCAAATGTGAAAGATATAATTACAAACCATGCATTGCTTGTTACTTGCCGACAAAATTTTGCTTGTTACCTGCCGACAATATTTTGCTTGTTACTTGTCGAATTCATCTAACAATGTGCATTGCTCAGGACAGAAAGGGTTCAGTGACTTGTGACTTTTCTTCAATGTAGCATACATAATTAATAACTTGAGTAACCTATATAAACCAAGAGAGAAGTGAAGCTATTTGCGCATATATTATTTTAATAATTAAGTAACCTATCTTCAACCATGTAAAAACATAAATAGAATAAAAGTATGAATGTGATTTGAGAACAGCTTTGAACAGTTGCAAAATGTACATTGACATGAAGTTGGAACAGTTATTACGAAATAAACTATCATCAAGTGCCATCTCTACATTCATAACCGGCTGTAATGAGTCTCTGTCCCACATTTTCATGGCACATTCATGAAGCTCCCAGTTTATCTCTTGATGTTGTCCATCCACATGTAACTTTAGCTTCCTGTTGTATAGTCCTCCTTCCACTGTTCCCTCCAGAACTGTAAGCTGTGTCTCCACTATGTTCAATAATTATTTGACCTTGATCTAATTCACTAATGTTTTCTTCAGTTCTAGGATGTTTAATACTTCATTTTTGTTTTGTTTTATTGCCACGATATTCTTGCTGTTTAACCACATTTCAAATGTTACTCTCACATTGTTTATGGTTCTGCAAGGTACAATAATGTAGAGTAAATTTAACACTTGATCACCCTTATTTTTTAACCTGTAAATTAACTGTTCAGCTTGTTGGATTTACTTAGGACCATTACTATTTTCTTATTTCTTCTACATACCTGCTATCATTTGTTATTAATTGTTCTAAGTAAGAAAAACTACTGAATTTAACAGAAGCCACAACAATATGTTGCATGAATTATTGCCAGGCATATTTCTCCTCATCTCATCAGGTGCATACTGCAGAATTATATATCTTATTAACTGTACATGAACAATACTTCAGCTGAAACAACCAGTCATGAGAATTGTGTGACTTCTGTGTTTCAATTAAATTGATTTCTTTTTAAATGTGAAACTAATGTGGTTATAACAAATGCTCTCCATTCTAACAATACCTGTGACTGTGTGTTTTAAGTGTTTCAGCTGAAGTATTATTCTTGTAGTTTGTTCACTTCATATGATATATAACTCTGCAGTATGCACCTGATGAGATGCAAAGAAGATAGGCCCGGCAATAAATCATGCAACATATTGTTTGTGGCTGCTGTGGTTATATTCACTAAGCTATTGTTTTTTTTTTAAAAACTACTACTGACATGTGAAAATGTTCTTCCATCATGATAATTTTATCAGGTAATTTAAGAATGTTGTAATGATCATGTTTCCTAGAAAGATCTGTCACCAATTCTTCTGCCTCAAGTATGGGTGAATGTAATGTCCTGTTTCCATCTTTGTGTCAGTCTCTTCTTCCAGGAACCTCACCTTCCATTACTGTTTCAACCTTTATGTTAGTCTCTTCTTCTAAGAACCTCTTCTATTCAACAAATAACCACCTCTTGCATAATGATGTATATAACATAACCACATTTTCATTACTGTTTCTGCCTGTGTGTTAGTCTCTTCTTCCAGGATCCTCACCTTCCATTACTGTTTCCAACTGTGTGTTAGTCTCTTCTTCCAGGAACCTCACCTTCCATTACTGTTTCCACTTTGTGTCAGTCTCCTCTTCTAGGAACGTCACCTTCCATTCCTGTTTCCAACTTTGCGTTAGTCTAGTCTCTTCTTCCAGGAAACTTCACCTTCCATTCCTGTTTCCAACTTTGTGTTAGTCTCTTCTTCCAGGAAGCTCACTTTCCATTCCTGTTTCTAACTTTGTATTAGTCTCTTCTTCCAAGAACTTCACCTTCCATTCCTGTTTCCAACTTTGTGTTAGTCTCTTCTTCCAGGTAGCTCACCTTCCATTCCTGTTTCCAACTTTGTATTAGTCTCTTCTTCCAAGAACTTCACCTTCCATTCCTGTTTCCAACTTTGTGTTAGTCTCTTCTTCCAAGAACTTCACCTTCCATTCCTGTTTCTAACTTTGTGTTAGTCTATTTTGTTAGTCTCTTCTTCCAAGAACTTCACCTTCCATTCCTGTTTTCAACTTTGTGTTAGTCTCTTCTTCCAAGAACTTCACCTTCCATTCCTGTTTCCAACTTTGTATTAGTCTCTTCTTCCAAGAACTTCACCTTCCATTCCTGTTTCCAACTTTGTGTTAGTCTCTTCTTCCAGGAAACTCACCTTCCATTCCTTTTTCCAACTTTGTATTAGTCTCTTCTTCCAGGAACCTCACCTTCCATTCCTGTTTCCAACTTTGTATTAGTCTCTTCTTCCAGGAACCTCACCTTCCATTCCTGTTTCCAATTTTGTGTTAGTCTCTTCTTCCAGGAACCTCACCTTCCAGTACTGTTCTTTGCAAACCACTAATGTGGCAAAGTTTTGTTTCAATACATGTTGCTGTTCATGAAAAAATTTTCATTGATGCTCTGATCTTATAGAATGCCTATATGTCTCTTTTTGTAATCTACAGAATTCTAAGAATTATTCTGGAACATTTGAAGTTCAGACCTCAGTTTTCTTAATTAGTTAAGTATGGCATATCCCTGTGTTGCCACAGGAAAGATGCATGTTCTCAAAATGTTATTAAACTGCTTGCTCAATTTGTTTGTTAACAACGTACATTGTTGTTGTAAGTGTAATCAACATGCTTCATGAAGCAGAATCTTTCTGTCCCAGATGTTTGTTGTTATTCTAACATACTAGTTACTTTCTTTATCACAAAGTTATTCTTATTACTCAGCTCAGCCATCTTTGTAAACAAGATTAGCTTATCTTGTAAATAGAAAATTGTTGTTTTATAACAGAAAACTTTGCGAGACACAAACATTAATCTTCTTCTCCGCTCCCCTTTAGCCATATGACACCTAGTTAAGCACCCAAAAAGTCAGTGTGTCTGACCTTGGCATGTATTTATGATAGATTTTCTTCCTCTAAACAAATTTCATCCAAGGCAATGGGGACTGGCCAGATGGGCCAGTTTTCTTTATTAACAAAATTAACAGTGCAGTCTTGTGGCCTACCCTTAGATATCTCCAGCTGCCATGGGATCTTTTATGTGCAAAATTTGCACATGGGCTTCTTGTTTTTCACCTGTATCCAAGAAGAAAGAAGTTGGTTTGGTGGGATTCTCAGCTCAATGCTGAGATCGAACCCACCTTCTGAGTTTGAGGCGGATGCTATAATTGATAACTAATTTACAATGTCAGACATAGGTTTTCCCTAATGTTTTTCTTGTTTATCTGAATATATGTGAAGCATTTACGATCTTATTCAAGTTCTGCGGCAGACAACAACCATTTATATTCCTTATTTTGTAGCTAACCATTAAATATCATCATCATGTGCCACGCTGATAAGTGTTTACATTCATTGACTGCCGTTACACACAATCACTTATCTCTTATCAGTTCTGTATTCTTGTTCCAATTATGTGATCAAACCATCTAGGTATCTTCCTCTTACTCTGTTCACTTCTAGTCTGCCAGATGTCACTCAGTTTTAAAGTTGAATTCACCTCATAAAAAGTTAGTTGCATATCCTTCACAGGATGTTGCAGTGAACCCCAGCATTTTTTGGTTGTTTGTGAATTCTTAGCAATTTTACGTTCAGTAGTTTGCCATTGCTTTCTTGATGACTAGCATTCATACCAATGTATGGAAACCAATGCAACACAGTCTTCTTCCAAATCGCCCACAGCTCTGATATTAACCCGGCATGTGGGATTACAAATTGCGTTAATCCCTTTCGTGACAGAGCCGATTTCACCTCATAACATGCTTCCCCCCCCCCCCCCCCCCCAAAAAAAATAGTACCTGTCTACATCAATTCTTTCTAATTTTAAATTTTCATCTGCTTCTTGGAATGGCTGGCACATTGTTTTTCCCAATCAAACAAAGATATATATATATATATATATATTGATTCCATGGAGTATAAACATGATATCTAAGACAGAAACCATGCAAACATGAACATGGCATATGTGATATATATATATATTTGTTTTGACAGTTATTGACGAAACAGTTTTATATATAACAACTTATAATGTTAAAGCTTGTTCTGTTTTTTTTATTTTTTATTTTTTTTTTATAAATCAATATTTTTTACATTCAGAAACTGACCGAACGCTCATCTGCTGATGTGATATATTTGAATAACGAAGACACAAACAATAGACTGCACAATTACGTGGCATATTTCGCTGCACCTTATCAGGTACATACTGCAGAATTCACACAACATAAAGTAAAATAACTAGATAAATCCCTCAAGCAGAAATATACACACATTTGCACAGTATTTCAATTGCCGACCTTGGTAATTTTAAGCGACTATCATGTCTTTCTGTTTGCACAATATTGGCCTATGGAGATTAATTATAATGGCTTCTGTAATTTTATGCAAACCGAAAGACATGATAGTCAGCTTAAAATTACTGCGGTAGACAATTGAAATTACTGTGGGAACATGTTTCAGCTTGAAGGATTTATCTAGTTACTTTACTTTATGTTGTCTGAATTCTGCAGTATGTACCTGACGAGATACAGCAAAATATGCCAGGCAATAATTCATGCAATCTATTGTTTGTGTCTTCGTTATTCAAATTCACAATGGGAAAACATTGTTTTGATGTGATATATATCATTACATTTGTTTATCTTATTCTATTCCTAGGGCATTGCACGGAAAATATTTGTTCACAATTTGTATTTCTCCTATGCTAAATGTCCTTGATAATGCATCAAGCTTGACATTGCAATCAAACATGCCTTGTTCAGAACTATTTGCATCTAAATGCAAGAGAAAATGTCATTTTCTTATTTGTTTTTTCATAAAAATCCCTTGTAGAACAAGGGTTATCTTACCAGTGCCATTTTATTCATCTTGTTTTCCTGGGTTGTTGTCATTTGTAAACATCCATTTTTGGGGATGATAATTTGATAATTTTGTTGTCTGAAGAATGTGATGTCCTATTCATAGGTAGGTAGTTTCCTCACTGCATGTAGAAACCACTCACTGTGGATTCAGTATAATGTGAATATGTAAAGAGATTTGTCAAAGTTTTTTTTATAGAATTGAAGGATTTATACAGTTACATCATTTTTCATTATATATATATATATATATATATATATATATATATATATATATATATATATATATATATATATATATATATATATATATATATATATATATATATGCGAGGATAAGTCAGTAAGTAAGCTGCAAAATAGTATGTGAAACAAACTAAATTAGATGTGAAGTAACTTGAAAACCATTTATTATTGTATTTACATCTCTCCGTATTTCTCAACATAATCTCTTCAAATAGTGATGCATTTATCCTATATTTTTGTCAGTCCGCCAATACCTGCATCATAGAAGTTTTGGGGTTACTGTCTTAGTCGCGCTCAACTTCTTCTTTATCAGCTAATCATTTGCCACCAATATGGGTGTTTTGTTTTTTTGTTTTTCTAGAAAACCAGAGGTGAAAGTCATGTCTATAAGTGAGATGCTCAAGACGTTTCCACACTAGTTGATCAATTATCTGCTGGGTTCATCGAACTGTATGAGGTCTCCCATTGTGATGAAGTATGCCCTGAAGTCAGTAGACCATTTTGTCAAATTGCATTGTGAAGCATAACAAGAACTTCACAGTATGATGCAGCACTGTCACCTTTCTTAGAATGTCAAAACACTGTAAGCAGAACCGTCTCAGCTGATGGTAAAACTCTGCATTCATTAGCTGAAGCAGAAGCATGTTGTTATCATTGATAGTAATACATTCAAGATTTTGTGTCAACCCTGGTGAGCATTTTTCTCCTTCATCTGCATACTGGCTGAGGTGTTCCAATAAAAGGTTCATTTTGTTTCGTCAGTCTGCACATCCAACATCAGAACACTTTGCACACACAAAAAATCAACATATGCTAACTATTGAGAACGTGAATCATTACCTCAACTGAAAAAAAATCATCTCCATAAGCTGCACATAATTATAATTATGTGACTTATTTACTGACTTATATATATATATATATATATATATATATATATATATATATATATATATATATATATATATATATATATATATATATATATATATATATATATATGTTACAAAACTCTTAATAGATGTAAAACATGTATTTAGGGGATATATTTGGTGAGTTAAAGTTAAAATGTTATTCCATTTTCATTAGGCACATATATATAATATAATAACAATTTTGAAAAATGTCCCTTAAACTACAGTTATGTGGAGGAAGAGGGAGACAATTTATCATGAAAATAATAATGGGTGTTTCTCAGGCCCAAAAGGTATCACTTCAGGGCATATTTCTGTGTACCCAGTTTGGCATGCTACCAGGACAAACACTTTCAGGAAGTATCTCCTCTCTTTGTCACAAGTATTACTGAACATGTTTCCTGTGCTGTCTTTTCTTGATGATCACTAGCAGCATTGTGCTTATACTGAACATCACCTGTTTTGTGATTAGTTTAATCCTTTCTACATAGTGACACATTATTCAGAAAGTGAGGAGTCCAAAATTTGGCTTGTGTGAATATGTTAGCCAAACTGTTATATGGCAAAATGTAACTTTGGACCAAAACATAACCAGCAATTAAAACTTGTAATGTGTATATGTTTGGCAGACAACTACGTATTGGTTAGCATCAGTATAAAACAAGAGACAATCAGGAATTAGGAGAGCTTGATTATCATAGCCAATATTTCTTGGCAGATGGATCAGAGGGACATTTAGTATCTTGTAGTGAAAAAGTCATCTAATCTAGGCCTACATTTCTATTTTGGTTTCATGTTGTTTGTACAAATTATATGTATATATCAGTGTATAAAATAAACATGGATACAACTGTAACAGTAAAGTGTCTCTAGTCTGTTTTATGTCTCTCACCTTCTCATCTCTTTCTCTGTGAGAGAGAGAGGGAGAAAAATAATTATGTTTACAGTATGTGTAGGAATATCTCAGAGTTCCCAACACCAACTTCATGGAGTCTGCACTGGCCATTAGTGTTTTTTTGTGGATCATTGCAAACTTAATATTTACATCTTACTGGATAAAATCATAGTAAACAAATGTTTTGAGCACAAGAAATCTATCTTTAGGCGCTACATCACTTAAGTGTTATCGCGCCCATAAGCGAAGCAAAGATTAGAAGCACTGAAACCTACCATACATGACACAAGAGAAGCCAAGATCAGAAGCACTGAAACCTACCATACACGACACAAGAGAAGCACAGATTAGAAACACTGAAACCTACCATACATGACACAAGAGAAGCCAAGATCAGAAGCACTGAAACCTACCATACACGACACAAGAGAAGCACAGATTAGAAACACTGAAACCTACCATACATGACACAAGAGAAGCCAAGATCAGAAGCACTGAAACCTACCATACACGACACAAGAGAAGCACAGATTAGAAACACTGAAACCTACCATACATGACACAAGAGAAGCAAAGATTAGAAACACTGAAACCTACCATACCTGGCACAAGAGAAGCAAAGATTAGAAACACTGAAACCTGGCACAAGAGAAGCACAGATTAGAAACACTGAAACCTACCATACATGACACAAGAGAAGCACAGATTAGAAACACTGAAACCTACCATACATGACACAAGAGAAGCAAAGATTAGAGACACTGAAACCTACCATACCTGGCATAAGAGAAGCAAAGATTAGAAACACTGAAACCTACCATACCTGGCACAAGAGAAGCAAAGATTAGAAACACTGAAACCTACCATACCTGGCACAAGAGAAGCAAAGATTAGAAACACTGAAACCTACCATACCTGGCATAAGAGAAGCCAAGATCAGAAGCACTGAAACCTACCATACACGACACAAGAGAAGCACAGATTAGAAACACTGAAACCTACCATACATGACACAAGAGAAGCAAAGATTAGAAACACTGAAACCTACCATACCTGGCACAAGAGAAGCAAAGATTAAAAACACTGAAACCTACCATACATGACGTAGGAAACAACTAAAGAGGATGGTGTGAGACTGGCTATCTCACCACATAAAGGACTTTAGCTACAAAATGCAACCCATCATGAACAAGTCTAAAAGAGCTTGGTGCGAATTGGTTGAGGGCCTACTATACTCCATTGGGAGATGAAAGTCAAAATAAGAATGCACTACATCAGTGGTTCTCAACCTTTTAAACTTGAAAACTTAGTGACAACGGACAACAGTGATATGAAAAGAGTAAGGGGAAGGCAACTGTTTGAGAATCAATGTTTATAGAAAGCTGTTTAGAGTGAACCACCGATCAGCGATACGCGTAGAAATCATGTCACTCAAAACATGAAACCTTCGATTCAAGAAGATGTCAAGCATCTCAGTAACCGGACAACAGCCGGTGCATGGACACCAGAAACAGGACACCCGTAATATGACCGTAGACTTAGGCTACTGGGTGTATCTTTGTGGATTGTGGAGAATATACAGTAATAAGGAATGCTAGAAAACGAAACCTGTGTTAGTTAGTCTTTGGGACAGGAAGTATATACAGTTGTATTCCTGGAGACCAGGCAAGAGCTATCAGTATCACATTGTCTATGCTGAGTAGTTACTGTAGTAGTAGTTACAGTAGTTGCTGCAGAGTACTAATTTGTTGGGGTTAGTTAGTTAGTTAGTTAGTCGACAGATCATCCTCGCTGCACATCGGACCATTCAGTCCATAAGTGCTCGGATCCCCTCCTCAGCAAATCCCGCAGCGTGTAGCGGCTAACGACGCCAGTTCTGTGTTGGTTTATCAATCTTCTTTGGCTTCCTGCGTAGTGTTCTTGTTTGGCCACCCCTCTTTTAATTTGCTGCTCTCGCAGTCTGGCCATTGTTGTAGATTCACAGTCATCACTTGGTTCTCGCAAAAGTCTCACTTCTCGTAGAGCATTCAGAATGTCAGCCTGGTCCATGGCGCGTCCGCCCTCCACAGTAGCCTCACCTGCGAGCTTGTCAGCCCGCTCATTTCCTTGTACTCCCGCATGACCTGGCACGAAGATGAAACTAATCTTTGCCAGCCGAGACCGCTCCAGAGGCAGCAACCATTCTCTTCGGATCGACCCCTCCTCTATCCTCTTGATCATGTTCATTGAGTCGCTAAGGAAACAAGCCCTAGTGAATGTCTGTGTCTCGAGCCATGTTATTGCTTTACTTACTGCCATGACTTCCATGGTCAGGCTACTTGTGGTTTCAGTGAAAGCACCAGAGTCCTCCTTCACAATTCTCCCTCCGGCCCGAGCTGTAAAGGCCCATGAGCTTCTCACATGTCGGACGACCGACCCACCTGTGTAGATGACCGCGTCACCGTCTAGCGAATTCTCGAAAATCAACGCTTGTACTTCAGCCTCCACAGCAGCCGGATTTTCTTGTCTGCATTTTCTATCTAGTTGGATGCCAACTGAAAAGGATGTGCAGAAGTCTGTTGGCACTTGCACCCACTCCTCGCCAGGTTCTAAGTCCTCAAGTGAACACACCTGTTGAAGAATGTCTTCGGCTTGACCCATCCACGACCGTCCTCTTTTTAACCTGCTGCCCTTCACCTTCCTAATTTCACTATGCAGTGGATGCTGTGTGTTTGCGTTAATTCTGGGGTAGGCGCGTGCCCTGCAAACTTGCATTCTCTCTTCAATGGTTGGAAAATCAAGAAGGTAGCGCATCGCCCTGCATGCTGTATCTCTTGTACATCCAAGAATAATGCGCATAGCTTCATTCTGTATCCTTTCCATCCTTTCTATCTGCTTATGGCTGAGAGTCAGGATTGCCATTGCATACTCCAAAACAGACATGACCAGCCCCTCGTACAGAAGACATAGATGGCGCTGCTCACAGTTTGCTGCCGCCATCACCCGCATCGCTGCCAAGCCCCGCTTGGCCTTTGTTATCACCTGGTCTATGTGCACATTATAAGCAAGGCTTCGATCAAACCGTATCCCCAGGTAATTCATTGCCTGCGTTCTTTCCACCGTCTCTGAACACAGCATTACAGTTGGTGTTGGATTGTTGACAATATGATTATTCAACGAGAACCAAGTCACTGTTGCCTTTGTTGGGTTGACCATTGCCCCAGCTTCATCACACCAAGTACTTATGCGATTGAGTTCGGTTTGTAGTTCCACAGCAACCTCCTCTCTATCCTTACCCTGACGATACACTAAAACATCATCGGCATATGACAATGTCCTGCCAGGTCCAGTGATCTGCTCACTGGTGATTCTCACTGTGTAGGCGTTGAAGAGTACCGGAGATAATGGTGATCCCTTAAACTGTTATGTAACGTTTAAAAGTATAGACCAACATGGCTGGTGTGTTTGAAAACGTGCAGGGGGACAAATTGGCTGGATCTGCAACTCTGGGTGGGGTATTGGTGCACGGTAAGGCAGATATGGTCAGGACTCTTTGGAAATGTGTGCATAATGTGGAAGAACAGGTACACCATCATTGTCTGGAGATAATGGGGCGGCAGGGAGTGGCCAGACTATCTGGCCGACAAAATTCTTCGAGCAAAGGCCAGACGGATCTATAATCAGATTGCAACTGGAACCATCTGTACTGAGATGCTTCGCTAGCTGTTGAAGATGGAGATAGAGCGCATATAGGAGTGTCCGGAATGCTGTGATGTCGGTTCTTCAGTGAGAATAAGTTGATGAGAAGATGAATAGAAAATAGTGGAAAAGGAAGAACAAGACAGTCATATTGAGTGTAGGGCTACCGTTCTAATGACATACCCAAAAATGTGGACTGTCTTCTGATCCAAGTAACCAGTGCCCTTTGTGATTTAACGGTTTTCAAAATAGTTTCATATCTCATTTTATTCGTGGACTGTGTTCTCATCATTCGTTAATAGAATTCCATCTCCGCAGCTTCCACATAATTCATAAATAGTCTGCTAATTGTCCATGATTCCCTTTCGGAAGTAAGGATTGAATAGATATAGCTCTTAAAAATTGTTTTTGCAATCCTAATTGGAGATGGCAATGGTGAAGGTATCATAAGATCAGCGGAGAGGTACAGAAATTAGAACCAGGATGATCGCTGCCTTGGCAACATTATTAAGGAATAAAACCTATCCACGGGTAGATAGCGCCCGTTACATGGCGGGGGAATGTGTCTAGAGGAAGTCAACCTGACACAAATGTATGCCCAAGTCGGACTATTTGTGGTGTACAACTAGGTGTTACACACTCCCACCGAAAGAGGAACGAAGGAGGAGCAGAAGAAGCAAAACAACGAGGCCATATACTGCACAAAGCACGAATGTTGTATCCATCAAACACATCCATCAAACACATCCATCAAACACATCCATCAAACACATTTCTTCAGAAACGTAGCTTTCACGGCACAACTTCGGCACATGCGGGACTCCTGGCTGAGCAACAAAGCTCATGAGATTCAAGGCTTTGCTGACATACATGATATGAAAAACTTCTACGATTCACTGAGGGCGGTCTATGGTCCTACATCTCCAGGCATAGTTCTCCTCCTTAGTGCAGATGGGGGAACATTGGTCACCCATAAGAAAGAAATCTTCGAACGCTGGGCTGAGCATTTTAGCAACATCTTAAATGCAACCTCCTCCATCGATGATGAAGCTATCAACTGCCTTCCACACGTCCCCACTAATGATACTCTTGCTGACCTGCCAACCATACTGGAAGTAAACAAAGCCATCCAGCAGCTTTCCAGCGGCAAGGCGCCTGGTCCTGACTCCATCCCGGCAGAGATATAGAAAGCAGGTGGACCGGTTATAATAGAGCAGCTTCATCAAGTCTTTATAAACATATGGGTTAACGAAACCATGCCACAAGATTTCAAGGACGCGTCAATAGTCCACCTTTACAAACTTAAAGGAAACCGCCAATCCTTTAACAACCATCTCCTTGATCCTTGCTCTCAATTGCACGGAAGATACTCGCCAGAATTCTGCTCAATCTCCTCACAGCCTATCTGCCATGAGTCAACAGTGTAGCGAATGGGAAATAAAAAGGGAAGTAATCCCAATAACAGGGTAAGATGAGGAATTACCTATAGTATGTCCACATTTGTTTGCCTTCATTCACGATCAATTATTTTGAAAACTGTCTGTTGCATCGTTATGAAATTTTTCCAGCCGTTTTATATTTACCCCCACCCAAGGAATATGTCTTTGATAGGTCCAAAAACAACTTAAATCATTGAAAGCGGCGACATTCCTTTGATGTTTTGCTGAACAACTAGTGATTTCTCGCTAACAAAGTTATTTTTACGGTAATGTGAGACCTGCCAATTCTGATGACACACAAAGGCGTATCCGGATTCGTATGGGAGTGTGTGCAATGAAAGAACTAGCTTAAAATCGACAGGGTCGGCTGCATTGCACCGGGTTTTTATCCCATATGGCTCAGTTTCTTTCCGCAGCGCGGAAAGCGTCGCACAAAGCACGAACTCCGTAGCTCCAGCGACGACCCTCGGGAGTCTCCGAAAAAATGCACTCGTGAAATGAAGGACGCGGCCCGGAATCGAACATACAACCTTCGGAGCCCGAGTCAGACGGCTTGACCACTTCACCACGGAGAATCCCGAGAGGGGTGCAATGTGTAATATTAGTAAAGATAGATAATTTATAGAGGCACGGGGTAAATAATTTGTAAATTAACAGGAAAGTAGAAGGAAAATATTTCTTACCTTATTTTTCATTTCCTTCTTGTTTCTTCAGCTGATGCTGATGCTGTAATGTTTAGGGCCTGCAATTCGTCTGAATAGTTGGAGCAAAATATCCCAGTAAGTGTGTACGTAGATTAAGGTCTGCGATCTGCTCAGACCTTAATCTGTGTCGGACGATTCCAGTAGGTTGATGATTGCTCTCGGTTGCATAAAATTCAATCCATCCTTTCTCCAATAGTCCTCTTCCTCTTTCAACACATGGTCCTGACGTTTTTTCCAGTAACTTTTATCAATATTTAATAGCGCGGACAGACAGACAGACAGACAGACAGACAGACAGACAGACAGACAGACAGACAGACAGACAGACAGACAGGTAGGTAGGTAGGTAGGTAGGTAGGCAGAAAGGTAGGTAGGTAGGTAGGCAGAAAGGTAGGTGGTGGGTGGGTGGATGGCTGGCTGGCTGGCTGGCTGATTGGGTGGACGGGTGGGTGGGTCGATGGGTCGGTCGGTGGGTCGGTGGGTCGGTGGGTCGGTCGGTTGGTCGGTCGGTGGGTGGGTGGGTCGGCCGGCAGGCAGGCAGACAGACAGATAGTCAGACAGATAGATTAGACAGACAGACAGACAGACAGACAGACAGACAGACAGACGGACGGACGGACGGACGGACGGACAGACAGACAGACGGACGGACGGACGGACAGACAGACAGACAGACAGACAGACAGACAGACAGACAGACAGACAGACAGACAGACAGACAGACAGACAGACAGACAGACAGACAGACAGACAGACATATAGATAGATAGATAGATAGATAGATAGATAGATAGATAGATATAGATAGATAGATAGATAGATAGATAGATAGATAGATAGATAGATAGATAGATAGATAGATAGATAGATAGATACCCGCCAGGAGCCGGGCCGAGCCGCACATTGAGTAAAACAATACCTCTGCCAGCGGGTTACGGGAACGGCAGGGTGCACTCATTTAAAAAAGTCTTCACTAACATGACACGGTGTCTGGCATCCCTTGTTTCTATTCAAGCGAGAATGTGCTGTATTACCAGTTACGAGCCAACACATCAATAACATACCATTGTCGGTTTTTGGCACCATCTCGACCAAGATCTTCTTCCTGAAAGTCAGTGTGGCCTCAGAAAAGAAAGAGGAACTGTTGACATGATTTTCGCTGCAAGGGCGTTGCAAGAGAAATGCCAGGAACAGAACTCTAAAATGTTCTCCACTTTCATTGATCTTACCAAGGCTTTTGATACAGTCAGCAGAGAAGGACTGTGGAAGATTATAGCGAAATATGGCTGTCCACAAAAGTTTGTCCAAATAGTGCGGTTATTTCATGATGGTATGCAAGCAAGAGTACAAGAAAATAGTGAGCTGTCTGAGCCCTATACTGTCACCAATGGAGTGAAGGAAGGCTGTGTCCTGGCACCAAAACTGTTCAGCCTCATGTCTTCATCTATGCTGACGATTGATTGATTGATTGATTGATTGATTTAGGAACCGACATCACAGCATTCGGGGCATTCCCATAAACGCTCCGTCCCCATCCTCAGCAGCCAGCAAAGAGTTCCAACACCAGTTGTACCAGTAGTAATCTGATTATATGTCCGTCTCGCCTTTCCTCTGAGCATCGAGGTTCGGACAGATCCCCTCGTCACTCCTCGCTGTCTCATTCTTGCTAGACCATGGTAATTCATTTGCTCCTCCGAGGTGTACACGTACTCCCACAAGGCAGCTGACGAATGCCTTCGAAAACAACGACACTGGTAAAGACATCAATTACCGCATGGATGGAAAGTTGTTCAATCCCAAAACTACAAGCGACACCGTCAGAGAGATCCTGTTTGCTGATGATTGCGCTCTAAATGCCAACTCAGCGGCAGACATGCAACATAATGTTTCAGCTTTCTCATATGCTTGTGCCAACTTTGGGCTCAATATCAACTTGGAAAATACTGTAGTTACGTACTAGCCAGCTCCAGGGATTAATCACACTGTGCCGAATATCAAAATGAATGGTCATAGACTAAGTGTTGTGGACAAATTCACCTATCTTGGCAGCACTGTGTCCCAAGCTGCCACTATTGATGACGCAGTGAATGCAAGAATCTCCAAGGCCAGCGCGGCCTTTGGTAGACTGTACAAGAGTGTGCGGGACAGAAATGGAATAAGCCTGCAAACAAAGCTGAAAGTCTACAAAGCAGTTTTTTATTCACACTGCTATATGCTTGTGAAACCTGGGCTGTTTCCCAGCGACATGCTAGGAAATTAAACCACTTCCGCTCAGTCTGCCTTTAGGAAGCTATTGAAGAGTAAATGGCAAGACAAGATCTCAGACACTGAAGTCCTAGAAAGAGCGTCCATGCCTAGTATCCACACTATACTAATGAAGAATCAAGTGGGCTGGTCACTTGACTTGCATGCTAGATCACATGCTTCCTGACGAATTTTTTTACGGCGAGTTGCATTGTGGTAATGCTCCCAAGGTGGCCAGAGGAAGCGCTTTAAAGGCACCATGAGGATCTCACTAAAAGCTTTTGGAATTCATCATGACACAAGGAAGACTGCTGCCAAAGACAGAAATTCGTGGCGTACATCGTTAAAACAAGGATGCAGTCACTTGTGAAGCAAACAGAACGGCAAGAGCTGTGAAAAAAAGGCTGGACAGAAAAACAACTGCAGGAGATCCTTCTCCTGGAACGTCAAGCATTCTTTGCCCACAATGTCAAAAGACATTTAGAGCCAAAGTAGGCCCTACCAGCCATCTTAGAACTCACGTCTCCATACTTTCAACCTCACTGGATGATATGAATGGTCATCATAATTCTTGATGGACACACAACAACAAACACAGCCCTAATGGTCGCCTACTAAGTAAGATGGCTTATTCACCCTCTTAGAGGGCCTCTTATAATATTGAGTCGATCCCAGTCATTCTCGTGAGAACAGACGCGGTCCTTTCAGTAGCAGTGAGCCGAACTGGAGACTTCTGTGTTAGTAGACATGTTTCACAGTACATCAGAAGAAAGTCATATGCTGATTGAAGTATTTACGAATTACCCATTTGTGTGTTATGTCAAGTCATCGGGTAGACAGTGGGATTAACACCTTGTGCTACATACATTGAACATCAGAAGATGAAATGTTTTGGACATCTCGTTAGAATGCATCACCATCATTTACCAGCACTGGCGCTATAGCAAACATGATCTGATACGAGAGCAAGAGTACGCCTGAGTCACACAGAATATCATCAAGTGCTACCCACTGCGCGCTAGAACATCACACATTCCTCCCAACGATGCTAGAGAGTAAAACTGGAAGATGATGATGATTTCTAGTCATGTGTATCGTTGCGTCTATTGCTGACACTAGTAAATAATTCATACTTCATTTATGTATCCGTTAGTTGAGTACAGTTCAGTCGCGGTTCCAACATCACAGCAACAGGTCGTCCCCATTATGCTCCGTTCCTGTGCCAGTGAATCTATATACATAAAAGACGATGTATGTATGTATGTATGTATGTATGTATGTATGTATGTATGTATGTATGTATGTATGTATGTATGTATGTATGTATGTATGTATGTATGTATGTATGTATGTATGTATGTATGTATGTATGTATGTATGTATGTATGTATGTATGTATGTATGTATGTCCGTTCTTTATACGTTCGCGAACGGTCCATCCGATTGAGATGAAATTTTCTACACGTCTTTTTCTCATTCCCGAGCATCCAACTGTCATAGTTTGTTAGTGTACAATCAGCTATTTACTTACTAAAATTTAATATTTTAATATCTTATCATTTATATATATATATATATATATATATATATATATATATATATAGCGAGGGGACTTAACTTAAGAAAAGTTATTTCAAGGGGCATAACTTTTAATAACATTGCTATATATTTTATAGATATATAGATTGTTGCATTGTTTTCAAAGATTTATAAACTCTTTGTCTACAGTTATTTACAGGCATATGAGTTATAATAAATAATGATATAATCTTTAAGGCATTTTCAAAGTTTTCATAAAAATAATGCATCTATTTCTCTTCTTCTTCTTCTCTTCTTCTTCTTCTTCTTCAGCTTTCCGAGCCATTGAGGTTCTTTGCTGCAAATACAATCCGTCTCCATTCGTCTCTCTGGTGGACCTTCTCTTGCCAGTCGTTGATTCCAAGTGCTTGTAGGTCTGTACATGTATTATCTCTCCACCGTCTTCTTGGTCTACCTCGGGGTCTACGGTCATTTATTTCCTGAGTGTAAGCGAGTTTTGTTTCCCTATTATCTTCCATTCTTTCTATATGCCCCAGCCATTGTGCATCTATTTAAATAGCGAAAATGTTCTAACTCTTTTTATGTTTAAAGAAGTTATCTACTGTCATGTAGGTGATTAAAAACAGTTTTCATTAAAATAATGGATGGTGTGTGGAAGAACATTCTTAAGTTAATTTTTTTGTTTTGTTATATGAATTTAATGAGACGCTCCTCGCCAGAAGCTGGGCGAAGCCGCGCCGGGTCAGATAGATAGACAGACAGACACACAGATAGTCGGGAACGCGAGCTTATATGACTACGTATATGAATTAAATGAGATGCTCCCAACCAGGGACTGGGTGAAGCCGGGCCGGGTCAGACAGACAGACAGACAGACAGACAGACAGACAGACAGACAGACAGACAGACAGACAGACAGACAGACAGACAGACAGACAGACAGACAGACAGACAGACAGACAGACAGACAGACAGACAGTAGGGAACGGAAGCTTATATGACTACTTATACGAATTAAATGAGATGCTCCCCAACAGGGCCTGGGCGAAGTCGGGCCGGGTCTGACAGACAGATAGGCAGACAGACAGATAGACAGACGGACAGATAGTCGGGAACGGGAGCTTATATGACTACTTATATGAATTAAATGGGATGCTCCCCACCAGGAGCTGGGCGAAGCCGGGCCGGGTCAGAAAGACAGACAGACTGACAAGCAGGCAGACAGACAGATATATAGATAGATCCCCGCCAGGGCCTGGGCGAAGTCGGGCCGGGTCAGCGAGTATCACATAAAATGTTCCTCATTGCCCCATTTGAAAAGTGGAATAGAGACAAACAACATGTATCCGTTAACATTAACCCAATATATCCAACGAACCAAACGTTTTATGTAAACAAGTTTAACAAATAAGCAACTTGAAAATTAAACAACCTTAATGTATTCCAAGCGTCTTATATGTTTACAATGCTTTCTAACAAAGTCATACAATTTGGCGTTGTATTTATGCATCGTCCCCAGTTACCCAACAAATGAGGATTTATTTTGTTAATTCAAGTATTTGATAGAACACGGCGATAATGGCAAAATATATTTGGCCAGTTAAACATAAAACTAAATCAAAAACCAATGATTACAGCATAAATATAAGATTCTTAACGGGCGATATTGATAATTCATAAAACCTAGTCAAATAGCAATGATTACAGCATAAATATAAGATTCTTAATGGACGATATTGATCATTCTGGCTGGTGTGTTACCGGGGCCCTTACAGGGGACAAAGAATGGTAATAATGTAACCTACTATGCCACGTCTCTGTGCAGAAGGTGTTACGAATGCAATTCGTTTTCCCGCATACAGCGTTCGAAACACAGCTGCGGGCGATTTGGAAGCAGACTGTCTTGCGTTGGTTTTCATACAGAGGCAATGACAAACTACTGAAAGTACACTTGCCCAGGAATCACAAACAGCCAAAAAATGCTTGAGTTGATTGTAACGTCCTGTAAAGGATACGCAACTAACTTGTGTTAGGCTACTGTGCATGTCGAAAGAAGCCACCTCATCCTGTAGACAATTTAAAGTACAAAATCCAATCACGAACTCGTCTGAAAAAGGCTTGGAGTGAGTTGGTCGAGAGTCTGTGCTCCATCGGCCGTTAAACAAAAAGATGAGGTTACATTCCGGCATCTCTAGCTCCTCTGTCAACATTTCAGGTCATATTATGACCATTTTAGGTCAAATGACATTTGTATGCATTTTATTCCTACGAAACCAACTGCTGTAAAAAGGTTGGGGGGCTGAGTGGTCTCGAGGTATGGTGTCCGCCTCGAGTGCTGGAGGTCCCGGGTTTAGGCCCCGGTGAGGACCGGGATTTATATAAAAAATCCACCTGGACTTCCAACAATAAAATTTCCCCTGGTCTCTGGGTAGTGAGATCGGACGCCCGTGTGTATTGTTGCGCACGTAAAAAATCCTTTGGCAGTTGGAAATCGAAAAAGAGTAGTCTAACGGCGCTGCCCGGGCAAAATTTCGAGTTAAAAATCTACCCAAAGTATTTCAGGATCCTCGCCGATGCAACGGAGTTCGTGCATTGAGCTGAGTTTCTCCAGACTCAGGTTTGAGTTAGGAGGAAAACGGAGCACTTATGGGTTAAACCGAGTGCCGTGATGTTGATCCAACGACTAAACGACTAAAAGACTAAACTAAACGACTGCTGTAAAAAGTCCATAAATATATAAAACAGTTGTTCCAAAGCAGGAGCCTACTATAGATCTGTGATGTAATAAGGCCATCACATTTTGGAGGCCTGAATGCACCGAGGAACAGATGGCCAGTCTTTCTCTCTGTTGGAGGACGATGAACGGAAGCGTCGAAACTTCGACCGACCGCGCTTATGGCATTATCAGCGAAGCTCCCTATCAATGCCACTAACGCGCCCACCAAGTGTCAAATTTTGTTCTGGCCTACTAAAATATATTTTCTGGTACGAGTTATAGTTCTGTTACAAACAGACTTGGGGATGGAAAGTGCAGTATAGAATTAGAAGAAAGAAATAGACATTAGAGAACACACTAGACAACATAACCATTGAAAGCTACAGTTGTAATACTGATGACGACAGCACCTCGTCCCAGGAACAAGTTCTTTCGCACAGAGGTCATGCGTCGAAGTACACATGTTCCTGTAGCGGGCGTTATTGCCATTTGGAGGTGACCGGTTAGAATCTGGTATGGTAACCATAGTTTTTGATGTTTATGTTGTCTATTGTGTTCTCTAATCTCCATTTCTTTCTTGTGTGTGAGTGTCAATTAGTACGCATGAATGTGTTTATGCGCTGTCTCAGTGATCTGAATGTTTCCCCAGCAATTGATATAGAAACGGTTCTAGACAGTTCCACATCACCAAAAGACAAACATTAGAGACGATGCCAGACAGTTCCACGTCATCAACAGGCAAACACGAACGGACCCTTGTTCTTGCTCTTGGCAGTTTTCGCTACACGGTGATTATTGATCAATCGGAAGGAACTGGCGGAAGGATATGGTCAGTATCACACCGTCCGCAATACTTCCCGGGACAATCTTTGATAACTAGGCTGGATAGCTCAGGTCAGTAAAAATAATCCCGTCATGGCAGGAATTTAAAAACCTGTTCACCATGTTGGCAGGTAAGCATGCCAGCCACTAAACTCCCACAGCATCCCATGTTTGATATTGCCGTATAGCGTCGGAGGCATGAGTCAATGATTTATAATCGGATGAAAAAATTGTGGCAGACAAATAAAGAGAGTTACCGAGAGGCGCATGAATACAAAGGTTACTACATGACGTCACAGGGACTACGGTTACCATAGGCAGTGAAGTTTGACAACATCTTGAAAACGGGCAGTCTTGATTGTAACACCGAAGTTTCAACAACAATAGCTAATTGAAAAGGTTATGGACACGCTGTATGAGACTCCAGCAACGTCAGGAAATGAGGGCACAATCTGAATGGCAAGGAACAATCGGGAAATAACGCAGGGCGCAGAAGAAATGAAAAGAATTGAGCGCATCATAACTGGCCGAGCGATCAGCAATTAAAGGTCATGGCGTCACACCAGACATAGATCAACGTAACTCAGATAAACGTAATATAGGTACAGAACGATGGCCCACAGGCAAGTTAATTGTCATTTATTTACGAAATAGGATAGCATCGGATTCGGCAGTTGAAATAGTATATTTCTCAATAATTATGTATTATAACTTTGGCCAATAATCCCATCAACATGGGAATGGTCATATTATAATCATTTGTTAATAACCTGTCCGACCGAGCAACAAAAACAATATTAAAGTTTATTTGGACGTGGATTGCCAGCGTTTCTACCATCATTATCGTTGACGTTTAATATGTTCTGGCTCCCGTTGAGCTGATATAGTGTTTTGTGTGGACAACGAGCGCGATTTGAAGAGAGAAGCATTCATGTAGAAATAATAAGATACAAGCATTATAGCTTGATGCCATGCAAGATATCACTGCATGATCGGCACCGGAAACGACTTGCTATTAATGAAACAGGAGGCTGGGAACAAGTATGGCGACCAACATATCAGAAGAAAAGATCATGACTATCATTTGTGACTGTAAAGTTAAACTTTGCAGTGTCTCCATCGTGCAGCAGTAACACATCTGTTTAATGCCCTAAATGTCCAGGGTTCTGTTACCCCAACCAAGCACCACAATCGTGAGTATAGTCGGTAGTAAAGGGGACTATTCCACATCTTGAGGCCATTTTGCTATATGATGCTTACGCTTTGTTTTTATATACAAATCGACACAAAATGTGTGAGGTGAATATCATGGCGCTGCCTTTACCGTCACGATCATTTCCTCATACTCATTTTAAGTTGGGCAAACCTGGCAGCCCAGACCAGAGGCAAGTGACAACAGTGAGGAGTCACACGAACTAGTTCCACGCAATCAAGGTTATGTTAAGTATGTATGTGGTGTTTGTGTCCATGTCTACGCCAATTGACAAGGCCTTATAACGTGTAACAGCTACCTCTCGCTTTGATAATGAGACTGGTTAAGACCAGGGATAGAGTTATATCTCTCCATAACACAAAGCCTGGGCTAAATTGTAGAGACAACGTGTTGACCATACAGCACGATCGCCTTCTCGGCCTGCCTAGTTGACTCCAGAGGAAAGGTAATACCAATACATATGGAACAAGACAAGCTGCAGAAGCTGCCGGATCAGCAAAGCAATACTCTAACTGTCCGCCTGTCGGAGCTTCAATCCTAGATCAGTTGCCAACCAAGGCTTAGGGCCGGGTCTGCCCTGCCATGCCACTGGCCTATAAAAGTATGATTCTAGCACTGTAAGCGCAGTGCGACTTAAGGTCTGTTATAGGATTCTTTACCTTTTACTTACTGTAATATTGTTACAGAAATTTTCGCAAGAAGGTTGGTGTGAGACGCTTGAGACTCTGCCGCAATCGGGGAGAAAATACATTTCGACATTCGACATTTCATACAATTTCACACACAGCCATGAACACACATATACGTGAATGTTTGTGTGTAGAACAAACTCACATACGTACGCACGCACGCACACACACATACACAATTAACAGATTAATTTTTGTCATTCGTGGAAATAAGAGTAAAATGACACGTGAGGTACCACTTCGAGAACAGAAGTTTCTTCAACTGGCAACACGAGACATAAGAACAATGTTCGTGATTGGTAGTCTCTGTCCGGCTGACCTCACTCTCGCAGTACAGAACTGATTCAGTCTGTGAACATCCTTGCTTGGGGTAATCGATACAAGGTCGATGCCAGGTACATAGTGTGCCGTGAGGTGACTTGAACACCGATAAAGTGTGTTATGACACTGTGTATGATCACATGCAGGATTGTTACTTGATCGTTTCTAGGACCATGGAGGTGGTATGATTACTGGAGCCGGTGGTATATCAATTACTTGAGAATGTTTGTAATACACGCCTAGCCGTTTCTTTCAGTATAACGGGAACACTTTAACTCATGTGTAATACATTCTAGTCGTTTCTTTCTGTAGAACAGAACACTTTAACTCATGTGTAATACATTATTAGTCGTTTCTTTCAGTAGAACAAAACATTTTAACTCATGTGTAATACATTATTAGTCGCATCTTTCAGCAGAACAGAACACTTTAACTCATATGTAATACATTCCTAGTCGTATCTTTCAGTAGAGCGGAACATTTTACATCGTGTGCAAGGCGCTTTTTTTTTTCGTGAAATTGTTTCACCGTGTTTCATACACGATTTCTTTACTTTCTATTGATGAATCGTAGACACAACGGACAGCCACAATTTCATACAGGCGTAGGGAATCACATTTAAACGGTAGGATCTAGTCACTTGATTATTTCTTCTTCTTGTGTTTGGGGGAGTGCATGTGTGTTTATAAGTAGTTTCACATGTGAAAAACTGTGTGTGTGTGTGTGTTTATAAGAAGTTTCGGTTGTGTGTGTGTGATAATAGTTGTGTGTGTGCATTTGATAAGTGGATTCGCGTGTGTGTGTGTGTGTGTGTGTGTGTGTGTGTGTGTGTGTGTGTGTGTGTGTCTGTGTGTTTATGAGCACAGCTGTATTTAAATTTGTGTGTTTGATGAGCACTTTAAAAAGGTTTTGGTGCGTATTTGATGCCTTATATGTCTGTATTTGATGTCTTATATGTGTGTATTTCATGAGCAATCTTTCATGTGTGTTTGATTACCAAAGTTTCGTGTGTGTATGTGTGTGTGTGTGTGTGTGTGTGTGTGTGTGTGTGTGATTGACGTGCTCAGTCGTATATGTGTGTGTGTGTGTGTGTTTGCTGAACACAGTCTTCATGATGCCACAGATGAAAATAAATCGTTATGGTGCTAATCCCGTGAAGTCCCATCAGGCGGTGATAGTGCCGGGCCCCCTGCCTCGAGGGGGTCCACCCATGACTACTGGTGGTCACCTTCCCCTGTGCTGTGGAGTCAAGGCACAGAGGAGTAGGTTAAGAGTTATTGACCAAACACCCCGGACACTCAACATACTACAATGGAATGCAGAAGGAGTCTATAACAAGAAAGCCTCCCTAACACAGCGTCTTCATAAAGATAGAATAGATGTGGCATGCATACAAGAGACACACCTCAACGCCAATCGCACATTTTCAGTCAAGGGATATCAGGCCACACGTTTCGACCGCGAAGGACACAAAGGAGGAGTTCTAATACTTGCACGAAATACAATACCTTGCAGCGAAGTATCTGTGATCTCTGACAACCAAACGGAAATTATAGGTGTTGATATAATGATAAAGGACGTGAAAATAAGAATTTACAATCTGTATAGCCCGGCAGATAAGGATCTTACACTCTCAAACATGGAAATAACTGACACAAATTGCATTGTTGTCGGAGACTTTAATAGCCGTTCAGAAAGATGGGGATACCCAGATACTGACAAAAGAGGAGATGAAGTGGAGGACTGGGAAATAGACTCAAATCTCCATCTACTCAACAAAGCGGATGACACACCGAGCTTTTACTCCAGAAGATGGATTACCACTTCTACTCCAGACTTAGCTTTCTGCACAGGAGACATCCTCCACAAAATCGATCGCCATGTGCTTGACCAATTAGCAGGTAGTGACCACAGACCAATCAAGCTTGTAATAAATATGGAGTATGTTCCACAGGAGCAAAAGCCTTTGCCCCGTTGGAATTACAAACGAGCAGATTGGGACAGATTTGCCATACTAACAGACACATATTGTGAAAACATAAATACACGATATGGCAACATGAAGCAAATGGTGGAAAGTCTAAACAGAGCAATAATACAGGCGGCCACTGAGTCTATTCCAAGAGGAGCGAGGAAAAATTACAAACCATACTGGACTGAAGAACTACAAATTTTGGAGGACAAAGTTGAAGATGCTAGGAAGACCGCAGAGAGAGAACAAACAACTGAAGCGAACATCTCTCTCAAAGCCATCTCAGCAAAATATAAAAGAACAGTAAATCAAACAACAAGAGATTGTTGGAGGAAAAAAACAGAAAACCTGAATTTTGACAGGGATGGAAACAAACTATGGAAACTAGTGAAAGCCATGAACAATGAAGGACCTAGAAACAAACAAATAACAATTAAACAAGGAAATGCCTTGCTTACAGGAAAAAAGGCTGCAAATGCACTAATGGAACACTATGCCAGTGCAAACCACATTGATATTACAGCCGAACAGAAGAATGCAATCAAAGATAAACAGATACATCATAGATATACAGAGACAGCAGCAGAATATATGATGGCAAATCTAACAATGGAAGAAATGGAACAGGCAATGAATACCCTAAAAAAGAAGACATCACCAGGAAAGGATGGAATCACAAATGAAATGCTAATAGGACTAGGCACTAAGGCAAAAAAGAAACTACTAGCAGTCCTAAATTACAGCTGGAAGAGGGGAATAGTCCCTCAGGCATGGAAGGAAGCTATACTAATACCAGTCCCAAAGAAAGGAAAAGACCTGGAAGAACCAAATGGCTATCGACCTATCAGTCTTCTTAGCTGTGTAGGAAAATTAATGGAACGCATTATCAATGGCAGGCTAACATGGCATCTGGAAGAAAACCAACTCTTAACACCTCACCAAGCAGGATTCAGAAAGTACAGATCCACTGAAGATCAAATAACCTATATAGCTCAGGAAATAGAGGATGCCTTCCAAGAGAAAAAGCACACACTAGCGGTCTGGATAGATTTAGAAAAAGCATTTGATAAAGTATGGAAGGAAGGACTGAAAGTAAAACTACAAAAAATGCATGTCTGTGGGAAAATGTACAAATGGATCAGCCACTACCTTGAGAACAGAACTGCCAGGACAAAAGTACAAGGACAAACCAGCAAAATGATGCTGTTGGAGCAAGGTGTCCCCCAAGGAGGAGTTCTTTCACCAACATTATTCCTAGCATATATAAACGACATCACGGAAAATTTTCCAGCCAGAGTACACACATCATCCTTTGCAGATGACCTAGCCATATGGACATCTGAAGAATATATTAGTACAGCTAACAGCAAAATACAGCAAGCCCTATTAGCGCTAGAGGACTGGTCAAAATCATGGCTAGTGAAGATAAGTGAGGAGAAAACAACATGCACAGTGTTCTCCCTCTCAACTAAAACTCAGCAACCTAAGCTGGTATTGAATGGAAAAATATTGCGCCATGAAGAAAATCCAAACTATCTAGGAGTCACCTTTGATCGTCGCCTGACATGGAAGACACAGGTTGAGAAAAATCGAACAAGAGCAAGGCAAAGAATGGCAATCATGAAAAAGCTTGCTGGTACAACGTGGGGAGCAGATGAGAAAGTTCTCAAGAAGTTATATACTGGACGGGTGAGGCCAGCACTGGAATATGGCATTGCAGCTTGGGCAACAGCAGCTAAGTCAAACTTTAACAAAATAAGTAGAGTCCAAAACCAAGGAATGCGAATCATAACTGGAAGCCTGAAGACAACGCCTATTAATGAATTAGAAAAGATAACTTGTTTACAACCAATGCAGGATAGAAGAGATAGCAGAGCCCAGCAACAAGCTGAAAAATTTAGAAGATTGACAGACCACCCTATGTATAAAAGGTTTAGTGGTTTTGGAAAGGGAAGACTGAAGCGTAGCAACTTTGTAGAAACTGCAAAACGAAAGATTAGGGCAGATCCCATACTTAACATATCAACAGTCAAACCCATTTACAATGCAGACAAGTTCCCAGCTTGGAGACAGCAGCAACTGCCTGAGATGATAGAAAACATTCCTGGTATTGAGAAAAAGAACACTCAGCATGAAACAGAAAGAAGAGAAATAACCCTAAACTACATAAAAGAACATTACCCAAGCAGCAATTGGACCCATGCATATACAGATGGATCAGCCAAAAATTCAGTAGAGAATGGAGGAGGAGGAATTCTCCTAAATTTAAAAAATGGAGTGAAAAAAACACATTCAGTGGCAACTGGAAAGTTTTCAAGTAACTTCAAAGCGGAGGTAGAGGCTCTGAAAACTGCAGCAGAAATGCTTTTGATGGAGGAAAATAAAGACACGCAAATAGCTATCTTTACAGATGCAAAGTCAGCTGTCTCAATACTGAAGAGCAAAAACAGCACAGAACTAGCTGACCTAAGAGCAGCACTCCATGGTCTATGCCAGAAATCCAAAAAAGTTGTAATACAGTGGATCCCATCACATTGCAGTATACCTGGAAATGAAGAGGCTGACAGACTGGCAAAAGAGGGCGGACGACTACCACAGCCTGACACAGACATAACCTATAATGAGGCAAAGAGGTTGATAAAAAGCACTTATAGAACCAAATGGGAATCAGAGCATCCAGGCCACCAGAAGGATGATGCATATTACAAACTCGACCGAAGAGAACAAGTAGCAATCTTCAGACTCCGCACAGGACATAACAGGCTGAAATACCACTTGTTCAATAAACTAAAGATAGGAGATACCGATGAATGTAATTGTAGAACTGGAAAAATGACAGCAAAACACTTGCTGCAGGATTGCCCAACGTATGCAGAACAGAGAAAGATATTTTGGCCCACACCTGCTTCATTTGAGGACAAGCTCTATGGAGATGTCAACAAGCTCAAGTTGACCGCAGCTTACTTTAACTACATTCAGGTTGACATTTAAAGGTGCATGAAGACCCAGAGGCATGAAATGGAATATTGCTTGGATAGCAAATCCATTATGTGGAAAGTCCAAATCGAAAGCTCGCTGTGTGGGCTTCATAAAAGGTGGAAAAGTGTCCTAGTGGCACGAAATGGAATATTGCTTGGCTAGCAAATCCATTACATGGAAAGTCCGAATCGAAAGCTCACTGTGTGGATGTCATCTGCAGACTGCATACTTCTGGTTTCCGGAAGAACAGCCTATGGTGAACGGAAGGCCCAATATACGGAAGTGAGGCTAAGCAGCCATGTGCAGGACGTGACGATTCCTTGGGTGAGCCCAGTACCAGAGCGCTATGTATCGGCTCTGCAAGTATGGAAGCCTCCTTGGATGGCGGGGAATGACATGGTCTGCCCCTGCCTTCCCTTGAGGGCTGACCAGGATCTTTGGCTGTTCTATATGGGCCAGCTGGGATGGGGGATAACACCACAACAGTGAGTCAAACGTCCTAAGAAACCCCCGGGAAGGTTAACCCGGTCAACAAATGCCCGCAGAAGTCGGATGTGTCGGCCTAACGGCGCAAGAAAGCAGCTCTGCTGTAAACAGGCACACCGCAATCACATTCGAAAAAGAAAAAAAAACAACTCCGGATGATCGCAGAAGAAGAAGAAGAAGAAACAGGAGGCTGGGAACAAGTATGGCGACCAACATATCAGAAGAAAAGATCATGACTATCATTTGTGACTGTAAAGTTAAACTTTGCAGTGTCTCCATCGTGCAGCAGTAACACATCTGTTTAATGCCCTAAATGTCCAGGGTTCTGTTACCCCAACCAAGCACCACAATCGTGAGTATATTCGGTAGTAAAGGGGACTATTCCACATCTTGAGGCCATTTTGCTATATGATGCTTACGCTTTGTTTTTATATACAAATCGACACAAAATGTGTGAGGTGAATATCATGGCGCTGCCTTTACCGTCACGATCATTTCCTCATACTCATTTTAAGTTGGGCAAACCTGGCAGCCCAGACCAGAGGCAAGTGACAACAGTGAGGAGTCACACGAACTAGTTCCACGCAATCAAGGTTATGTTAAGTATGTATGTGGTGTTTGTGTCCATGTCTACGCCAATTGACAAGGCCTTATAACGTGTAACAGCTACCTCTCGCTTTGATAATGAGACTGGTTAAGACCAGGGATAGAGTTATATCTCTCCATAACACAAAGCCTGGGCTAAATTGTAGAGACAACGTGTTGACCATACAGCACGATCGCCTTCTCGGCCTGCCTAGTTGACTCCAGAGGAAAGGTAATACCAATACATATGGAACAAGACAAGCTGCAGAAGCTGCCGGATCAGCAAAGCAATACTCTAACTGTCCGCCTGTCGGAGCTTCAATCCTAGATCAGTTGCCAACCAAGGCTTAGGGCCGGGTATGCCCTGCCATGCCACTGGCCTATAAAAGTATGATTCTAGCACTGTAAGCGCAGTGCGACTTAAGGTCTGTTATAGGATTCTTTACCTTTTACTTACTGTAATATTGTTACAGAGATTTTCGCAAGAAGGTTGGTGTGAGACGCTTGAGACTCTGCCGCAATCGGGGAGAAAATACATTTCGACATTCGACATTTCATACAATTTCACACACAGCCATGAACACACATATACGTGAATGTTTGTGTGTAGAACAAACTCACATACGTACGCACGCACGCACACACACATACACAATTAACAGATTAATTTTTGTCATTGCACATTCGTGGAAATAAGAGTAAAATGACACGTG
Organism: Cepaea nemoralis; assembly: GCA_014155875.1. NCBI lineage: Eukaryota > Metazoa > Mollusca > Gastropoda > Stylommatophora > Helicidae > Cepaea > Cepaea nemoralis. The sequence goes on along the minus strand of JACEFZ010008931.1, from coordinate 537,341 downwards.
AGGTACCACTTCGAGAACAGAAGTTTCTTCAACTGGCAACATGAGACATAAAAACAATGTTCGTGATTGGTAGTCTCCGTCCGGCTGACCTCACTCTCGCAGTACAGAACTGATTCAGTCTGTGAACATCCTTGCTTGGGGTAATCGATACAAGGTCGATGCCAGGTACATAGTGTGCCGTGAGGTGACTTGAACACCGATAAAGTGTGTTATGACACTGTGTATGATCACATGCAGGATTATTACTTGATCGTTTCTAGGACCATGGAGGTGGTATGATTACTGGAGCCGGTGGTATATCAATTACTTGAGAATGTTTGTAATACACGCCTAGCCGTTTCTTTCAGTATAACGGGAACACTTTAACTCATGTGTAATACATTCTAGTCGTTTCTTTCTGTAGAACAGAACACTTTAACTCATGTGTAATACATTATTAGTCGTTTCTTTCAGTAGAACAAAACATTTTAACTCATGTGTAATACATTATTAGTCGCATCTTTCAGCAGAACAGAACACTTTAACTCATATGTAATACATTCCTAGTCGTATCTTTCAGTAGAGCGGAACATTTTACATCGTGTGCAAGGCGCTTTTTTTTTCGTGAAATTGTTTCACCGTGTTTCATACACGATTTCTTTACTTTCTATTGATGAATCGTAGACACAACGGACAGCCACAATTTCATACAGGCGTAGGGAATCACATTTAAACGGTAGGATCTAGTCACTTGATTATTTCTTCTTCTTGTGTTTGGGGGAGTGCATGTGTGTTTATAAGTAGTTTCACATGTGAAAAACTGTGTGTGTGTGTGTGTTTATAAGAAGTTTCGGTTGTGTGTGTGTGATAATAGTTGTGTGTGTGCATTTGATAAGTGGTTTCGTGTGTGTGTGTGTGTGTGTGTGTGTGTGTGTGTGTGTGTCTGTGTGTTTATGAGCACAGCTGTATTTAAATTTGTGTGTTTGATGAGCACTTTAAAAAGGTTTTGGTGCGTATTTGATGCCTTATATGTCTGTATTTGATGTCTTATATGTGTGTATTTCATGAGCAATCTTTCATGTGTGTTTGATTACCAAAGTTTCGTGTGTGTATGTGTGTGTGTGTGTGTGTGTGTGTGTGATTGACGTGCTCAGTCGTATGTGTGTGTGTGTGTGTTTGCTGAACACAGTCTTATTGTGTGTTCTGTGTTTGATGAGCACAGTTTGAAAGGTGTGTGTGTGTGTGTGTGTGTGTGTGTGTGTGTGCGTGCACGTGTATATCTTTTATGAGCACATTTGCATATGTGTATGTTTGATTAGCACAGCTTAATGTGTATGTGTTTGTTTGTTTGTTTGTTTGTTTGATAAGCAGAGTTTTATTTGTGTATATTTAATGAACACAGTTTTATGTGTATGTGTATGTTTGATGAGCACATATTTCAATTTATGTGTGAAAGATGAGCACAGGTATATTTGAGTGTATGTAAGATGAGCACAGTTTTATTTGAGTGTATGTAAGATGAGCACAGGTTTATTTGAGTGTATGTAAGATGAGCAGTTTTATTTGAGTGTATGTATGATGAGCACAGTCTTATTTGTGTGTATGTAAGATGAGCACAGTCTTATTTGTGTGTATGTAAGATGAGCACAGTTGTATTTGTGTGTATGTAAGATGAGCACAGTTTTATTTGTGTGTATGTAAGATGAGCACAGTTTTATTTGAGTGTATGTAAGAAGAGGCCGGCTTCGTGGCTTAGAGGTTAGCGACTTCTCTCCGTAATCTGGTATACTCTCAAAGGTAACGTGATGACGGTGAGAATCAGCAGTGGTTTGAATCGCATCGGTAACTTGCGGGGTGTGTGAGCCGGCCGCTCAGAAAGCAATGGCAAACTACAGAGCGTAATCTTGTCAAGAAATCAATATACAGCTGAAAGACGCTGGTGTTGACAGCGATGACCTGTAAATGATATGCAAAACATGTAAGATGAGCACAGTTTTATTTGTGTGTATGTCAGATGAGCACAGGTTTATTTGTGTGTACGTAAGATGAGCACAGTTGTATTTGTGTGGATGTAAGATGAGCACAGATTTATTTTTGTCTACATTTTAACTGTAGGTGTGTGTGTGTGTGTGTGTGTGTGTGTGTGTGTGCGTGCGTGCGTGCGTGTGTGTGTGTGTGTGTGGTGCGAGTAGTTAACCTTACATACAACACTGGATATGACGCTTTCCTTTCGCAAATGTATAAGTTGAATACACAGAGCTCTAGAATCAGAAGACCTGAAACTGCATTAGCCATCCATCCATCATGTGCCATGCCGGTAAGCGTGAGCGGTCATGTTCTGCCATCTCACTCGATCACCAGAGTCGTGGATAAGCTCCGTGTACCCGTCTCGACCATGCCATGTGGCCAAACCATCCATGTATTTACTTCTCGGTCTTTCCCTTGGTCTCTTCCCTTCGATCTTGCCAGTTGTCACCAAGTTCTCCAAATCATTTCCTCTCATTTCCTCTGCATTAACCAGTATTGACATAAACGATGTTGCGGTGTCTCTAAGAAATTCAAAAGTATTCATTCTGCCTCCACAGAACCGGAAAGACACGAAACTATTTACTTTTGTAGCACACACTATGATTCACTTCCTTGTGCTTTCAACTAGGTGCCTTCTGTCACTTGTCTCAATTTATTATATTTGTTGCGGCGAAGTCGGCCACAACAGAACGTCGTTTGTGGAATGAGTTTGTTCTGCCCCGCGTAAATGCTACTACAAGTAGAGTAAGTTACTTTGATAGAAGCATTCAAAGAAATGACTCTCTGAGACAGAAGCTATGGAAGTAACATATTATAGATTAGGCTTTACATTGTTTAAAGGCCAGAGCGCGACTTCATTGCAACAGGTTTTATCCCATATGGTCAAGTCTCTTGCCACAGAGTGGCCTGCAGAAAGCGTTGCACAGGGCTCTAACTCCGTACCTTCAGCGACAACCTCCATGGGTCTCCGCAGAAAGTGCACAAGTGAACCGAACGACGCAGCAGAAAACTAACCCACGAACCTTTGGGTCGAGTGGCAGGATAGATTCGGCTGAAGTAGCAACCACGATAGAAAGAGTTACAGCAAAGATGGAACAAAGTAACAACGGATAGAATGGAATAAAGTAGCAACTGTGGTAGAAGGGTTTTTATGATGGAATGGTTGTAGTAGCAAATGTGACAGAACGGTCTAAAGTAGCAAAGAAGATGGGACGGGTTAGTGTAAAATTGGGCTCATATAACGGACTAATGTAACAATTGTGATATATCAGATTAACATAACTATCATACAAAGATTAAAGCATGACAATAGGACGTAAGTTACGTTTGTGATATAACTTACTAACGTATCAAGTGTCCCAAACATCAGGAGGTAAATTACTGGCTAGAACAATATCTCCTCTTGCTGACGACATTTGTGAAAGTCTCTTATATCACAATACTTGGGAAACAGTCACCAATAACAAGCTGACAAATGCAGTGAGAAAAAGAGTGATGAAGTATCACATAGAACCCACGCTGTACAACACCTGTGAAATGTTACTCTCTTATATCACAATATTTGGGAAACAGTCACCAATAACAAGCTGACAAATGCAGTGAGGAAAAGAGTGATGAAGTATCACATAGAACCCACGCTGTACAACACCTGTGAAATATCAACAATAAGTAGACAGACAGAGAAACACTAATTGCAAAGGGAGTGTGGTTTCTGAGAAACGTGCAAATAATATTTTAGACCGACAGAAAAACAAACGAGATAGAAAAAAGCAAATGAAAACCGTTAATTGCTTAGATAAATTAAACGTACACCGTCACGGTTGTTGGGCACGTTGTGAGGTGAAATAAACTTGACAACTTAGCGACAACTGACAACATTGACGGAAAAGGAGCAAAGGGGAGGCAAAGAGATAAATTCACGGATGGCTTTGATAACATGGAATAATCAGGACAAGAACGCATACATGATCTAATACTATAGTGGTCGTGTGAGATGCGAACCAAGACTGCCAACGCTTATTGACATGGCCTTTGATGATGATTACTCACTTGGACAATGAGCGTTAAGTAACAGCCGGCTTGCGTTCATGTTCAATGGACCCACTGGAATCTTGTATTTTTTTTACCTAGGTGTGGTATTTGATGAGTATGAGATTCTCGTGAGGTGCACTCGACACAATGTCACTCAGTGACTAATCAGTGACTAACCAGTGACTAACCAGTATAGTAACTGACCAGTTGAGTATGTGGTGCTAGACACATATTTGTATAGATCACTCAGCTCTCGACGGGGGCATGTGGTCTATATCACGATGACAAACTATCACCACCCCGCCCCCCCCCCCCTTTTTCTCCCCTTTTAAGGCAAATCCTTTAACCCATCTAAAATGGGGCGACCAGGAATCCCATATCAATTTACAAATAACACCTTAATGCCAGTCCGACTTCGTGACCAGGGTGGCAGTGAAGCGTCCAGCCGTCAGTTTCATCCGGCGTCCTACTGACTAGTAGCACTTTTGGCGGTTTCCGTGGCCATGTGGTTAAGTAGCCGCTTCGCTCTTCGATGGTGATGGCTTCGTTTCCAGACTTTTATTCGGTTCAGGAATGCAATTTTCTCGAAGACTTGTGGGGGTTGTCGCTGGGACTACGGAGCGTGTGCTCTTTGCTACGTTGTTGGCAGCCCTGCTTGCGGATTGAGACCGAGCCGTATGGGATATACCCGGTGCAATGAAGCCGATCCTCTAGTCTTTAAATACGCCCCCCACCCCCCTTTTTCCCTACGTTTCTGTAAAAAAAAAATGTTAAAAATTATCGTAGCCTCACATGTCCCTACAGCGTTTATGCAAGCTCAGGCTTGTCCTTAGTGTCAAATCAATAGTAGGCGAGGGACACCGGTAAAAGGGAAAGCAAACCCACACGCAAATTTCAGTCCCTTACTACTTTAAACAGTGTGTAAAGACTACGCTTGAGTTTAAGCGAGCGAACAAAAAAGAAAAATAAAATGAAAAAAGCAATGGTTAGTTTAGTTAGGTTTAGTCGACGGATCAACATCACGGCATACGTGTGTAACTCATAAGTGCTCCGTTCTACTCCTAACTCAAACCTGAGTCCGGAGAATCTCAGCTCAGTGCACGAACTCCGTAGCACCTGCGAGGATCCTGAAATACTTAGGGTAGATTTTAAACTCGAAATTTTGCCCGGGCAGCACCGTTAGGCTATTCTTTTTTTATTTCCAAGTGCCAAGGGATTTTTTACGTGCGCAACAATACACACGGGCGTCCGATCTCACTACCCAGAGAGGGACGTTGAGGTGTTTCCAAGGCACCAGGGCCGGGTTATATACTGGCCAAAAGCTATTGACGCGTCCTTGTCGAGCTTCCTGGGTAACAGGTCCCTTCAGGGTCCTGGCTAAAGTCAGTAGGATCGCCGATTCCTCCGAAGTCGGAGAGTGTCTGCCTGTACGGCGAGGCGCCACCAGTCTGCACACCAATAAGCCAGACATGGGACAACGGATACTCACGCAAACCTCAGGTCCTGTATGATATCACACTGATGTTGGACAACAGGATGCCTTCATCCGACATACAGGACTTCGCGTTGGAGCTCAAGCCAACGAACACAAGCGAGCAAGCAAGCAATTACCCAGAGACCAGGGGAAATGTTACTAGAAGTCCACGTGAAAAATCCCGACTCTCACCAGAGCTTGAACCCGGGACCTCCAGCACTCGAGGCGGATACCATACCTCGAGACCACTCACTCCCCCCCCCCCCCCCCTCTCAGTGTCAAATCACAAAGTAATCACAAACCGTAACGCTGATTCACACAAAGTAACCGCAAACCATACCACTGATTCACATACAATAATCACAAACCGTACCGCTGATTCACACAAAGTAATCACAGTTTCCGCTGAGTCACACAAAGTAATCGTAAATATCGTCAACAACAAACAAAGCGCACATCCACATGGTCTCTTGAACCCGTGTGGCAGACATATTATTGTAATACTTTCGGGTCCACATGGTCTCTTGAACCCGTGTGGCAGACATATTATTGTAATACTTTCGGGTCCACATGGTCTCTTGAACCCGTGTGGCAGACATATTATTGTAATACTTTCGGGTCCACATGGTCTCTTGAACCCGTGTGGCAGACATATTATTTTAATACTTTCGGGTCCACATGGTCTCTTGAACCCGTGTGGCAGACATATTATTTTAATACTTTCGGGTCCACATGGTCTCTTGAACCCGTGTGGCAGACATATTATTGTAATACTTTCGGGTCCACATGGTCTCTTTAACCCGTGTGGCAGACATATTATTTTAATACTTTCGGGTCCACATGGTCTATTGAACCCGTGTGGCAGACATATTATTGTAATACTTTCGGGTCCACATGGTCTCTTGAACCCGTGTGGCAGACATATTATTGTAATACTTTCGGGTCTACATGGTCTCTTGAACCCGTGTGGCAGACATATTATTGTAATACTTTCGGGTCCACATGGTCTCTTGAACCCGTGTGGCAGACATATTATTGTAATACTTTCGGGTCCACATGGTCTCTTGAACCCGTGTGGCAGACATATTATTGTAATACTTTCGGGTCCACATGGTCTCTTGAACCCGTGTGGTAGACATATTATTGTATAATACTTTCGGGTCCACATGGTCTCTTGAACCCGTGTGGCAGACATATTATTGTAATACTTTCGGGTCCACATGGTCTCTTGAACCCGTGTGGCATATATATTATTGTAATACTTTCGGGTCCACATGGTCTCTTGAACCCGTGTGGCAGACATATTATTGTAATACTTTCGGGTCCACATGGTCTCTTGAACCCGTGTGGCAGACATATTATTGTAATACTTTCGCGTCCACATTGACATCCATTTAAAATAACAAATATCTAGGAGACTTCTGGGAAACATAAAGTTAGTACAGTAATTTGTGTAAGACGTCGCCAATGTTGTTCTGAAGCTTCAGCTGTTGCCAAGTTCTGAACCCTAGACAGTCAAGTGGGTTGTGGTAAGCCACGGAAGTGATGTAATGGACCTCAGCATGAGAGTGGCAGTTTCATTCGTGACACTAGCAGCATGGATGCTTCTTAGAGCAGAGGGTATCAACACATTTAAAATAGGTAAGTCATATATTCATTGCCGTGTTGAATAGCTGACGAGAGAGAGAGAGAGAGAGAGAGAGAGAGAGAGAGAGAGAGAGAGAGAGAGAGAGAGAGAGACAGAGACAGAGACAGAGGGAGAGAGAGACAGAGACAGAGACAGAGAGAGAGGGAGAGAGAGAGACAGAGAGAGACCGACTGACCGACAGACCGACCGACCGACCTACCGACCGACCGACCGACCTACCGACCGACCGACCGACCGACCGACAGACAGACAGACAGACAGAACAAAGTATGTAAAGTTAAAAAGGACCCTTCTCTTCGCCGTATTAGTACCATTACATACATTGGCACCTTGCCGCCTTGACAGACGATAGTGTGTGCTCTAAAAAGGCATAATAACTTTTAACTATGGCGGTAGCGAGTGTGACTGATATGTGTTATTTCCATATCTCTATAGAACAATTGGGCTTGAGAGGCGATGCGGTCAATATTGAGCCAACACCTTTTATTTCGCAGAACATTTCCTGGTTGCCATTGTAGGCTGGGTCGACCTGGGTTAACAAACACAAATCCAGCCTCGAGAGGGATGTGGGCACATGACCACTGGGGCGGCAGACGAGGGTTCCAGCTGCTGCGCTATACGGCTCTATACCTAACTATGAGGTCAGAGGTCAAGGTTCGTTCCTCTATCGAGGGAAGTGAGGAGGAACACACAGTTATGCACCTCAGTGGTCAGCCTGTCTAACCTAGGCCTCCAACCAGCTCTGTGGCCAATGGTTCACGTCAAAGTGCTCGCCCTATGCTGGTGTTACAATCCAGAGACTTGTAAGCATTAAATTAGTTAGTCGACAGATCATCCTCTGTGCACATCGAACATGCTTGGATCCCTTCCTCGGCAAATCCCGCAGCGTGTACCGGCTCACGACACAAGTTTTGTGTTGGTTTATTAATCTTCTTTGGCTTCCTGCGTAGTGTTCTTGTTTGGCCACACCTCTTTTAACTTGCTGTTCTCACCAGCCTAACCATAGTTGTAGATTCTCAGTCATCGCTTGGTTCTCGCAAAAGTCTTACTTCTCGTAGAGCATTCAGAATGTCTGCCTGGTCCATGGCCCGTCCGCCTTTCACAGAAAGCCTTTCACCTGCAAGCGTGTCAGCCTGGTCATTCCCTTGTACATCCGCATGCCCTGGCACGAAGATGAAACTAATCTTTGTCAGCCGAGACCGCTCCAGAGACAGCAGCCACTCTCTTCGGACCCACCCCATCTCTATCACCCTGAGCATACTCATTGAGTCACTAAGGACACATGCCCGATTGAATGTCTGTGTCTCGAGCCATGTTATTGCTTTACTTACTCCATAGTCAGGCTACATGTGTTCAAAGCAAAAGCGACAGACTCTTTCTTCACACTTTTCCTCCGGCCCATGAATTTCTCACTCCTCGGACGACCGACTCATCCGTGTATATGACAGCATCATCCTCTAACGAATTCTCGAAAATCAGAGCCTGTACTTCCACCTCCACAGCAGCTGGATTTTCTTGTCTACATTTCCTGTCTAGTTGGATGCATGCACACTGGAAAGGATCTTCAAAACCCTGTTGGCACTTGTACCCACTCCTCGCGAGGTTTTAAGTCCTCAAGAGTACACACCTGCGAATTTCTTCTTTTTAACCTGCTGCCCTTTACTTTCTTAATCTCGCTGTGCAGCGGATGTTGTATGTTTGCGTTGACTCTGAGATAGGCACGTGCTTGGCAAAATTGTATTCTGTCTCTCATGGTTGGAAAATCAAGAAGGTAGCGCATCGCCATGCATGCTGTATCTCTTGTACATCCAAGAATAATGCGCATAGCTTCATTCTGTATCCTTTCCATCCTTTCTATCTGCTTACGGCTGAGAGTAAGAAGATCATCGCATATTTCACAACAGAATGGACCAGACCCTCGTAATGAAGACAGATGGCGCTGCTCACAGTTTGCCACCCCCATCACCCGCATCGCAGCCAAACCCTGCTTGGATTTTGTTATCACCTGGTCTACATGCTCAGTATAAGCTAGGCTTCGATCAAATCGTATCCCCAGGAAAGTCATTGCCCACGTTCTTTCCACCGTCTCTGAACCCAGATTTACCTTTGGCGTTGGGATATTGACAATATGGTTATTCAAAGAGAACCATGCCACTGTTGCCTTTGTTGGGTTGACCATTGCCCCAGCTTCAACACACCAAGTACTTATGCGATTGAGTTCGGTTTGTAGTTCCACAGAAACCTGACCTCTATCCTTACCCTGACGATACACTAAAACATCGTTTACATACGACAATGCCTTCCCCGGTCCTATGATTTGCTCGCTGGTGATTCTCACAGTGTAGGCGTTGAACAGCACCGGAGGTAATGGTGATCCCTGTGGTAGGCCAGGATATATTGTTATTGGTTCTGAAGTCCAACTGCTACATCTGAAGACTACTTTCCGTTGGAAGAGGGCTGCAGCGATCCAACTAAGGAGGAAAGGACTTGTCTTGAGTTCAAGAAGCTGAAGCATTAAAAAATCCAATGGTACTCTGTTGTACGCGTCCTCAAGATCAATCGCTGCAGCAAATGTTTCAATGTCTTCGTGGAAACCTTTATAAACATCATGGGCAAAAACTGCTGCATTGGTCCAGGTTTCTCGTTTTGGACGGTATCCTCCCAGGGTAGGTAGGGAAACACCTTGCCTGTCTAGCTGGCTTGATATTTTGTTCTGGAAATAAACGTCTCCAGCAGCTTGCCTATTGTATTCTGCATGGTTATTACTCGATATACCTGAATTTGTATGTGTTCTTTGCCAGGCTTCGGCCAGGGAATCAAATAGCCGTGTAACCACTCCTTAGTCAAACAAGCCACTAGAATCACTAAATCATCTGCAACACTTATAGATCATATTTATACTACGTGTGCTGATAACATCACAGAATGTAGTGTACCTATCAATGCAATGAGCGATCAATATCCAGTATGTTGCACGTGGTCGAAAAGGGGCACCAAAACTCCCAAACACAAACATATAAGCATAAAATATAGAAATTACAAAAATTTCAATCGAGACGTCTTCTTACAAGATTTGGTCAACTCATCTCTAGATTATGTTTACCAGCTTCCTGACCCAGACGATGCTCTGGACCACTGGCTAAAGACCTTTCTAAGTATATTTGATAAACATGTTCCATTTAAGGAAGTTCGTGTTAAACATCACACAAAGCCCCCGTGGATCACACAGGAGGTAGTTGAACTTATGAGAGATCGCGACAGGGCTCACAAAAATAGAGATCTAACTATGTACCGTAGTCTGAGAAACAAAGTTCAATATGTTATTCGGAAGGAAAAGAAAAACTATTTTAAGAACAAAGTAATAGATAAAACCAACACTAAAGATATATGGAAAGCAATTAATACCTTGACAAACAAACACAAATCATCACAATCATTACCATCAAATCAGGTTACATGTGATCAATTCAGTAGATACTTTCAGTCCGACATAAACCAACTGAAGGCTGCAATACCAGATGCGCCTCATGACATATCTTTATTATCATCATTCTGTGAGAACAAATGCTATGGACACATTTCCTCCAACATACCGCTAATGACGACAACTGAAGTATTTACTCATCTCCGTAATCTAAAAAACAATAACTCATCAGGACTAGATGGAATTAGTAGTCGGATCCTTCACCATGCTGCACCGGCGATCTGCGAGTCACTAACTTTTATATATAATCAATGTCTAACCAGAGGTCACTTTCCATCAGCCTTTAAAATCGCTAAAGTGTATCCTCATTTAAAAGCTGGTCCTCTAGACGATCGTCTCATGAGTAATTATAGACCAATTTCCATATTATCCTCATTATCCAAACCGCTAGAAAAGCACATCCACAAAACAACACTAGATCACTTAGTTCGCCATAAACTGATAGTTGACAGTCAGTCAGGATTTCGGCCAAAATATTCTTGCCATACGGCACTAACAAACATGATAGAAAACTGGCATCAAAATATTAACAACAATACTCTATGTGGAGCGGTGTTTATAGACTAGAAACAATGAAAGTAAGTTTTAATATAGTGACATTAATAAAATCATTCTTATTAGACAGAAAGCAAGTAGTATCACACAATAAAGTTTTATCTCAAGCCATTACCATTAATATTGGAGTACCTCAGGGGTCTATTCTTGGCCCTCTATTATTTGCCATTTATATAAATGATCTTCCATTAAATATGTCGTCGTCCTGCGATCTATTTGCTGATGACTGCACAGTATATACAAACGCTGTTGATCGTAATGTGCTAGAATTATCCTTGCAACAGGAAATAAATAGTGTAGTTAACTGGAGTCATGCAAACCGCATGCAAATTAACATTACTAAAACAAAGTCTATGTTAATAGGAACCAGGCAAAGACTTCACACTCTAAACTCGCAGAGAACTCTTCAGCTGCACATTGGCAGCACGCCTGTAGAAAGTGTCACCGAGCACAAGACACTGGGTGTTACCATAGATCAAAATCTAACTTTTAACTCACATGTTCATGCTCTAGTTAAACAAATAGCCAAAAAAAGTATACCAACTTGCCAAAATTAAAAATTTCCTTGACGAAAACACAAGAAAGATATTCTATACTTCTCATATACAAACACATATTGATTACTGCTCCACAGTCTGGGATGGATGCTCCAAATCAATAACAAAACGCCTATATTCACTCCAGAAAAGGGCAGTGCGTTTAATTAATGGTGAAAAGCTTACCGACAATTCTAACCTATATAAACGTCTCCGGTTACTGCCACTCCACAAGCGCCTGCTTTTTAATAAGACCAAACTAATTCACAAAATCCTATTTCAAAATGCTCCAAGCTACCTTTGGCCATTGTTTAAATATAACGCTAGACATAGCGAACGACTAAATATACTTCATGTCCCTAAACCTAGGATAGACTTATATAAAACAAGCTTAGCATACTCTGCCGCTCAGTTGTGGAACAATCTTCCACAAGAAATCAAAGACACCACCAATCATGATACATACATTCGCAACCTGTTTGAACACTACCTTAGTACAGACTACATGCCCCCATAACAAATAACACAAAAAAGACAATAATGGTAACTTATCTCAAACGACAACTAGCCAAAAAACATTCCCTTATGTATGGCACGTTATACTCTCCTTAGGTATTTATAATGCCCATGTTAAACACTGCCTCAGTGAGTCATTTGTTATTGATTATTTTTCATGCGTTTTAAATGTTCTTTTGTTGTCAAAAGTTGCTTCATAAGTGATGTTGAATGAAAGAATGTATGAGAGGAAATAGAGAAGAAGGGCAGAATGTCAGACGGGCCTGCGTGCCCAATTCTTAACCCTTTGAAAATAAAGACTTATTATTATTATTATTATTATACTGTTGTTGTATATGTCTGCTCTGCCAGTTTCCATTTCTCGTTGTCGGTACACATATTGATGTCGTCGTATCTTATGCTATCTGGCTCTGGAGCGCTGCTTTTTTTTATCGTCGAAGCAGTCTTGATTTCTTTAAATATACTACGCATTCCGAAGCCTAGGACAGACTTATACAAAACAAGCTTAACGTACTCTGCAACTCCGCTGTGGAACAATCTTCCACAACAAATCAAAGACATCACCAATCCCTATACATGTAATCGCAAATTATTCGAACACTTATCTCGGTACGGATTATCTTCCCCCTTAATAATAGAAATAATAATAATAATAAAACCCTAGTATAACAGCCAGTCCCCTTTGGTGGAAGGCCAGTATATTCCACATAGCTAATAACAAGTGCCACACCAGTCAATACTATTACTGAGTCATACAGTATTGACTATTTTCATTTTCTCCATGCCTTTATAATGCATATCTTTTATATTGTTGCTGTTTACAGTGAGACTTGAATGATGTGTGAACGATATAATGTATGAAATAGAGTGATAGAAGGACAGAATGTTAGACTGGTCTGCGTGCCCAATTCTTAACCCTTTGAAAATAAAGTTTGTTTGTTTGTTTATTTCACTTACTCTTAGGATCTTGTAAGCATTAAATTACACCACAACCTTTCACTAACACCTTCCTTACTAAAGGTGCGAGATATCTCTCTAGAGGTGTGGCTCGATTGAACGTATATCATATATGGTTATGACTTTGTATTCTCAGGTCTTATATATGATTGAGCTACCGTATGATAGCAGACAGTACTACATGCTTACTCTTAACGCTGAGTGTTGGAGGGGTCAATGAAGTTCAATGGTAGTTCGCTCTTTCTGCAGTAGAAAGGCAAATTCCATCTTCATTCACTGATGATGTTGACGCTCGTAATAATGTTATTCTTCATTTCAGCAATATGTCCCTTTTAAGCCAAAAGACCACCATCACCTGTTGAAAACATAGACCAAAACACACATCCACGCTCACAGTAAATGTGGGGGGGGGGGGGGGGAGAGAGAGAGAGAGAGAGAGAGAGAGAGAGAGAGAGAGAGAGAGAGAGAGAGAACAAGAGACAAAGGATCATTATACAGGGGCAAGCCAGCCAGACCATGCCCTATTTTGTATCACCACTCCACAAATTGGATGTGATTCCGACTCTTACACAACATCTGGTGTGTGCATTCACCTCTCATATTGGCAAAACATGTTCTCTTCATTCCTGCGCTGTGCAGGTAAATCATTCTCGTGTTCTCAAGGCCCAGTCGCCTAGATTATCAGCAAGAATGACAGAATTACACAGCCTGGTATTACTTTCTTTCTCCAGGATAAATGCCCGTATAACATCACATCACATTTATGCCACATATGCACAGACCCATAGAGAAAACTCATTATCAATTACTTTATACATTAATACATATATAAAGAAACTTATTTTCTTTGCTATATATATATATTTATGATCTCTTTATATATATATATATATATATATATATATATATATATATATATATATATTATATATATATATATATATATATACACACACACACACTAGCTGACCCGGCCCGGCTTCGCCCAGTCCCTGGTGGGGAGCATCTCATTTAATTCATATAAGTAGTCATGTAAGTTCTCGTTCCCGTTACCGACTATCTGTCTGTCTGTCTGTCTGTCTGTCTGTCTGTCTGTCTGTCTGTCTGTCTGTCTGTCTGTCTGCCTGTGTCTGTCTGTCTGTCTGTTTGTCTATCTATCTATCTCTGTCTGTCTGTCTGTCTGTGTGTCTAATAGACCCATCCCTCTGTCTCTCCCTCCGTCTATCCCTCCCTCCCTCCCTGTCTGTCTGTCTATCTATCTATCTATCTATCTATCTATCTATCTATCTATCTATCTATCTATCTATCTATCTATCTATCTATCTATCTATCTATCTATCTATCTATCTATCTATCTATCTATCTATCTATCTATCTATCTATCTATCTATCTATATGTCTGTCTGTCTGTCTGTCTGTCTGTCTGTCTGTCTGTCTGTCTGTCTGTCTGTCTGTCTGCCTGACCCGGCTCGGCTTCGCCCAGTCCCTGGTGGGGAGCATCTCATTTAATTCATATAAGTAGTCATATAAGTTCTCGTTCCCGTTACCGACTGTCTGTCTGTCTGTCTGTCTGTCTGTCTGTCTGTCTGTGTCTGTCAGTCTGTTTGTCTATCTATCTATCTATCTCTGTCTGTCTGTCTGTCTGTCTGTCTGTCTGTCTAATAGACCCATCCCTCTGTCTCTCCCTCCGTCTATCCCTCCCTCCCTCCCTCCCTGTCTGTTTATCTATCTATCTATCTATCTATCTATCTATCTATCTATCTATCTATCTATCTATCTATCTATCTATCTATCTATCTATCTATTTATCTATCTATCTATCTATCTATCTATCTATCTATCTATCTATCTATCTATCTATCTGTCTGTCTGTCTGTCTGTCTGTCTGTCTGTCTGTCTGTCTGTCTGCCTGACCCGGCCCGGGTTCGCCCAGTCACTGGTGTGGAGCATCTCATTTAATTCTGAGTAGGTAAGAATCCGCTCTGCCTTCAAAATGTTGACGTGAAGATTTTCTTCCTGCAGCTGCTTCTGTATTTGTTCATCAGTAAGCTTCATTTTTAGCCGCTTGACCACCCACTGACTGTGTTTGAATCAGTGTTTCTGATTCTGGTGTCTTGGTCCTCCTTCCTCTCACAAGTTTTTGTGTTCGTCTGTGGGTAGTCGTCGCTCTTCTTATTGGTAGTTTCATTGACTGTAGGTTCAGATACTTTATTACAGCTTGCATGCAGACTCTCCAAAGGCAGGTTCGTCTTCTTGATAGTCTGGTCGGTTTTCTCACTATGCATCTTGGAAGCTGCTTGTTTCTTTGTGCTATTACGACGTGCCATACGAAAACGATACAACAATATGACTATAAGTTATACAACAATGTTATTAAAAGTTATGCCCCTTGAAATAACTTTTTCTAGAGTTAAGTCCCTTAGCTATATATAAATTTTAATGAAAAATGAAAAATGAAATAATACTGAGTAAGCAGGCGATTTCACACTAAAAAAATATCACAGTTGGCAGGTCTGGAATGAAAGGAAGACGTGTAGAAAATTTCATCTCAATCGGATGGGCCGTTAGCGAAAAAATAAAGGACATACATATTTACATACATACACTTTGTTTTATATATATATATATATATATATATATATATATATATATATATATATATATATATATATATATATATATATATATATATATATATATATACATAAAGAGATCATAAATGATAGTTCTGAAAAGTATCATCCACAAAGAGATTACAAGGGACACTTCAGAAAAATATCATTCACACAGAGATTACAAATGATAGTTCAGAAAAAAGAATCCTGGTAGCAGCTCTCCAAATCATCTTGAGCCACACATGAAGACTCTGAATGGATAGTGAACGAAAAGTTCATCCCTCATGATGTACATGAACTAAACAAAGAAAGACATTTATTAGATATTCTTTAAGTCAGAGACAGAATCACCTATATCATCTGAGTATTTCTCTAGATTTACTCGCTACTTCTAGTATCCCATAAAGATCTCTACCAAAGATTCAGATCCTTTATATCCTATCCTCTAATCCAAGTCCAGTTATTTTGAGCACCAACTCACTGATGTCCTCAAGAACCAGAACCGACCTACACAATACTTCACGCAAAAAACACGACATATTTCCTTCTCAAATGTTTCCGGCCAAGTGCAACGAACTTTTGAAATCCGTCTCCCCGTTACATGAGCCCATCCTAATCTTCATAATTTCACTAAGCCTATGCTAACCACGCTCCCTCTCAATCAATCAATCTTGTGCCATGCCGGAAAGCGTGGGCGGTCATGACTCGCCATTTCACTCGATTACCAGAGTCATGGATCAGCTCAGTATTCCTGTCTCGACCATGCCATCTGGTCAAATAATCCAGGTATTTTCTTCTCGGTCTTCCCCTTGGTCTGTTCCCTTCAATCTTGCCAGTTGTCTCCAAATTCTCCAATTCATTTCTTCTCATAACATGTCCAATAAATTTTGAGTGTCTACGTCTAATTTCTCTAATCAATTAACGATTTTCATTTGTCTCCTGTAGTACTTGGTCATTGGTTTTTCTGTCTGTCCATGGTATTCTTTGCATTCTCCTCAGAAACCACATTTCTGCAGCCATGAGATGTTTTTCAGCTTGACTGCTCATTGTCCAAGTTTCACATCCATACAAAAGAATAGGCTCTATGTAGCACCTCAACACTCTTTTTCTAGTTTCAATTGACATCTTTTTATTGGTCAGTATGTTTTTCATCTTGCTAAAGGCTACTTTCACCATGGTGATTCTTGTTCTAATCTCTTCAAGGCATCTCCCATCAGATGTTATGACTGTTCCGAGATAATTGTACCGATTCACTTGTTAAAGAATATTCCCTTTTACGTGTATATTACGTTGTGGTATTTCGTTCTTCCTAGTGACGACCATAATCTGTGTCTTTTTTTTTGCAATTCAATTCTAACCCCAGTTGTTCACTGTGTGCAACAACCGCATCTACTAATTGTTGCAGACTCTGCTCATTGTCTGCAGTCAGTACTGTATCATTTGCATATCTAATGTTATTGATGTTACTTCCTACAATGCTGATTTCATTTATTTCTTCTACATTTCTGAAACGCTCCCTCTACACCAATCAAAATCACTCCAAATTGGGTTTCCTCTCTCGCGCCAGAAATTTCACCAGCCCACACACATTACGCAGGTGATCCGGAGTTGTTTTGTTTCAAAAGTTGCAGGGTATATTTTGGTGCGATTTAAACATAGAGTAGGGCTTTTACTGTAAGAATTCTAAATGTTGAGGTGTCGTAGTCCTGCTGATTCAGAATGATGTAGAGACATAACACATCATGTCACAAATACTATCACTGCTTACTAATTACTTTACGTTCGGTTTTTCACAGAAACAATTCTGGCCAGCTCTGGCTATGATGACGCAAAAAGCGAAAGCACGCCACGGGACTTTAACTTCACAGCTAACGAGCATGGCCTCAACGTGACGCTGATCGTCAGCTGGTTCAGCCCAAGCGACATCTTCCAGTTGTACTCGTACAGTAAGCTTCGTTGTTCCTCCATTCTTTATATTTCTTCTTCTGTGATAACGTATCCCCCACTGGCGGTATAGATTCATGTCATACCCTTCTATCGTTGGTTATTCCATTCAGCCCCGTCCATGACCTCACAATATTATTCATTTCTGTTTCAACTTTTCCATGCGTTTTATGTCTTCCTTTATTTCTTTTAAAAAAGTTACTTGTATATTCTTTACAAAACGTCGCAGTCAACACCAGCATTTGTTTGTGCTGTTGTGATTCTCTTGATAAGTTTACGTTCCGTAGTATGCCATTGCTTTCTGAATTATTTCTGTTACTCCGTGGATCGTAGGTCTGTAAGGTGTGGAATGCGCCTGGCCCTGCAGCCAGCAGGGTTAGGATCGGCTAGCCTCTCCCAGGAGGGGTGAAGAGCGAAAATTAGTAGCCTGCCGATGACCCGCAGACTACACAAGTCAACCCCCACCTCCAAGTGGTGCAGACCGGGCAACCATGACCGCGAGGTCATGGGCTAACGGGGCTATGGCTCGCCATAGGGGATGGACTCCCTGTGGTCAGATTAGTGTCCTAAACCTGCGACTGGCCTAGCAAGCCGGCAGGGGATCTTCATACTGCTCGTAGAAAAACCAAGAAGTATAAACGGACTGACCCAAACGGCTATCGACCCGGCAATGTTAATGGACTACGAGATAGATCAGCGATTCAAAAAATAGGCACAATGAACGTCTGTGGTTTCAATAGTAAAGAAGAAGAGCTTATAGAAACGATGGAGAAGAGGAATATTGGTCTGATGGGAATAGCGGACACCAGAACAAAAGGGAAAGGATGCAAGGAGCTCCACCGCAGTTACACGTTTGTTTACTCTGGAGTAGAACAGCAAGAAAGGGCAAGACACGGTGTGGGAATAGTCATCGAACCACGGCTAGCAAGAGGAATACTAGAAATAAAATATATATCAGAAAGAATCATAACAGTGAGAATAAAAGAACAAACAATCACAACATATGTACAGATATACGCACCATGTAATGCAAACAATAATGAGCAAGAATGCGAGGACTTCTACGAAGACATACATGATGTGCTAAACAAAATAGATAAGCAGGACAACATCATAGTTATGGGAGACTTCAATGCAAGACTAGGACATAACAGAGTGGGCATAGAAAAACACCTGGGAGCATTTGGAGATCAGCAAAATGAAAGGAATGATAACGGAAGTAGACTGATAGAGCTTTGCAGCCAACACGACCTCTATATAACAAACACATTCTATAAACATAAAGATTCGCAAGTATACACCTGGTATAAATGGAACAATCTAGATACTAAAAGCCAAATTGATTTTATATTAACAAGAAATAACAGAAAGAGAAATATATTAGATGCAAGAGCAGTGCCCAATTTCAGTATAAACACAGATCATAAAGCAGTCGTTGCCACAATAAGAACCATTGGAAGAAGAAAACAAAGAGCAGGAAAATACATGCCATGCGAATCAGTAAACTTAAAAAACCTTAAAGACGAGGCAGTAAGGGAAAATTATGAGAAAGAACTAACTGAACTCTTTGTAAAATTACCTACGGAAAGAAAAACAGTGGAAGAAGAATGGGAGATGTTCAAATCAAGCATTTTAAATACTGCAAAAATAACATGCGGAACCACGAAAAAACGCAAAACACGGATAAAGAAAATAACAAGTTGGTGGAACGCAGAAGTAAAGAAAGCGGTAAAAGAAAAAAAGGAAAAATATAAAAAGTGGTTGAAGAGCAAACAGGAATGTGATTACAGAGAATACAGAATAGCGAGAAGACATGTGAGTAGAATAGTAAAGAGGGAAAAACAAAAAGACTGGGAAGAGTATGGAGAAACCCTAAATAAAAACTACAAGGAGGCAACCAGAAACTTCTACAAAAAGATAAGTGCAATGCGAACCAGAGGAGAACCCTTTGACCCAACTGAAATAATTAACAGCGAAAATGGAGAACCAATAAGTGAACAAAAACAGATCCTAATAAGATGGAAGCAGTATTTCGAACAACTTCTCAACATCCCATCAGATGTCACAGGAATTCAAGAGACCTACACAGATGTCACCGAGGAACTAGAACCAGACATACTAAAAGAAGAAATTATAGAAGCCATCAGATTAGCCCCATTAAACAAATCACCAGGACAGGATGAAATACCAAATGAACTAATTAAAGCAGCAAGGGAAGTAGGAACAGCTTGGCTACATAGACTATTCAACCATGTTTGGGTAGAACAACAGACACCACGAGACTGGGGAAACGCCATAATTATCCCAATTTGGAAAAACAAAGGCAGCAAAAGAGATTGCACACAATACAGAGGCATTTCACTGTTGAGTCATACTGGGAAAATATTTTGCAAAATTCTTGAAAAAAGATTACGAACTACTTTAGAACCCCAGCTAAGCGAAACGCAGCTTGGATTTAGGAAAAACAAAGGATGCACAGACGCCATTTTTGCTCTTAGACAACTTATAGAAAAATCAATTGAATTCAATGAAACACTCTACTTAGCCTTTGTCGACCAAGAAAAGGCATTTGATAGGGTAGATAGAAACAAGCTGTGGGAAATCCTTAAACAATA
Source organism: Cepaea nemoralis (assembly GCA_014155875.1). Classification (NCBI taxonomy): domain Eukaryota; kingdom Metazoa; phylum Mollusca; class Gastropoda; order Stylommatophora; family Helicidae; genus Cepaea; species Cepaea nemoralis. The sequence continues at coordinate 516,959 of JACEFZ010008931.1, read as the reverse complement.
TGGAGTGAGTACACATCTAACAAACCTATGCAGAAGTTTATACAACAACAGTGAATGCATAGTGAGAGCAACTGGAGAACACTCAGAACCCTTCACCATAAGATCTGGAGTACGACAAGGTTGTGTCCTGTCCCCTCTCTTGTTCATAACATATATAGACAACATATGTAAAGAAACCAGCCAAGCAGAGACAGCAAGAATACCGCATGACGAGAACACAGAAGAAGAACCATCTGCAAATCTAACCATTAGAGAACTCCTGTTTGCGGATGACCAAGCACTAATAGCAAAATCAGAAGCTGAATTACAAGACCACATGAATAGTCTAAACGAAATGTGTAGGGAACATAACATGAAAATTAGCACAAGCAAAACAGAGGTAATGACTATAACTAAAGAAGAACAAACAGCAACAATTCACCTAAACGAACATCCCTTGAAACAAGTAAAGAGCTTCAAGTACCTAGGAAGTATAATATCATCAAATGGCAGATCAGAAGACGAGATCGAAAATAGGTGCAATAAGGCAAATCAACTCATTGGACAAATGGCACCAATACTAAAGAACAAACATGTATCAATAACTACTAAGAAAGCACTTTACAACACAATCTTCCTACCAACTCTGTGCTACCAATGCCAAACCTGGACAATGACAGAAAAAGAGAAAAGAAAAATCACAACAACAGAAATGAGGTTTCTGAGAAGAATACTCAACGTATCAAGAAGAGATAAGATCAGAAATGAAGAAATCAGGACTAAAGTAGGGGTTAAAGCTGCTCTAGATTTTATTAGAAAGCAGCAAGTCAAATGGTTTGGCCATGCAAGTAGGCTACCAGTCAACAGCATGCCACAACAAGCAATGATGTACAGACCAGATGGAAACAGAGGAAGAGGCCGACCACGTAAACGTTGGACTGAGGGAATAACAGAATCCATGGGAATGTCGATATACGAAGCCCATAACCGGGCACTCTCACGAAGTTTATACTTCACCTCGACACCGCAAGGTACAAGAGGAACATGATGAGATGAGATGAGACTCCGTGGATTTCAGACAAATGCCTTTCTAGTTATAGCATTCTCAGGTGTCGTATGTCCTATCCAGTGTCGGCGTCTTGTCTGTATCTCTTGGTTCACGTTTGTTTGTATAGTTCTCTCTATGAGCTCAAAGGTGCTCATTCTGTTATACCTTTTATTTATTTTATATTGCACAGCCGCGAATTAGTGAATGTTTATAGTTTATCTGCAATAGTTTTATTTGTTCTCTGTGTGTTTTATCCATACTGTAGCACCGAATTAAGGTTAGAACTGAACATTCTAGGTTTGGTGTTAAGTTTACATTTTGTCGACTTCCACAAATGTCCTAGTGCTTTCAGCGCTCCTCTAGCCCTCTGTGCTCCTATTCTGAATCGGTATCCGGGCCACCATTATTGTCTACATTCCTGCCTAGACAGGTGTGTGATTCCGTCTCTTGAAGTGAGGTTTCACCAAGGGAGATCATGTTATTATTGCAGATTAATTTATCATAGGATGTTGTTATTAATAACCTGCTGTCTTCGTTTATCGCAAATTACATCAATGAGCAGACGCATTTATAATCAGTGCGTAATACAATACACCGGATTCGAACATGCCGACTCCAAACGATGGGGAGGACAACGGTAAATTCAGCCTGCCAGCCTACTCTCTGACATGTGCTGAGACACCACAAATGGATATTTGCTGAACGCAAATATACAGCTTCTAGGAATCAGTCAGGCATTAATTATAAACTAGTGACAAAAGTATGAAGTCACATTTACTGGTATAATTGTCCCTATGCATTTCTGTTTCAAATATAACCATTGTTAATATTACAACAGGTTGAAACTGTTAGCTAAACATGACAGCCATAGTTGTAGTATCCATTTCACAGCTGTTATTGTCTTCTACGTAACGGATAGTTTATCCTTCGATATTAGCTTACATTAATCACGCTGCAGGCGAGTTTTCTACATGCTCAAAGGTAATCAAGAAAGCAACAGAGGAACCTACCAAGCGCGCTGACTAACGCGAGTTGGCAACTCTGTTCGGTATAACACACTATCTGCAAACTTATCTACCAATTCTTTTAGTTAAGTGGTGGATGGAGTGTGAGGGCAGCCGACAGATTGTTGTTGGTTATGGTCTTGCACTCTGCGGCTATAGGCAGATGATCTCATCAGTAGAGACAATGGCTATGGCCACCGACTAGTACAGTCACTGCCCAGAAGGAAAGCAATGGCAAACTACCTTCTGCAAAACATGCCAAGAAACCATAACAACTATGAAAGAAAATTGAAATATTTTGGTCACTTGAAACGTCACGAAAGTTTAGAGAGAACAGTAATGGAGGGGGTATATGCCTGGGAAGAGAGGAAGAGGAAGGCCAAAGAGAAGATGGGTGCAGGATGTGGCGGATGATCTCTAGATGGGTGTATCGGACGCGGGACATCTTGCTTATGATCGAGAGGTTTTCCGGGAGGTTGTTATGGGAGCGAGGTTCTGCAAAGGATATGCTACTGAATGAATTAATGAAGTAATTGGTAAACATATGTTCATGTTTATTTAACACACCGCAATGTTTTCACCTCTTTATCTCTCTTGTACAGTTGATCAGACAGTAATGTCGCAACATCAAGATCTATTGATCAGACAGTAATGTCGCAACATCAAGATCTATTTAGTTGGCACATCCCCAATTCACCTGTCCCACCTTCTCGATGACTTGATATAGTTATTTAGCGTGCTGCCATCTCATTGATTGATTTCCCTCGGAATCTTATCGCTTACATACTTCAGGGGTTCTCCCAGTATGGTGGGGGGTTTCTTCTCCTAAAGCAGCATATATTGCTAAAGTTGTCTTACAGCAGTGCCGAGATGATATATAGTCATTATCATGCGCATTGCAAACTGTTATAGGCTTTATTGCCTTTCCACAGATGTCAGATCTTGGTGTTAATGTCTATCCACAGATGTCATATCTTGGTATTAATGTCTATCCACAGATGTCATATCTTGGTATTGTTGTCTCACCGCAGATGTAAATTCACGGCGTTAATGTCTTCCCACAGATGTCAGATCTTGTTGTTAATGTCTCTCCACAGTTGTCATATCTTGGTGCTATTGCCTCCTTACGGATGTCAGATCTTGGTGTTATTACTTTTCCACAGATGTAAGATCATGGTGTTGTTGTCTCTCTGCAGATATCAGATCTTGGTGTTAATGTCTCTCCACAGACGTTAGATTTTGGTATTGGTATCTTTCCACAATGTCAGATCTCAATGTTAATGTCTCTCCACAGATGGTAGATCTAGGTGATAGTGTCTCTCCACAGATGTCAGATCTTATTATTGTTGTCTCTCCAAAGATGTCAGATGTTGGTGTTAATGTCTCTCCACATATGTCAGATCTCGGTGTTAATGCTTTGTCTCTCCACAGATGTTAAGTCTTTATGTTAATGTCTCTCCACAGATATCTGATCTTGGTTTTAAAGTCTCTTCACAGATGTCAGTTTTTGATGTTAATGTCTCTCCACATATGTCAATTCTTGATGTTAATGTCTCTCCACATATGTCAATTCTTGATGTTAATGTCTCTCCACATATGTCAATTCTTGATGTTAATGTCTCTCCACTTATGTCAATTCTTGATGTTAATGTCTCTCCACATATGTCAATTCTTGATGTTAATGTCTCTCCACAGATGTCAGATCTTGGTGTTAATGTCTCTCCACAAATGTCAATTCTTGATGTTAATGTCTCACTACAGATGTCAGATCTTGGTGTTAATGTCTCCACATATGTCAGATCTTGATGTTATGCGAAGCAGACAACAATTAACGAATGTTTCCAGTTTTGTGGTTACGAAAGCAATTCGTAATCCCGCATACCTCTTTTGAAATAAAGTCCGGGCGATTTGGAAGAAGATTGCCTTGTGTTGGTTTGCATACAATGGTATGAGTGCCAGTCGTTCGCAAAGCAATGACAAACTACTAAACGTACACTTGAAAAGCAATCACAAGCAGCCAAACAATGCTGGGTCTGACTGCTACGTGCTGTAAAACATATATGCAACTAACTTCTAGTTAATTAGTAATTGGTTTAGTCGTTTTGCGTGTATTTGGTACATGCAGCAGTACTAAGAAGAAGACAGTGGGAGGGAGGAATATCACCAGACAGAGAAGACATTTTGAGCATTAACATATATGAGTCAGAGATACTGTCAAAGGATCAAGCATATTTTCGGCGGGCTGTGGTAAAAGCGACGTTTTGCTACATGATTGTAGACAGGTCTCAGTCAGATATGACTGAGTTACCGAATGACTGTGGACGGTACTACCAGAGTTCTGTTAGCGCCGAATGTTGGGCGACGCTCACCAAACCCGATACCCAACGGTTTCGAGCGGTGGAGTGCAGTTGGGTACAAGCTTTATCGAGGAAATGCAACTTTAGACTAAATGTCATGGCAGGGCAAACCAGGCCATAAGCCTTGGTCGATAGGCACACAGTTTGAGCATTGCTTTGCTGCTGCGGCAGCTGCTGGAGCTTGTCTTATTCAAGATGTATTGGTATTATCTTTCCACTGAAGTAAAATAAACAGGCCCAGTGAGAGAGAGAGAGTGAGAGAGAGAGAGAGAGAGAGAGAGGGAGAGGGAGAGAGAGAGAGAGAGAGAGGGAGTTTTGTTTACATAATGAGTGTCAAATTAGTACTGCTGTGAGCAACATTTCTCTTGGTCGGCTTCTGCCACTTCTATCGCTGACCATTTCTGTCGTCTCAGTGCTTTCCAGTTGCTATCTTTTCATTATACAACCAAAGAATACTGTTTATCTCACGTAGCCATTGTTAATTACTCTAACAAACAAAGCACCCGCAACGTATGCCTCAGTAACCACTTCTTCGTTGCATCCAAGCTCTTACTAACTTAATTATTCATATTCCAAGATTCACTGACAAGGTTCGATTTAACATTTTGGTACTCTCTTTCAGACATAAAATGACAATGACTTTTTATATAATATCGTTTAATCGACTGAAATACAACGTTTGTTTTGCCTATTCTGCCGTTAATCTTTGGCACGCATTGTCCATATGATGCGATGGGACCCATAACATAATTAAACAAGAGTAACACTGTACTGTATTATGCATATCGTAAGATGTAACTAACGAGGGATGGCGTGAGACTGACTACCTCATTCGTAGAAGGATTCGGCTACAAAATGTAGAGTTGTGTTGAATTGAGTTGAGTTAAGAACCAACATCACTGCACTCAGGACATTCCCATACGTGCTCCGTCCCTCGTTCAACAGCGAGCGAAGAGTCATACTACTAATCGTTCCCATCGCTATCTGATTAAAAGTTCTGGTCTTCCATCTCAGTTTTGAGATTCTTCCAGAACACCTGCCGATCCCCCGCAATCTCATTCTTTCCACATATGGGTTCTCAATCTGTTCCTCCGCCTTCTCCACCTGGTCCCACAAGCGCACGACCACCTCCCCCTTGTCCATAGGCAAAATACCACCAAGAGGTGCCCTCTCTGCTAGCCTATCAGCCTGTTCATTCCCTCGTACAACCGCATGGCCAGGGCAATATATCTATACAATTCTCACGATCTGTGACCTCTGAAACGACGAGAGCCATTCCACACGAGACATTCCTTTCTCCACCTTACTAAGCATACTTTTTGAATCCGTAATGAATACAACGTGTGTTGCAGTAGTCTCCTCTAGCCACCGGAATGCTGTTGTTACTGCCTCCTCCTCCATTCTCATGTTGGAGGTCGTAGTCTCATATGCCAGACTCTCCTTTTTCAAGACTCGCCCATTAGCCTTTGCAATAAAGTCCCAACCACTCCGTCTGTTTCTCACCACTGACCCATCGGTGTAGATGACTATGTCACCTTGATGTGTGTTGCTCTGGATCAGCTGTTGCACTTCAAACTCAGTGTGGCCCGCTGCCCATTCTCTGCACTCACAACCCAGTGTTATTATTACATTGTGCCAGTCCGTCATGTCTTCCGGAAACTTCCACCCACTCTCTTTCACGATTGATAGTCTCTAGATCACACACCTGATTTATAGAAAGTTCTTCCTGTGCCATCCAGGACCTGCCTCGTCTTAGTCTATGACCCTTAATCATATCCATTGCTGTATGCAGCGGGTGATCCCTGTCTGCGGCAACTCTCAGGTACCATTTGGCCTGAAGGACCCTATGCCTATTCGTCACTGTTGGCATCGCCAGGATATGCCTCATGCATATAATTGGTGTCCTTTGTGCACCCCAGGATTAACCGCATGGCAGCATTTTGTATGCGCTCCAACCTTTCAAGCAGGCTCTTTGATACTGTCAGCAGCCCCAAACCATACTCAATGACAGAATTTATTAACTGCTTAAAGAGCCTGTACAGCAACCTCTGATCTACCCCGGTTGCTGCCATAGCCCTCAATGTATTAAGTCCCCTACCAGCCTTCACCACCAAAGCCTCCAAAGCCTACAAAATGTAACGAATCATAAGCAAATCTACAAAGGACATGGCGTGAGTTGGTTGATAGTCTATATACTCTATTGTTAGATGAAAGGCAACAGCAGCAGCAGAAGGAGGAGGAGGAGGAGGAGGTGGAGGAGGAGGAGGAGAGCAGATTAAATCAAAAAGAGTAGGCAGTAGAGGCCTACAGCAAGCAAAACTGCACAATTAGAATACTTCTTCACAACATAACAGCCGCAGTCAGTGTTGAACAGATAGACAAACACCGTCATCAAGATTTCTGACTGAAACTAGGTGGGCCCATAGAAATGCCTACATATCGCAACAGTAAATAGTTATACAACAAATGAACCTGTTTGTAATGGACAAGACAGAAGACGAAGAAGAACAGAACAAAATTTTCATATGAAAACATAACGCAAGAAAAAGAATTACAGAAGTATAGTGCAAAAGTATACCCTATCTTTTATTTATGAATTGCTGAATATGTCACTAGTTTCATTTTTGTGAATGTGCATGCATTTAACGTGCTTCTTCTAGTTAAATCCTCACAACGAAGACAAGTGAACCTTCTTCTGGTCGATGAGCAGTTGACAAGACTGTCGGCGCTTCCGCCTCCATCCTCTGATTGTCCGTACGTTACTCTTCCTGAAACATTCTGGCTGCATGAAGAACCGCCTGAACCGACCACTGATGATGACTGTTGCGAGGGGTTTCTGAGTCTGGAGGAGTTCGAGACAGAACCACCTGAAGAAGATGTCAGCAAGTGCTTGGGTTGGTCAGATCCCGCAGTAGGGCTGGCTGCAGTAATCCGACATCTTAAATGGAAGGATGCGTTTCTGATATATGATGCAATGAATGGTATGTTTGCACCGTATTAGATGTGTTCATTGTAGGGCTTATGCTTCGACATTTTAAATTAAAACATTTTAACAATATACGCTGTATGGTTGTGATTGTAAGACAAGATGTTAGGTCAAAATCGATACTATACAGCTGTCATATTTAATTGTCAAATACGTTAGAGTAGACTATACTACGCAACTGTCATGTTTGATTGTCAGACAAGTTGTTATTAAGACAAACTATACTACATTGATATCATGTTTGATTGTCAGACAAGTTGTTAAGGCAAACTATGCTACATTGATGTGATGTTTAATTGTCAGACAAGTTGTTAAGGCAAACTATACCACATTGATGTCATGTTTGATTGTCAGACACGTTGTTAAGGCAAACTATACTACATTGCTGTCATGTTTGATTGTCAGACAAGTTGTTAAGGCAAACTATACTATATTGATGTCATGTTTGATTGTCAGACACGTTGTTAAGACAAATAGACAGCTGTCATTTTTGATTGTCAGACAAGTTGTTAAGGCAAACTATACTAGACAGCTGTTATGCTGAATACTGAAAGAGTTTACATTTACACATAAAGTACATACGAATATAGGCATATGGTAAGCAATAGCCAATAACAGTGAAGTAAAGTGCCACATTAGACTCCAATAACGTGAACAGTTACACCCAAGTCAAAACGTATTCTAAGTTAGGATAAAATTACATTCAACTAAAGTTAAAAGTTACACCCAAGTTAGGTTAACATTAAGCCCCTGTTTAGTCAAAAGATAACATCGTGCTATGTTAAATTACATGCATGTAAAGTCAAAGCTAGATCTAATTAAGGTCAAAACTTACTCCAAGAAAGTCTAAATTTAACACTCAGAATAGGTCATTAAATTACATTCAATTAATGTAAACAAATAACGCCATGTTGAGATCAAAATATGCACCCAAGAAAGATTAAAAGTTAAATTAGATAAGGTCAAATGTTTCATGACATGTTTAAGTACACACAAGTAACATCAACAGCGACACTCAAGAACATTTACAGTCATACAGTGACAAAGTGCACAGTTTCCTGGGCTAAAAATTACATTTCTTATAGACAACTGTAAGTGAAGTGAAAGATAACATTAATATACAGAGCATAGTTACGCTTAACTAAAGCAAAAAAATTACACTCAAGTAAATTAACACGAGCTACATTCAGGTAAAGAACAGTTAGATCACGATACGATCGGCATTAAGCTGCTCAACCATTCATCATCATCATCATCATCATCATCATCATCATCATCATCATCATCATCATCATCATCATCATTATTCAATGCTTTGCCGGCTGCCGTGACCAATCATGATTCTCCACATATAATGATCCCCGACGTCATGGATCAATTCATGTGTTGACTCCCTTCCGTGCCGTGGTACAAGACTGTCAATAATATTTTCATGCTGTCTTCCTCTATCTCTCTTTCCGCAAATCTTTCCGGTTGTCACAACATGTTCCAGTTTTTGTCTTCTCATAAAGTGGCAAAAAAAGAAAAAAACGAGGGCTTTTTTCTGATGTTTGTGATAAGTTTTCTTTGAGACTCAGCTCCTTTTAAAACGTTCTGATTGTTCTTTTAGGTCGTCCAATTAATTTTCAGCATTCTTCTATAAAACCACATCTCCAAGGCTTCCATGGATTTTCTCGCTTGTTTACTAATTGTCAAGGACTCCTAGCCGTATGTTAAAACTGGTTCTATGTAACATGCAACAACTCTGTTTCTAACTTTCAAGAACAGTGACTTATTGCACAAAACGTTCTTCATTTGATAGAATGCAGTTTTTTTCTTGTCCTATTCTGTTCTTCATCTCAGCGAGCGTCTTCCATCTGATGTTATTCATGTGCCTAGATATCTGAATTTCTGCACTTGCCCCAAAATAATGTGTTTCGTGCATGCATTTCTTTGCTGATGAAGGCTGATCGCCGCATCGTCCTGTATGTGTCGTAATTCTGTTATATAAAGCTGCATCACTTTGTGTTATTTTATATTGTATACTTTAATTGCTCTTTAATTGCTCAACCATTAGGCTGCTTATATTGTAGTATCCTGGAAAAGCGTCGACTCCGCGGTCTAGCTTCTGCTGTTCGTATTAGAACAATTACAAATAACACCAAAATAAAAACTCAGAAAAATACAGTAATGCTCGGATAATGTATGTTACTGACTCAGTTACAGTTAGCCATACATTTAGATTTTAATGTAAAACAAATATCCCACAATTCACCCTGGAAAATGAAGATATAGTAATAAACAAGCTTGTCGGCCTCAGTCCCGGTTAGCACACTTGCAGGAACTATAGAGTACAAATGGGTCTACGATGTTGCGTACTGCGATTGTGCTACTCCGATAGACGTAGGCGAAAATGGCTCGTCACCACACAGAGGCACGTAATCCTCATTGAGTAGTGAATAGTGAGCTAGTAACATATTTGAATGACTGGTTTGTTTATTTCATGCTATTATAAAACCCACATACACAAACACACACGATGCAAATTCCACACCGTGGTGTTTCCCATCCTCGATCACATGGAGGTGCGGTTGGGAATTTTCCTTTAAGGGGTTACGAGACCATAATGGCAATTATCAAACTCTCCGATGCCTACGAAAAACGTTTGAAGAGTATAGTATTACATTTCCACGAAAAATAGCATTATAATTGTCGTAAAGAATCAACGTTATTCTATTCCAGGCATGCTTTTAGGCACTTGGTCTCCCACTGCAGACGTCGCAGAGTGTAAATGCTGATATATTCATATTGCACACAGACTATCTAGGCACCACCGAGCTTTAGTCGTCCGTGATCGATGTGATGAGATCCGTGAGTAGCAGGGGACGTAGGTTTCGGTTATGATTTGGAAGATTGACCTTGACTTCGGCTGACTTAATTCACTCCTCCTCGGTCTTGTAGTTGAGTGAAATGTAGGGGTGATAACTAGGTCATATCTAAGGAAGATAATTCTACGATTTATGTTTCTAAGGGCAGATAACTATTGAATGGGTGTATAACATTTTAATTAATTATATAAAAAATAAATAAAAATAAATAACGACTGAGTGCGAGGTGGGACGCGGGGGGAGCGTGTGCGCGGGCGTGTGGGGTGGGGCTAGGTGGTTTGTGTTTAAACACTATCATCATAGGGTTACAAATGAAACCTTAAAATGTAAATATGGCCTGTATTATCGGTTGTTGGGGTATGGCTTACTGACAATCGTTGTTAAGGGGTGAGTAGCGGTTACCAGTGAGCCGTAGAGTGTCGTAGTGGCTTATACACTATCATCTTATGGGTTACAAATGAAAATCTTAAATGTAAAGATAGTCGGTATTATTGGTTGTAGAAGGGACGCCATAGTGTCATTCGTTGTCAAGGAGTGTTTACCGGTTATTTTTGATCTCTAGAAGGATGTAATGGCCTATATTCTATCATCATAGGGCTACAAATGAAAACCTTAAAAAGTTAAAATGACCGGTATAGCTGGTTGTAGAGGGTATGGCTTAGTGAAATTCATGTTAAGGGGTGGGAAATGGTTATCAGTGATCTGTAGAGGGATGTAATGGCCTATACACTACCACTATATGGGTTACACATGAAAGCCTTAAAAAAGTAAAGATGACCAGTAGTATCGGTTGTAGTGGGTACGGTTTAGTGAAATTCAGTGTTAAGGCGTGGGTAATGGTTATTAGTGATCTGCAGAGGGATGTAATGGCCTATACACTATCATCATAGGGTTTCAAATGAAAACATTAAGAAGTATATATTGCCGGTATTATTGGTTGTAATGGGTATGGATTAGTGAAATTCGTTGTTAAGGGGTGGGTAGATGTTATTAGTGATCTGTAGATGGATGTAATGGCATATACACTAGAATCATAGGGTACAAAGGAAAACCGTATAAAAGTAAAGAAGACCTGTATGATATGGCTTAGTGAAATTAGTTGTTAAGGGGTGAGTGATCGAACGAGTAGCTAGATAAGTGCTGCCGAACACTAACATCATAAGGCTTCAGAAGGTTAAATGAAAACCTTAAATCTCTCTCTCTCTCTTTCCCTCTCCTTTCTATACCCGTTAGGTTGGTCCATCAAGTGTAATTACACTTTCATTACCTGTGCGTCTAAACGGGTCTTTGCCTCGTTCTCCAGCAACCCACTTCCAAGACCAATATATGTTCTCAGGCCTGTCTTCTCATTGCCACGTACCATACTCAGACAAATGTACAGATTCTATGTAACACTTCAACATTCAAATAAGCAAATATGTCAGACAAATTATTAAAAATGTTGGTCAAGTGCAGAAATCTCTCGTCCAAACTTTTAAAAAAAGTAGGAAAATTTGTTAGCCAAGTGTGAGAAACTTTGGCCATGTAAAGAAATAGCTCGTCCATACTCATGAAATGTAGGAATATATGCTAGCCAAATTGGAAATATATTGACCAAGTAGAACAATTTGTTAGTCAAATGTGAAAAATATTGACAACGTATGAAAAGTAGAAAAATTTGTTAGCCAAAGGGGAAATATGTGAAAAATATTGGTCAAGTAAAGAAATATCGCATCCAATTCATGAAAGGTAGGACATTTTGTAAACCAAATGGGAAAAAGGTCGGCCAAATACAGAAATGTCGCAACCAAACTTATAAAACGTAGGATAATGTGTTACCCAAATGGGAAAAATATGGGGCATGTAAAGTAGTAGGGGGCGTAGGTTTCAGTTATGATTTGGAGGCTTAACCTGAGGATAGACCTTGACTTGATTGAGTTCACTCCTCCTCGGTCTTGTAATTGGATGATATGTAGGGGAGCTATCTAGGTTATATCTAAGGGATATAATTCTAAGATTTATATTTCTAAGTTCTGATAACTATTGAGTGGGTGTAAACATATTAATTAATTATTAAAAAAATAAATAAAAATAAATTACGACTGAGTGCGGGGTGGGCGCGGGGGTGGGGGAGCATGTCTGCGGGTGCGTGGGGTTGGGCTACGTGGTTCGCGTTTAAACACTATCATCATAGGGTTAAATATGAAAATCCTAAGAAATGTAAACATGGCCTGTATTATCGGTTGTTAGGTGTATGGCTTAGTGAAAATCGTTATTAATGTGTGGGAAGTGGTTACTACTGAGCCGTAGAGGGTCGTAGTGGCTTGTTCACTAACATCATATGGGTTACAAATGAAAACCTTAAAATGTAAAGATGGTTGGAATTATTGGTTTTAGTGGTACGCCATAGTGTTATTCGTTGTTAATGAGTGGGTAGCCGTGATTAGTGATCTCTAGAGGGACAACGTAAAGAAATATCGCACCCAAACTTATAAAAAGTAGGACAATTGGTAGCCAAATGGGAAATATAGTGGCCAAAATAGGAAATATCTCCAACAAACGCATGAAAAGTAGGAAAATGTGTTAACCAAGTTTGAAAAATATTGGATAAGTAAAGAAATATCGCATCCAAACTTATGAAAGGTAGGACATTGTGTAAACCAAATGGGGAAAAAGTCGGCCAAATACAGAAATATCGCAGCCAAACTTATAAAAATAGGAAAATCTTTTAACAAAATAGGGGAAATGTCGGTCTAATACAGAAATAACTCAACCAAACTTATAAAAATTAGGAAATTTGTTAACCAAATCGGAAAGATATTGACCAAGTAGGAAAATGTGTTAGTCAAAGACCAAGTAACTAAATACAGCCTTCAAACTTACGAAAAGTAGGGAAATTGTCAGGCAAATGGGAAAAAGTTAGGCCAAATACAGAAATATCTGCCAAACTTAAGAAAAGTAGGAACATTTGTTAGCCAAATGGGAACAAGATTGACCAAATACAGAAATATCTCGGCCAAACTTAAGAGCAGTAGGAAAATTTTTTAGCCAAATAAGAAAAAGATTGACCACATACAGAATTATATCGGTCAAACTTATAAAATGAAGGAAACTTTTTAACCAAACGGGAAAAAATATTGGTCAAGTAAAGAAATATCACAGCCAAACTTATAAAAAGTAGGAAAATGTGTTAAACAAACAGGGAAAATATTGACCAAGTAAAGAAATATCGCATCCAAACTTATGAAAGGTAGTAAATGTTGTAAACCAATTGGGAAAAATATGGTCAAACTTGCAAATAGCTCGTCCAAATCTATGAAAATTAGGAAACTTTGCCAACCAAATGTGAAGAAGGTCGGCCAAGTAACGACATATCTCATCCAAACTGATTAAAAGTAGCAAACTTTAACTAAACGGGAAAAACTAGCGACCAAAAAGAGAAATATTTCAACTAAACTTAAAAATGTAGGAACATTGGTCAGCAGAATGGGAAAAAGGTCGACCAAACACAAAAATATCGCAACCAAACTTATAAAAAGAAGGGGAAAAATTGACCAAAAAACGAAATGTCTCGTTCAAACTTATAAAATGTAGGAAAATTTGTTAACCAAAGGGGGAAAAAGCTTGGCCAAGTAAGACAATTTGTTAACCAAAATAATAAAAATATTGACCAAATAGCGAAATATCTAAGCCAAACTTATGAAAAGTATGAAACTTTGTTAAGCAAGTATGAAAAAAGTATCAGCCAAAGAGAGAAATACCTCACCCAAATTTATAGAAAGTAGGAAAAGCTTTTAGCCAAATGGGCAAAATAACGGCCAAATACAGAAATATCTCGTCCACACTTATAAAAAGTAGGAAAATTGTTAACTAAATGGGAAAGATACTGACCAAGTTGGAACATTTGTTAAACAAATGTGAAAAATATGGTACACGTAACGAGATATATCGTCCACACTTATGAAAACTAGGAACATTTGTTAGTTAAATAGGAAAAATATTGGACAAGTAAGAAAAAATGTGTTAGCCAAATGTGACAAATATTGACCAAGTAACGAAATACAGCGTCCAAGCTTATGAAAAGTAGGGAACTTTGTTCAACAAAGGTGAATAAATGTGACCAAAATAGGAAATAGCGCATCCAAACTTATGAAAAGTAGAAAACTTTGTTAACCAAATGTGAAAAATCGTCGCCAAGTAAAGAAATATTGCGCCTAAATTTATAAAAAGTATGAAACTATTGTTAACCAAAGACAAACAATATTGAAGAAGTGAATTAATATCGCAGTAAAACTTATAAAAAAAGTATTAAGATTTGGTAACCAAATGGGAAACATGTTGAACAAAATAGGAAATAGCACATCCAAACCTATAAAAAGTGGAAACATTTGTTAACCAAATGGGGAAAAGCTTGGCCAAGTAAGAAGATGTGATAGCTAAATTGGAAAAATATTGACCAAGTAATGAAATACATCGGCCAAATTTATAAAAAAAAAAAAAATTCAGAAACTTTGATAACCAAAGGTGAAAATATATCGACCAAAGAGACAAATATTTCAACTAAACTTATTAAAAGTAGGAAAATTTGTCTCCCAAACGGGAAAAAGGTCGGCCAAATACAAAAATATCTCAACATTAACTTATAAAAAGAAGGGAAAAGATTGACCAAGTAACGAAATATCTCGTCAACACTTATGAAAAGTAAGAACAAATGTTTTTACACTTTAAATAATCAATTTAATTTCAATTTAATTTACGCTCTAAATTACCAAATTTCTCTTTATTGTTTCCAACTTGAATGTATCATTTATAAATTTAATTTGTAATTTTTGTAGAATTTTATTGTTAAATTTTTTTTTCATTCAACGAAAGTGACTTATTGCATAAGATACTTTTAATGTTCTGAAATACAGCTGTTGTTTGCATAGGGGACATACAATTATCTCTAGTAGTTATCTCTTTGGACACATAGAGAGGTAATGAAAATATAGCTGTCTAATTTGCTGCGTGATAACGTCGCTGGTTATGCCAGCGGACACGAGACATGTCATGTTACATACATTGCCTTAGGTTGAGTCGGGACAATTTGTTGTGTTCGTGTGTAATCTTATACATCTGTTAGCATGCACTAGCCACTCGTCGCTGTATGACCCGATAGCTGTTTCGTACAGATACGTCTTCTCCGAGTAGCATCGGTGATCACATCTCTGCACTATAACTATAATAAATTTTATAAGTTTGGACGATATATTTGCAAGTTTGGTTAAAATATGTTTTCAGTTGGCCAATATATTTCTTATTTGGTTAACACATTTTCTTACTTTTTATAACTTTGGACATGATATTTTTTACTTGGCAACTATTTTTCACAATTATACGTTGGACGAGATATTTCTTTACACGACCGATGTTTTCACCTTTGGCTAACAAATTGTCCTACTTTTTACAAGTTTGGGCTAGTTATTTCCTATTTTGGTCAACATTATTCCCTTTGGTTAGCACATTTTCCTACTTTTCATAAGTTTGGACGAGATGTTCCTTTACGAGACCGATATTTTTCCCATTTGGGTAACATATCGTCCTACTTTTTATAAGTTTGGTTGCGATATTTCTGTATTTGGCCGACACTTTTCTCATTTTGTTTACAACATTTCCTACCTTTCATAAGTTTGGATGCGATATTTCTTTACTTGACCAATATTTTTCAAATTTGGTTAACAAATTTTTCTACTTGGTCGATATATTTCCCCTTTGGCTAACGAATTTTCCTACTTTTCAAATATTGGGACGAGATATTTCCTATTTTGGCCAATTTTTTTCCAATTTGGCTAACAGATTGTCATACATGTTATAAGTTTAGGTGCGATGTTTCTTTACGTTGTCAATATTTTTTTCACATTTGGCCTACATGGTCGATATATTGCCCACTTGGCTAGTTCCTACTTTTCATGAGTATAAGCTATTTCTTTACATGACCGACGTTTCTCACACATGGCTTACACATTTTCCTACTTTTTAAAAGTTTGGACGAGAGTTTTCTGTATTTGACCTACATTTTTAATAATTTGTCTAACATATTTGCTTATTTGATTGTTGAAGTGTTACATAGAATCTGTACATTTGTCTGGGTGTGATACGTGGCAATGAGTAGACAGGCCTGAGAACATATATTGGTCTTGGAAGGAAGTTGCTGGGGAACGAGGCAAAAACCCATATAGACACACAGGTAATGAAAGTGTAATTACACTTGATGGACCACCCTAACGGGTATAGAAAGGAGAAAGAGAGAGAGAGAGAGAGAGAGAGAGAGAGAGAGAGAGAGAGAGAGAGAGAGAGAGAGAGAGAGAGAGAGAGAGAGAGAGAGATTTAAGGTTTTAATTTAACCTTCTCAAACCTTATGATGTTAGTGGTCGGCAGCACTTATCTAGCTACACTTTCGCTCACCCACTCCTTAACAACTAATTTCACTACACCCAATCATACAGGCTGTCTTTACTTTTTAAGGTTTTCATTTGTACCCGTATGATGCTAGTGTATAGGCCATTACACGTATCTACAGATCACTAGTAACCGCTACCCACCCCTTAACAACGAATTTCACTACATACCAATTACAACCAATAATACCGGCAATATGTACCTTGTAAGGGTTTCTTTTGTAACCCTATGAAGATAGTGTACAGGCCATTGCATCCCTCTACAGATCACTAATAACCATTACTCACCCCGAATTCCACTGAACCATATTCACTACAACCAATAATACCGGCACTATTGACTGATTAAGGTTTTAATTTGTACCCGTATCATGATAGTGTTTAACTACTACGACACTCTACATGTCACTACTAACCGTGATCCACACCTTAACAATGAATTTCAATAAACATATTGGTATTGGGTAACATATTGTCCTACTTTTTATAAGTTTGGTTGCGATATTTCTGTATTTGGCCGACACTTTTCTCATTTGGTTTACAAAATTTCCTACCTTTCATAAGTTTGGATGCGATATTTCTTTACTTGACCAATATTTTTTCAAATTAACCTCCCACTACAACCGATACTACCGGTCATCTTTATTTTTTTAAGGTTTTCATTTGTAACCCATCTAATGATAGTGAGGCCATTACATCCCTCTATAAATCACTAATAACCATTACCCACCCCTTAACACTGTATTTCACTAAGCCATACCCACTACAACCAGTTATAACGGCCATATTTACTTTTTAAGGTTTTCATTTGTAGCCCGTATGATGACAGTGTATAGGCCATTACATCCTTCTAGAGATCACTAATAACCTCTACCCACCCCTTGACAACAAATTACACTATGGCGTACACACTACAACCAATACTACCGACCATCTTTTACATTTTAAGGTTGTCATTTGTAACCCATATGATGATAGTGAACATACCACTACGATCCCTCTAAAGCTCACTAGTAACCGCTACCCACCCTTAACAACGATTTTCACTAAGCCATACCCAACAACCGATAATACAGGCCATATTTACATTTTCAAAGTGTTCATTTGTAACACTATGATGATAGTCTTTAAACGCTAACCACCTAGCCCCACCCCACACGCCCACACACACGCTCTCCCACCCTCGCGCCCCACACCACACTCAGTCGTTAGTTATTTTTATTTTTTTATAATTAAATAAGATGTTATACACCCACTCAATAGTTATCTGTCCTTAGAAACAAGAATCTTAGAATTATCTCCCTTAGATATGTCCTAGTTATCACCCCTACATATCACCCAGCTACAAGACCTGCAACGTCCTGTTAAGTATATGCAACTAACTTTTCTATGTAGGCTACATATTCTTCTTCTTCTTTCGTTCGCTTGAAACATGTCTACAACTGCAATGTCGTCTCCTGTATGAATCTAACAGTCTTTTTTAGTTCATTCAGCGGTCCATAGAGTTTATCTTCCACTGTTGTCTCACTAGGCTACATATAAAATTGAACTGTTTGCCCTGATCTTATGCATTTTAAGAATGTGCTAAATATATACTATAATTTACCAGTTTTACCAATTATGTTGTTTCTCTAAAACTTCCTAATAGAGCAACAAGCTGCAAACATCATCTCTAACATCGACACTTGCCAGTTTGTCATTAGCTTGATTGAGAATAACAACAACGTTCCAACAGATTCCGAGAGTACAGTTTCATCTTCGAATCTCAAACATTACGAGCATACTGAATCGGCGAATCGCCTAAAGGACGAAAACCTGGAAATACGAAGGCTTCTGAAGTCGATACACGACGATACTTCAGCAGAGGGTAGCATCCAAATTGTCGTGTTATGTAATCTAATCAATACCAAGCGCATTATGTCCGTGGTACGTATTGATAACTGTTCCTAAATATTCATAATGAATGCTTTTTTTTTTTTTTACAAAACGCACGCACGCAGGCATTATAATAAACTCCGCCGTGGAAGAAGTACCAAATGAGGCTTCTCATTAATAAATGTTGCTCCCTTGTTTAAGGGAGATGTTGGTACCATAAGAAGGAATCCAATTACGTCGTACGGGTGCATGATGTTATCAGTACTGAGGACAGTGTGGCTGTCTAGTTTGCACACATAGAGATTGTAAAATGTATACATATATAGACACTCATCTCATCTCATCCTGTTCCTCTTGTACCTTGCGGTGTCGAGGTGAAGATAAACATCGTGAGAGTGCCCGAATATGGGCTTCATGTATCGATATTCCCATGGACTCTGCTATTCCCTCCGTCCAACGTTTACGTGGTCGGCCTCTTCTTCTGTTTCCATCTGGTCAGTACATCATTGCTTTTTGTGGTATGCTGTTGACTGATAACCTACTTGTATGGCCAAACCATTTGACTTTGCTGCTTTCTAATAAAATCTAGTGCTGCTATAACCCCCTCTTTAGTCCTGATTTCTTCATTTCTGATCTTATCTATTCTTGATAAATTGAGTATTCTTCTCAGGAATCTCATTTCTGTTGTGATTTTTCTTTCTTTTTTGTGTCAGGTCTTAGTCAGATATGACTGAGCTACCGTATAACAGTAGACGGTACTACCTGCTTTCTGTTAGCGCCGAACGTTGGGCGGCGCTTACCAAACCCGACACCCCACATTGTGCCAACGGCTTCTGACGGAAGAGCGCTATTGGTGCGAGGAAATGCAACCTAAAGACAAAGTGTCATGGCAGGGCAGACCAGGCCCTAAGCCTTGGTTGGCGGCTGGTCTAGGATCGAAGCTCCGACAGGCGGACAATTAGAGCATTGCTTCTGCAACTTGTCTTGTTCCAGATGTAGAGGTGTTACATTTCCTCTGGAGTGAACTAGGCAGGCCGAGAGAGGGATCATGCAGCATGGGCAACACGTGATCTCTACATTTTAGCCCAGGCTTTTTGCTATGGAGAGGCAATATCTCCATCCCTTACAAACTATCGTCTGTCAAGACGGCTAGGTGCCAATGATGAATGATGATTTTTCTTTTCTCTTTTTCTGTCATTGTCCAGGTTTGGCATTGGTAGCATAGAGTTGGAAGGAAGATTGTCATGTAAAGTGCTTTCTTAGTAGTTATTGATACATGTTTGTTCTTTAGTATTGGTGCCATTTGTCCAATGAGTTGGTTTGCCTTATCGCATCTATTTTCGATCTCGTCTTCTGATCTGCCATTTGATGATATTATACTTCTTAGGTACTTGAAACTCTTTACTTGTTTCAAGGGATATATAAACACACATCATCTATTTCTCTTTTCAAGTTTTTCGTTTCGATGCCTTCCTTTCTGCTTCATGTACTATTTTCTCGTTCGATATTTCCGTTCTACGTTCCCAAAGTATTCTTGTGTGTCCTTTATATAAAATTTATTATTGTTTTGTTTTTGTTTTTCCGTTGATGAAAACTTCGGCGGAACCGTTTGCCCATGTCTGTGTGTGTACTGCTCTTGTTATTTCTCGATTTATGCCAGGCAAACATATTTGACGGTGAGAGGAACAGAAGTTCGGCATTGCATTTCCGTGCTCGCTGGCTGATTGCTCTGCCTACGGATAGAACGGTCGGTGATGAGTTGACTAACTTCCTTGAAGACATTGAACATCTGGACAATGTAGCTGTCGTTAACTCCAGATATACCCAGTACAAACAGGATCTGACCAATGTCAGTAATGTGAGTATATAAGAATAGTATATAGAAATATGGGACACCGAGATACGGAAAAGAATTGTCATGTTCAAAGATTCTTTTATAAGAATGAATTAGGTAATGAAAAACAGATATTTTAGAAGTACAAAAATTCGCTTACTGAAACTTTATGTGTGGACTGTTCAGTATGGATGAGAATGCTGGACGATGGGAGATGAAACAGCGGAAGAATTAAAGTAGATTTGGTTACTGAAAAAAACAATGTTGGGAATATGGTGAATAGAGAAGAAAATACATTCCGGTGTATTAAGATTTGTAGATATTACAAGGTCACCAATGAAAACCACAAGAAACAAACACATGGAATGTATAGGACATATTAACTGAAGAGATGGAGAATAAAAATTATACTCATGTTGAGAAATAGTAGGCAAGAGAGGCAGACGAAGGCAAAGGTGTATATGGACAGCTTAAACAGATTGGCAACACACATTAAAAGCAACACCAAATCATGAAAATATCAAATGACAGGGGCGGTTGAAGAACCATGATCGGCGATATCTGCTACATGCTAGGCACCTAAAGACGATTATACAAAGGATTGTGCGGTATTTTAACCTTTGGTAATGCAAGAGACTTGTAACTGTTGGAGGTGTATTACAAATTATATCGTGTACAACTCGTGGTGAATGCCTGTACCAGTAAGCCAAGAAAATTCTGCCGGCTTATCTCAGCAACAGTACAATTGTAATAATAACCCTGGCGGTTAGTTTTAAATAGTAGTCTCTTTGATGACACCATCATCGCAAGGCATTGTCTGACCAGAAGTGCATCTTCATCGCAGCCGATAACAAATTCTCCTGTTAGTGACTTAAGTGATCTCAAGACCTGTGCCTTTCGACGTCTAAGACGTGTCATTTCTCTGACATTGTTAGATTTATCATACTATTATGACTTGTAATATGTTACAATACGAATACATTGTATTCATTACGGATTCAAAGAGTATGCTTAGTAAGGTGGAGAAGGCGGGGGAACAGATTGAGAACCCATTTGTGGAAAGAATTAGATTGCGGAGGATCGGCAGAGGTTCTGGAAATATCTCAAAACTGAAAGGGAAGACCAGAACTTTTAATCAGATAGCGGTGCGAACGATTAGTAGTATGACTCTTCGCTGGCTGTTGAACGAGGGGACGGAGCGCGTATGGGAATGTCCAGAATGCAGTGATGTCGTTTCTTAACTCAACTCAACTACGATACGATACAAACATTTACATTTAGGTTGAGTGGCTATAAGATGGCACTACAAACTTAAACAAAAAGGGGAACACGGCGTTTGAGATTTGGAGGATAAATTGCTAATGCACATTAAATAACCATATCTAACAAAGACACCGGCTCAGGTAAGTAAACAGCACGGTTAAATAAATTTAAATGAGTAAGTAAAAAATGTACTAAAATCTATTAACACGTCTGAAAAAATAAGAAAAAGACAGTGAAATCACATGTTTTTTGTTTCAGTTATTATCCTAACTATTTGTTACAAACAAAATCCAGAAGTGAGAGTAAACTATACATTATACATAATAAAAGTAAACATAACTAAGATACTGGTACACATTAGGTGCTCGATTTCCGCTTCTATTGGAGGTGCCCAGTAGCATTCCAGAAATGAAGAAAATGTATTAATGGCTCAAAAAACAAACAAACAAACAAACAACAAACAAACAATGGGAAGTAGAACTAAATACTGTAATCACTATAGTACAGATGAAAACGAAGGAATGGTGTAACAATTGTATTATACCATGGCATCATAAATATTTATTTTTGTCGCATGAAAATCATAAATATTTATTTCTGTCTTATGAAAACCGCGCATAGTTGTAATAAAATAGCTTCTAATTTTAAGACTCAGAGGAATGTCATAATATTATTGCTTAATGAATGACATGTCCTTTATCAGTACCATTATGATCTGAACAGTTGAAATTATTAGTAACAAACTTATCGGAATGATTCGAGGTGTCTTTCAGATGTTTACCGAACATGTCTGCTAGAAGCATGGCAACCTGACCAGTGCACTGTTTGTCACACCTCTCTCATATAATTGTGTATACAAAATTACGAGATGTATGTTTTGAAGAGAAAGAAATCTACTAGTAGTATATTCTCAACAAAGTGATCAGAAAATTAAACACAACAAAATACAACAATATTTGCCATTTCAGAAACTGGAGAAACTTGTGAAAGAATTCATGATCCGTGTTGCGGATGTGAAAAGCACAAACAGTGTGTCGGAACTGGCTGACGTAATGATGCAGGTAGCATACATAGTTACTTGAGTAAAAAAAAATGTTTTGCGTATCCTTTTACAGGACTTAGCTGTCAACAGCAGCATCTTTCAGCTGTCTGTTGATCTTTTGGCAAGATTACGCTCAGTAGTTTGCCATTGATTTCTGAGCGGCCGGCTCAGTATCCCGCAAGTCACGAGCGGGGGTCGAACCGCCTCAGTTCTCGCTCCGCTGCGAGACTCTGCGTGATAAACGGGATTACAGAGAGAAAGTGTTGTAACCCCACAGCCAGAGAGACCGGCAGTTACTTGAGTACCTGAGTGAATATAGCTAGCTCAACGAAGAATATGTGTACGTCTTAATGAATGCGCAATGAAAACATGACTTATGTGTCAGTGTCTCAAATCATGTTTGCAAGTCTTGAGTTTTTGTATTAAAGCTGCTGTGTCGCACGTCTAAACATGTACGCTTCTGTATTAATGTCGTTCTGCACCTATAGCTGACAGTCCCAGCTTCTGTATTAAAGACGTTCTGCACGTATAACTGACAGTCTGAGCTTCTGTATTAAAGACGTTCTGCACGTATAACTGACAGTCTGAGCTTCTGTATTAAAGACGTTCTGCACGTATAACTGACAGTCCGAGCTTCTGTATTAAAGACGTTCTGCACCTATAGCTGACAGTCCGAGCTTCTGTATTAAAGACGTTCTGCACGTATAACTGACAGTCTGAGCTTCTGTATTAAAGACGTTCTGCAGGTATAGCTGACAGTCCGAGCTTCTGTATTAAAGACGTTCTGCACCTATAGCTGACTGTCCGAGCTTCTGTATTAAAGACGTTCTGCATGTATAGCTGACAGTCCCAGCTTCTGTATTAAAGACGTTCTGCACGTATAACTGACAGTTCGAGCTTCTGTATTAAAGACGTTCTGCACGTATAACTGACTGTCCCAGCTTCTGTATTAAAGACGTTCTGCACCTATAGCTGACTGTCCGAGCTTCTGTATTAAAGACGTTCTGCACCTATAGCTGACTGTCCGAGCTTCTGTATTAAAGACGTTCTGCACCTATAGCTGACTGTCCGAGCTTCTGTATTAAAGACGTTCTGCACCTATAGCTGACTGTCCGAGCTTCTGTATTAAAGACGTTCTGCATGTATAACTGACAGTCCCAGCTTCTGTATTAAAGACGTTCTGCACGTATAGCTGACAGTTCGAGCTTCTATATTAAAGACGTTCTGCACCTATAGCTGACAGTCCCAGCTTCTGTATTAAAGACGTTCTGCACGTATAGCTGACAGTTCGAGCTTCTATATTAAAGACGTTCTGCAGGTATAGCTGACAGTCCCAGCTTCTGTATTAAAGACGTTCTGCATGTATAGCTGACTGTCCGAGCTTCTGTATTAAAGACGTTCTGCATGTATAACTGACAGTCCCAGCTTCTGTATTAAAGACGTTCTGCACGTATAACTGACAGTCCCAGCTTCTGTATTAAAGACGTTCTGCACGTATAGCTGACAGTTCGAGCTTCTATATTAAAGACGTTCTGCACCTATAGCTGACAGTCCCAGCTTCTGTATTAAAGACGTTCTGCACGTATAGCTGACAGTTCGAGCTTCTATATTAAAGACGTTCTGCAGGTATAGCTGACAGTCCCAGCTTCTGTATTAAAGACGTTCTGCATGTATAGCTGACAGTCCCAGCTTCTGTATTAAGTAAGTAGGTAAAGTAAAGGACCCTTTTACCCACCCCAAAGTGCACTGGTCATATGATTCTAGATCCATATTTCTTTAGCGAAGTTAATATCGAACTGCCCTGGTAATATCATGAGCTCGATCGGACCAGGGTTCGAACCCTGGCACGTAGCTTGCTACAGTGAGGGAAAGATTGGCCACCTATTCTTCCTGAATCTCAGGTCTACAAAATGTGATGACGATATCACATCCCATACCCATAGCAGGAAACTACTTGGAGGACACATTTATTTATTATTATTTATTTCGGTGGGTCACGTGGCCAGTATCACACCGGCCATATTGATTTCCCAAAACATTTCCAGGTACCTGTTTATGTATATATGTCTACACATGTGAACCGCTGATATTATGTCTACTCATGTGAACCACTGTTACCTGTTAATCATGATTGGTGCAGGGCGTTGTTGTCCCTTTGCGTTCTCATATATAGTTTAAATTGAAAATTTGTTATTTACACAACCTCCACTCCCCTTAAACCTCCTCTTCCTCGTCCAAGTGTTGATATCATCTTTCAACTGAAACCTGTGTTGTTTTCCTGCATGCGAGACGTCCAACTTTCCCCGCTATCACCTATTGTATAGGTCACATTGTCGCTTAATCTTTTTCACAATGTTATATAGTGTGTAAATATCATGGCTGTGAAGAATTACATTTGCATCTACTATTCATGTTTCTATGAGATTTGTCCTACCCAAGCAGAAGGGAACTAACGACATGTTAGATTTCAGCTTACTGTCGTAACTCAAGAAATTGACATAATTTTATTGTTCAATAAATGTTTTGCAATACCATCGGTATATTGTCTTCTGGAGGCTCATGATCTGGAGTAGACAAGGGCCATTTTGATTGGCCACTCATCAGTGACTTATTATATTTTGATACCGTTGATATTGCTTATATCATCAGTTGCCAAGCAGTTTGAGTTGCATGCATGCATCTTTCATAGTCCTCAGTTGTCACATAAATCTTATTTCGCCAACTTGTTGTGTATTAAATAATGGCCGTCTACATTAATATGTTTAACATAATGTATGCATCTTGTTATTTGTTGTTATTTAGAAGTATGGCATGCTTTAACTGATTCAATGCGTAAGGATAATATATTATCAAATGTGTCTCCCATTTGGGTAGAAGGGCGATATATCGCCATACTATGGTTATTTATTTATTTTATTTTTATTTTTTTGTGGTTTCGTTTCGCGGTATCTTCTGCAATTGTGATGCTCAGTGAACGGAAATGTCCATGATAATACTTGTTCATTTGAATGTGCACCATGTTTGGTCCAATCCTACTTGTTGTTTCGCACTGAATCAGTTAAAAGAAACACATCCCTCCAGGACTTACACTGTTAGTGTTTCTGGCTCTCTGTTTCTGTCAGATTCTGCAGTCTGACAACACTCACTGCACGGATACTCAAGTAAACACTCTGTACTATGGAGGACTGAAAGGCCGATATCTTAATACGGTTGCCATGGTAAACAATACTCAGGGCGTGGTCCTGCGGGGTTCCAGTGATGTGTTTCCCAACACACTATTTGCATTAAACAATCGAACGCTAAAAATCTCCACTGTAAACGTGAGTTCTTTGACATTTCTGTTGACCTGAATGTTTGTCCAACATGTAACATGAGGTGTGTGTGTGTGTGTTCCTAGTGTTTAGTTAACTCCCGATGGATGTGGACGTTTCTCCCTTGTTTTCTAGAGAACCCCTCTCTCTCTCTCCCTTCTCTCCTTAATCTCTCTCGCTCGCTCGCTCGAGTTGTGATTTTTTACTAACTGGAAAAGTTATTGGTGGGTATAGGAGAAGCTTCTTTAAGAGATTGGATTGACGCTGTGCCGCCAGCGTCTGCAGCCCACCTTGTGCGAGATTGGATTGACGCTGTGCCGCCAGCGTCTGCAGCCCACCTTGTGCCAGACATATTGGTTACCCATTCCTCTGGAATACACAAGACTAGATCGAGAGAGGGGACATGTCGTTTGGGCACCACATATTTCTCTGAAGCTCTACCCAGGCATTGTGATGGAATATTGGCCACATTCCAACTCACACACTTTGGTCTGTCAAGACTGCAAGGTGCCACTCATACAGGAATATAAATGGGATATCCAAACATTATAACCTGTGGTGCTGCAACGCCTGGCGTAAGCGAGGGGAATACTACCAGACCAACCACCAGTTGGAGTTAGAAGGTAACATCAAACTTATGGGCATCAATTTTGACAGAGCGAGGAGGTACCGCTGTGCAAGTGGAGCATGCTGGGATACCATGCAGGTATCATTAGCCGTGCATCGTCCTGGTCGAGAAGTACAGAGTGCGCGGAAACAGCCAGAATGTGCGTGCCTTTACACACGACAAAAGTGAGCTAGATAGCGTCAGTAAAATAGGGCACAGAAGAAAGAGAACTATGTGCAACCGACAGACAAAACTTGACACATTCGCCGTAGTGGAATAGTGGCATCGAAGAAAGCAAAGCAATAGACACACTGTCAAAATATGGCAGAAAGCCAGGAAGGATAAACAGTCAAAACCTGAACTCTGAAACAGGTCTTGGAGGAGAGGACTCAGTAAAACGCATTCTGTATGAAGTTATCTGAAAAATCCCCTTTGACATTCTAGCGACTTCGTGGGAGCATAAATGGAACTGCGCGACGCAGACATTCCAGATCTCCAAATAGCAGACTAAACACAGCAGAAGACAGAAGAGAACGAGGTGATAGCTCTTCTTACATAGTATAAAGACCAGAAAGTCGAGGCTGCAAGACTGGTGATTTACGGTGTTCTCTCAGAGCTGTATGTGGATGCTGTGTTTCACGAAAACGGTGTTTCAATGTAGAGCATCCGTGCAACACCCAAGACATCTGATAAAATTGTCAAAGCCTCTGACGGTATTCGTTATGGCGATGTTAATAAAGTATGAAGGATCTTGTCTCAAAGTTCACCCGGGCATCCAGATCCAGAGTGATGAGATCAAAGATGGAAAGCTGTATAATGTTTAATGCCACTGAGAAACAAAGCGTATTCCCAGGCCGACGGCTACCGAATCATCACAATGCACAATATGGCTGATAAGCTCCCTGAGAGTGTATATGGCTCCTCTAATGAGTGTATTATACCACGTGATTCCGAGAAGCGTCTAATCTTTCCAATCCACAATCGGAGGCTCCAGAGCTAATACAGAGACATGTTGTATTGCTGCGATCTTCGCTTCTGAGGGTAGCGTTCGGGTGTGGAAAAGTGCAGAGATGACAATATTAAAAGATGCATATAACAGAGTATCCATTTGACTATCTCATACACATGCTTATTAAGCTCCATGTGCATCCATTAAATGAATAGCCACTGCCCTGCTCCAGAGGGAGGTGGTGTTGAGATGTGGAAGTGGTTCATCTGATCCAGTGAAATTACGAGGGTAGGTCAGAAAGGTATGCACCACAATTATTATATCTTTAACTGTTAATAACATGCACATGAAATTTAGTCACAATGTTCGTGCACAAGCGCAGCAAACATTTCTACTTATAAACATAATCCCCATCAACTTCAACGGCTTTATGCCATCATGAAACAAGAACATGTATCCCAGATCTGTACCACAGTTTGTCCTGTTCTCGTAGCCATTTCTTCACTGCATTAATCACCCTCTCGTTGCCTACAAACTTTGTCCCACGGATAGCTTTCTTAAGGGAACCGAAAATATGGAAATCAGATGGTGTCAGGTCAGGATTATAAGGTGGATGGGGCAGAAAATTCCACCACATTTTGTCGATTGCCTTCCTTGTTTGCAAACTTGTGTGAAGACGCGCGTTGTCGTGAAGGAGAAGCAGTTGCTCTCGATTCTTGTAATGCCTAACCCCGCAGTAACGACGACTGTGATTTGTGAGTGTTTTTGATGTAAATTTTCGAAGTGATGGTTCCACCTTTTGGCAGCACATCTACGAGAATCCATGTCTCTCTCTCTCTCTCTCTCTCTCTCTCTCTCTCTCTCTCCTATCTCTCTCTCTCTCTCTCTCTCTCTCTCTCTCTCTCTCTCTCTCTCTCTCCCCCCCCAAAAAAAAAAAAAAAAAAAAACACAATGAGCATGACTTTACCGGCTCATGGAGTTGTTTTAAATTGTTCCCTAGCTGGTGATTGAGGATGATTCCAGTCCATTGACAGTCCTTTTGTATCCGTGGCTTGGGAAATAGTGAAACGGAGTCTCTCTCTCTCTCTCTCTCTCTCTCTCTCTCTCTCTCTCTCTCTCTCTCTCTCTCTCTCTCTCTCTCTCTCCCCCCCCCCCCCATAAAGAGTCCAGGGTTCAAAATCAGCCGCGGGTGATTTGGTAGCAGACAGCTGTTCTGTGATTTAGATGATATGAGGCGTTGGGTGTTCAGAAAACAATGGCAAATTACTGAACAACAACCTAATAAACCACAAACATGCAATAAATTTTGGGGTTGATTGTAACGTTCTGTGAAGACGTGCAACTTCCTTTTTTTTTTTTTTTTTTTTGGTTTAAAGAGATACACTTGGGGGAAAAGGTACATTGACCACTGCATTTATATATCTGCACACAATTATATTAACCAGATTTATATCTCGAAATCTTGTTTCTGGCAATTGTAGCTTCAATTTAGTGTACAGTAAACTATGAGTTAAAATAGCATGTACAGGAGCGAATTTCCAGCGCAGCCATTCGAGAGACAAGTCTTTCAATTGTCTGTTTTACAGTGGCACCCTTTCGTTACTGTGTCGGGAAGCCACTACGAAGGACTGTGTATGGATATGCTGCAACAGATGGAAGCTGTCATGAATTTTACGTAAGTTACAAAATGAACATATTTGCAAGTATTGACTGGTACTCGATGAGAATCTTCTTCACCTCCACTTACTTAATCTTTTCTGGCTCTCGGTCTGTCTTCTTCTTTTTTACTCCTCCTCTGTTCTCTTTTAGGGAGAAGTGTCACATATTTCTGACTCATAAATCAGTGTCCAATTGAGGAATTATCGTGGATTAGTTTAAGTTCTTTAAGAAATATTAAATTCACCTGAAGAAACGATAAAACGTTTAGTTCAGTTTATTGGATACGAGGAAATAAACATATTGGGAACTAATGGCTGCCAGCATGATACTGACCGCATCACCCATCGAGCGCCGATTGCTTTATACAAATATGTGGCTAGCACCATATATCCTGGAGCCGTTGGACTGGAGTGACTAGACGCTAAACTGGGGGACTGGTG
The DNA here is from genome assembly GCA_014155875.1 of Cepaea nemoralis. NCBI lineage: Eukaryota > Metazoa > Mollusca > Gastropoda > Stylommatophora > Helicidae > Cepaea > Cepaea nemoralis. Next base: position 487,322 of record JACEFZ010008931.1, on the reverse strand, counting down.
GTCATGGGTTCGATTCCCCATCGGGTGTATTTTTTACTTTACTTGGGTTCCGGGTCGACATAGCCTAAATTGGGTACCCGGAAATGTTTTGGGAAGTAAAGATGTGCGGTGTAATAATGACCACATTGGCCACCGAGTGCCGTTTATAGAAATCAGGAGCTGTTTTTTCCGCATATCCTTTTACAGGATATTGCAGTCAACACCAGTACCTTTTACAGGACATTGCAGTCAACACCAGTATTTTTCAGCAGCTGTTGATGTCTTGACAAGTTTTACGTTCAGTAGTTTGCCATTGCTTTCTGAAATACCAGTTCACATACCCCAGTAAGTAACCAGTGCCACGTGATCCGCTGCCGAAGCTCGCACAGCTGTATTTCGTATGTGAGTATACGGGATTACGAATAACGTTCTTAACACCCTCACCAGGGAGACCGGCAAGGGGCTATTGGCACATGCATAATGCGCCCGCAGACGTGTACAGGGGTTCTATAACTATGTTTACTATACCACATACCCCATACGCCTGGATGCGTGGGAACCGGTCGTCAACTTACATGTAAAATCAAATACTTCCCCCACCTGTTTATTTAAAAACAAGATATTTAGATATTTGCTTACGTGGGGGGGGGGGGGGGGGGGGGGAAGAGAGAGAGAGAGAGATTGCCCACAGATAAGAGCCCGTTACCTTGGATGAAATAAATCTAGAGGAAACAACAATCAGCATCAAGTGCCTTGCTAACTGGCGTTGGCGATCATGCTTCTGCTCATCTTGCGATCTCCAACGGCATGCATCAATTCGTGTGCTGGCATCCTTCCGTACCATGACACAAGACTGTCAGGAATTTTCTCTCGCTGTCTTCCTCTATCTCTCTTTTCACAGTTTCCACAATATGTTCTAGTATTTATCTTATCATAATGTGGCTATAAATGATGAGAGTTTTGTTTTTTTCTAGTCTTTTTGTGTTTTATCTTCCTTAAAAACATTTAGATGAAACAATACCGTTGCTCGGGAAAATGTATACATTGTTCTATAAAACCACATCTCCAAAGCGTGCAGGAATGTGTTTGTTTGTCTACTAGTTGTCCAGGGTTCATGGATGACAAATACATGCCGAAGTCGAACACTGATCTTTGAGATGCATACCTGGATGTATTAAATGGTTATTTCGCTTGCCTGCCGAAAGAGCGGTCGTGGCTCAGGCCCCAGCATAGGCAGGACTATGTCTCCGACCTGTACAGCTCTGGGATCCACCCAGTGCCATGAAAAAAAAATGAGTACCTGGCAATTTTTAGAATTGTGGGAATTGTCTGGGAAGGACAGGTGACGGGGAAGGAATCTGCCACCCTACTTTATATATCGTGGCCTAAAATATGAGGAGGCCTAACTATTCACACCCCATCTTATATGTCGTGGCCTATAGTATGGGAAGGCCTAACTACTCACACCCCATCTTATATGTCGTGGCCTATAGTATGGGGAGGCCTAACTATTCACACCCCATCTTATATGTCGTGGCCTATAGTATGGGGAGGCCTAACTATTCACACCCCATCTTATATGTCGTGGCCTATAGTATGGGGAGGCCTAACTATTCACACCCCATCTTATATGTCGTGGCCTATAGTATGGGAAGGCCTAACTACTCACACCCCATCTTATATGTCGTGGCCTATAGTATGGGGAGGCCTAACTATTCACACCCCATCTTATATGTCGTGGCCTATAGTATGGGGAGGCCTAACTATTCACACCCCATCTTATATGTCGTGGCCTATAGTATGGGGAGGCCTAACTATTCACACCCCATCTTATATGTCGTGGCCTATAGTATGGGAAGGCCTAACTATTCACACCCCATCTTATATGTCGTGGCCTATAGTATGGGAAGGCCTAACTATTCACACCCCATCTTATATGTCGTGGCCTATAGTATGGGAAGGCCTAACTACTCACACCCCATCTTATATGTCGTGGCCTATAGTATGGGGAGGCCTAACTACTCACACCCCATCTTATATGTCGTGGCCTATAGTATGGGAAGGCCTAACTATTCACACCCCATCTTATATGTCGTGGCCTATAGTATGGGAGGCCTAACTATTCACACCCCATCTTATATGTCGTGGCCTATAGTATGGGAAGGCCTAACTATTCACACCCCATCTTATATGTCGTGGCCTATAGTATGGGAAGGCCTAACTACTCACACCCCATCTTATATGTCGTGGCCTATAGTATGGGGAGGCCTAACTATTCACACCCCATCTTATATGTCGTGGCCTATAGTATGGGGAGGCCTAACTATTCACACCCCATCTTATATGTCGTGGCCTATAGTATGGGGAGGCCTAACTATTCACACCCCATCTTACATGTCGTGGCCTATAGTATGGGAAGGCCTAACTATTCACACCCCATCTTATATGTCGTGGCCTATAGTATGGGAAGGCCTAACTACTCACACCCCATCTTATATGTCGTGGCCTATAGTATGGGAGGCCTAACTATTCACACCCCATCTTATATGTCGTGGCCTATAGTATGGGGAGGCCTAACTATTCACACCCCATCTTATATGTCGTGGCCTATAGTATGGGGAGGCCTAACTATTCACACCCCATCTTATATGTCGTGGCCTATAGTATGGGAAGGCCTAACTATTCACACCCCATCTTATATGTTGTGGCCTATAGTATGGGAAGGCCTAACTATTCACACCCCATCTTATATGTCGTGGCCTATAGTATGGGGAGGCCTAACTATTCACATCCCGCCTTATATGTCGTGGCCTAAAGTATGGGGAGGCCTAACTATTCAGAATCCATCTTATATGTCGTGGCCTATAGTATGGGGAGGCCTAACGAGTCACACCCCATCTTATATGTCGTGGCCTAAAGTATGGGGAGGCCTAACTATTCACATCCCAACGGTAATATCTGCGATACGATTACGTTTATCTATATAGAAGACTGCAGCAAATGTTCTATAACAGAGATCTTTAACCAGATTCCTTTCATGTCTAGAGCAGAGATTATGGAGCGGACTGACGGAGATTGGGGAAGACCAATGAAAAATGATGAAAAGTCATTTACTGGACTAGTCGGCCAACTTCAAAGACAGGTTTGTATCTAGTTCTCGTGACCTTACAGATTAACTTAATTTGTGAACATACTTTACCTTCAATTCAAAACGATATATTGCCTTAATTACTTTAAACATAGAAGTCACAAACAATAGGTTGTACGAATTACTGCCTGGCATATTCGCAAACTACAAGCTCGGCCTTCTCTCAATCACTGCTAAACTGCGGTCATAAAGAAAGCGTTTCGTATAGAAACATCAGTTATGGAATAAGTAAACATAACAATCTAACAAGGTGACAAAGACACATTAAATGGTGTGACTATCTTGTAAATACCACACTAGAGCACATGATGAAAACAGGAGAGCTGTAGATAGATAGCGACACTAGTGGACAGAGATCATCAAGAGATGGACGAACTGTCAACGTTTACAACCAACGCGAGAGACAGAAAGTGTTGGATGCCTGTTACAGCCAGCATTCAATATAAAGTGCAGGCGCGTTAGCGAAGTTGATAGGGAACTGCACGGACATTGTCATGAGTACGTTGAGACGAGGATTCGAGTCTGAAACCGTCGCCTGCTAAGTGATGGAAAGATTGGCCACATTGTCCTCCGTGTATTCAGGCCTACAGAATGCAATAGCTTTATCACAACACATTCCTACAGCATGGAATTGTTTCGGGACTATTCTCTTCCTTCCCTTTCTCCCTTCCCAGAATACCCCACATGCTTGATTGAATGAAACACAAACACGGGATTTCGCAGGTAAGTCATGCCCAAAACGACACTCTTCTGTAAGAGAGATTTACTCATCTAAAGTAATCAGATTTCCTTAAATTCTAAAACACTGTATATCCTTTGCTGGACGTTACAGTCATCCTCAGCCCCTATTGGCTATTTGTGATGTAATAATGTTACGTTCAGTTGTATGCCATTGCTTTCTGAACAAGAAGTCAGCTTGTAAGACTAACTCAGCTGTGTTGGAAGGAACCCGCTAGGCATCATCGTCATTGTACTGATCAGAATCTTACATCACACAATAGTAAATATCGTACACGGATAAAGTACTTTGTATTTGATTTATTTCGTTCGGTTTCCACGTGAAATAATTTCGGTGTTGCTTTCCTGTTATCCGGCACATATCTCGTGTTAAACACACATTATATTTTTTTCCTGTTTAGTTTTTATGATTTTTGCTTTATAAATTCGCTTTACTGATCAGACAATGAAGCACTTATACTGCTGCGTAATTCTGTAATGAACATGTTCCCATTTCTGTGTCAACGTTTTGCAATCAAACATTGTTATGTTCAGTAACGTGTCATTGAAGAGCGCGTGTTGAGCGCTGAGCATATAAACTGGATCTCAGTTCAAGGGTCATGCCTCTGAACCTCATTAAGGTAAATAATATTTATCCAGATGAAACAAACAAACCAAGTTTGAACCTGGACTGTCGGACCAAATGAACTGTATATGCTTCGGCCTCAGTTATTTGAATTGACTGTGTCCCAGTTATCAGTGTAATTCCCTGTGTCCAGATGGTTTAACTCTATTCCACACTAAGTTATGTTTTCAGTTAAGTCACATCCCGTTATGTGGTTGTTCAACAATCGTTGTTGTTTGTCCATTGTTGCTGGAGGTCATATTGCCGTCTGTCAATCCTAAACTGGGCTGAGATTGGCTGACTAAGCCAACTTGAGTGTGAAAACATGAGCGCAGAGTACGACTTGCGAGTGAATTGGATTTCGGGTGGGAAGGGGGGGGGGGGGGGTGTGTTGAGCTCCTACTGCCTACCTACCGCGTCATTATTTTAGTTAAGTATCAAGTTGATTCTAAGGACATTAGTTAGTTAAGTAAGAGTCGAACGCCTTTAGCCTGACTCTCCCTCTTTCGCCCTTATTCAGTTAAGTAAGAGTTGAACATCTTTAGCCTGACAATCTCTCTCTCTCTCTCTCTCTCTCTCTCTCTCTCTCTCTCTCTCTCTCTCTCTCTCTCTCTCCTCTCTCTCCTCTCTCTTCGTCATTGTTCAGTGCTGCTGCTGCTTCTTCTTCTTCTTCTTCTTCTTCTTCTTCTTCTTCTTCTTCTTCTTCTTCTTCTTCTTCTTCTTCTTCTTCTTCTTCTGCGATCAACTTTTGCTGTGCGTTGTGCATAGTATCTATTGTAGTACGCAGCTGACCGCTTTCTAGTTCCGTGCCAGTTGGGCCAAATCTTCCGATTTCGAGGGTTGAGAATAATTTTCTGGATTCCCTCCCATTGGTATATTGCCTTCCCGAGCTTATGGGCTCTGTTTGCCCTCATTTTCTGTCGGCCTTTGTTGCCCTAGCCTTTGTTCTTACAAGAACTTTCACAAGGCAGTGATGGGTTGAGAATTCGGCTTGTTCTTCAAGTAGATGGATTTCCTTCTAGGGTTTCTCTATCAGCCCATTTATTTATTTATTTTTACTACTTTATTTTGTCATATCAAGCACAGACTTTTGCCAAGGTGTTATACAGTAATATCCTCCTGCAGTCAAGATATTTCTTATAAATAAGTAAGTCTTTCCCTTTCGTTATATTCAGTGGCAAGATATTGTTTAGACTTCTAGAATTAAAAAACAACAAAACAACAACAACAACAACAACGGAATGTAGTGGGTGACCAAAAGAATCGTCTAATACTGGCCTACTCTGTACACTCCAGAGTACGTTAGTGGTAGTCAAGTCCACTTTCCCCCCAGCGGTTACTCATATTTAAACAGTAGTTAATGTCTTTTGTTTGTAGTAACAACTGTCTGGAACAGAATGAATTGCGTCTACGGAAAATTCCACCAGCGAACACCAGAGCTTATTGTACAAATATGACGTAATGCTGTATCTGTTTCTTTTTTTATTTCTCTCCCTAGGAAGTGGATATGGTGGTGGCACCATTGGCCATGGATGTGGCAAGGGATAGCGTCATTGACTTTGCTTTCCCGTTCTTCACTGATTACACCACAGTGGTATTTAAAAGGCAAGACCCCAATAAGAACAAATGGCGCACGCTGATACAACCTTTCAAGTGGCAGGTCCTTATATTATGTTTTAAAACTTTGTACTTTAACTTTAAGCCGAATGGTAGCTAAGTACGGTTGTTTTGACATTAACTAACTGCTATGGCACACTGGTTAATGCTCAGATACGGGTATCCAGCAATTTCAAGAGGTATTTGGAATTGTGTTGAAACGAAAGGCAGTGAGGAAGGAAACAGGATATTTCATGGCCTAGAATATGTGCAGGTCTTAGACTTCACTACTCAGTGACGGTATCTGCCGCGTGGCTACATTTCTTCCAAGTTTTGTACGAAAAGTTTGTTTCGTGTTTTTCGCGAGTATCATTTCAATGTAGGTGTGGAGGGAAATTTTGGCATAGTCATAATGAAATAAACAAAATCTTAACTATGTTTTCATGATTATCCTCGGGTGAACACACAAAGAAGAAGAAGAAGAATAGTTAACAGTTCCTTGTCTACAAATGAAAGCATGTCATAACTATTTGTATCAGACTACTTCTGATAACCTATGACGTTAGTTTCGTGTCAAGTTGTCGTTGCATGAGAGATACATTCGAAAGTATTCAGCAACACTTATGGAAGTAGAAGAAAGAAGTAGAGATCAAAAGACACACTGAACAATATAAACATTGACAGTTATAATGTAATCAGACCGGGATTCAAGCATGCCGCCCCGAAATGACAACAGTGGCTCGCATAAAAAGTGTACTTAGACACCATGGATTGTGTCCAGACAAGTTACTGCTCTAGACTTTGTTGTTTTAACAGTTTTGGAATTGACATGAATTTAACTACTATGTATACTCACGCTCTTATCTAGGCGTTTGTCTGCTGGCCCACCGTGTAGGGCTTGCATAACTGAGGCATGAGAGCGCGTTTGAAAGCAACTACATGTTTGAATATGTGAATATTCAATTTATAGCAATGTATAACAATATAAGCCGGTATGACATTGTGGTTAGCATATCAGCTCATTCGTTCGGGTTCAATCTCGGGTTGTTGTAGCATTGCTGTTTATTCTGATCTGTGAAGTTCTGAAGTTTTTTATTTTTTTGTTCAGAATTGTCTGGGAAGGATGGGCAGTGAAGAAAGGAATGGTCGTTTTACCTCATTATGCCTTGATGTATAATATATGAATACCTAATAGGTACAACATAATGGCAGTTTCCATTGAGGAGCTATATTTATTTTTTGAAACACCAAAATATACATACAGTAAAAAATTAACTATCGTGCACCCCAAAAATGGATGAGAGAGAGAGAGAGAGAGAGAGAGAGAGAGACGATGAGAGAGTAGAGAGAGACCGAGAGAGAGGAGAGAGATGAGAGAGAGAGGAGAGAGAGAAGAGGGAGGGGAGAGGAAGATAGAAAATTGTCAGACTTTGAATTGATGGGTGGAAAGTTTGAGAGAGAGAGAGAGAGAGAGAGAGAGAGAGAGAGAGAGAGAGAGAGAGAGAGAGAGAGAGAGAGAGAGAGAGAGAGAGAGAGAGAGAGAGAGGACGAAGGTGATAGAAATAATTATATCACCTTAAAAAATTTGAAACCCTTCTGATCTTTAAGAGTTAAGATACCAAAAACTACCTGTTATTTTTGAAAGCTATTACTTGCACAACCCTGTGGCAGCATGTACCATGCAATCAACTATATCTTTTGTATCATGCACAGGTACATCTCACCATCTGGATATCCCTGTTTAGTGTAGCAATACTGATCACGGTGCTAGAGCGACAAAACCCATACTATCAAGCCAAATCAGAGAAGAGTGCTTTCTACAATTTCATCGACTCCATCTGGTATATGTACGGCTCTCTTCTGACACAAGGTGATGTTCTCTAAAGCTTTATGCGTCTGTAACTCGGGTGGGTAACGGGTGAACTGCAGACCAGGTTAGTGTAGCTGTCAGTAAAGGACCGTTTTAATACGCATTGGGCTTTTGATTCTAGACCTACATTTGCATAGACCTAAGGGCACTCGGTGGGTAATTCCGCTAGTAGAATGCAGGTCGCCTTTATTTCCCAAAACATTTCCTGGTACCCATGTCAGGCTGGTATGACATTGGTGGCCAGGCCAATACACACAGAAATCGGTCCCCAATAAGATTTAGAACCCAAGGCAGCCAGATCAACAAGCGTCTAGCCACTGCGTTATCGCGGCTCCCTGTTGAAGTGACTAGATTTACATAAATTGTTTGCGGTTAATACTGAGATACGAACACAGAGAAGAACGCACAATTCTGTGACGATAGAGATAGTTAAAATTACGATAACCTTGCTTGTTATTCCATAGAATAATCAGCATGGTTACTCTTCTGTGGCCTTTGTAGAGGGGAGACGATAGCTTGTGAGAATGGTTGCAGGGCAGTGATTCATTATTGTGCGTTCAGTATTCCATTGAATGTGTAAACTGCAGTTCATCAAGAATGTGTAGTATGTATTGATTTTTTTTTAAAAGTTGCATATCCCTTACAGGACGTTGCAGTCAACACTAGGATGTTCCAGCTGCTGTTGATGTTCTTGGCAAGATTACGCTCAGTAGTTTGCCATTTCTGAGCGACCGGCTAACATACTCCCGTAATTAACCAACGGGACGCATCCGCTAGCGAATCTCGCGCAGCTGTGTTCGCCACGTGGACATACGGGATTACGGAGAAAGTCGTTAACTCCTACGCCAGGGAGAACGGCTATTTATTACGATTCTTAAAAATCTCAGCCAATGAAGCGGCTATCAAAGATGAACTAGTGAGGGAATCAAAGAGGCTTCACACTTTGGACAGATATTTCATACCTTTTCTTTTCATTTAGTGATACTAATTGTTTCGTAATTAAATAAAAGGTATGGAACCTCTTTTGCATAACATCGTGGCCTGACAAGGAGTGTGGTGCTGGGCTCAATGTCCTTGATCAGCCCGTACTTAATTGATGTTGAGGCCAGCATCATCCGAGCCGCCGTACATTTAAAGGTCCCCTTATCGGGTCATGAGGTATTTTGGGTATATGGTGCTAGTCCCATGTGTCTAGATGTAATGGGCATCGATGTGTGATGTCGTCAATGCAATGCCGATTGCTTTTGCTTCACAAAACATTCCTGTGTACATATTTTAACCTAGCAACCAAGATCAATGAAAAATAAAATCCCCGCCTTGAAGGACGATTCGATCACAGGACTACCAGGCACACGGGCTGGCCAACTGAAGGGAGCTAGGTAGATCCCGGAGCCATGTGAGAGTACTATGATCGGCGCTACATTGGCTCATTCTGGTGGTAGTTGAAGAACACACATTTCAAACCTTATGAGTTTTACTTGCATGGATAACACTTTAATGTTGAGTAGTGCCGACAGACACTGGATAGCACTCCCTGATTTAGTCCTGACTTCAAAACAAGGGCCCTTTTACAGCCTGAGGCCCATTTTGGAATATTGGGCTAGACCCATATTCTTATAGACCAATCGGCACTTCAATGTGTGATGTGTGCAATATCACGCGGACTGATTTACTTCCCATTGACATTTCCTCATAACCATTCTAAACTGGGTCGACCTGGGTGCTCAAATTAATTTTAAAAACCGCACAGGTGCGGATTCAAACCACTGACCCCCAGGTTCGACAGGTGACCGTTTAAACACAACGATACCGTGGCTCCCAGTTAGTCTTAATATGAATTAACATGACCTGGTACCAGTCTGCTCAGAAAGTATGTCAGCATATATAAACATGACGTATCTAATGACATTGACATCGTTGTCAACCTCATCTGATAGGAAGTCGCTGTAGCAGCTAGTCACAGATTTAGTGCCAAATAAAACGTTGGTTTGAACCTAATAAAAGTGCATGGTGGAAAATGGGAAGCAATGGTGTGGCAGATTTATGACTTAAAAGTTGTTAATATGGTAGCAGACATGTTGTATTTCAGATAACATTACAGGGGGTTGCACAAGGAAAACTAGTGCATAACCCTATGGCAGATACGGGAAGTCGAAAAGAATTACATATTTTATTCGTAATGACGGTTGCAGGCGGCGAGGACCTGCCCACTTCGACAGCCGGTCTGACGCTGGTTAGTTTCTGGCTGATGTTTTCTGTGATAGTGGCCTCCACTTACAGTGGCAACCTCATCGCTTTCCTGACAGTCAACTTGGATCCCCTCCATTTCGATTCCATGCAGGGTATGCTGGGCCAGGATCGGTACAAGTTTGGTACAATAGGAGGCACTTCAAATGACATGATCGGGGTAAGTGATGCTGGTGTGTAAGTTACACCGTTTCAAAGTCTTGGATTCATGTCTGAAAGTGACCGAAGGGCACCCAGCACCAAGCAGCATTAACATGATGATGTGCGTTTAACATCAAGGGTATGCGATCTGACATTTCGGCAATGTTTTAAAGGAAACGACACGTGTTATAATGCAACATTTGAATTACTGTATGGGTTTAGCCGATATAATCCACCATAATCTTTAACACAATGTTCCGTAGCAAGAACTTGCTGTGGGTATGTGAAGTATTTGGACTATGAAATTTTGTATCCTGGAGTGGACCAATGAATACTATCATATGTTGTAGGCTGGAGTGCACCAATGAATACTATCATATGTTGTAGGCTGGAGTGCACCAAGGAATACTATCATACGTTGTAGGCTGGAGTGCACCAAGGAATACTATCATACGTTGTAGGCTGGGGTGCACCAAGGAATACTATCATATGTTGTAGGCTGGAGTGCACCAATGAATACTATCATATGTTGTAGGCTGGAGTGCACCAATGAATACTATCATATGTTGTAGGCTGGAGTGCACCAAGGAATACTATCATACGTTGTAGGCTGGAGTGCACCAAGGAATACTATCATATGTTGTAGGCTGGGGTGCACCAAGGAATACTATCATATGGTGTAGGCTGGAGTGCACCAATGAATACTATCATATGTTGTAAGCTGGAGTGCACCAAGGAATACTATCATACGTTGTAGGCTAGAGTGCACCAAGGAATACTATCATATGTTGTAAGCTGGAGTGCACCAATGAATACGTGGCCAGTCTTCACATCTCATAGCTAAAGAAGAGAGCTGGCATCGAACATTTGCCCGACAGAGCTTATACTAGTGTCAAGGTAACGTGCTAACCGTTATACCAATGCGTCGGCGATAATCAGGCACCACGTATATTCCTGTATGAGTTTAACAGACACAGTAACCGTAATCATGCAAAGGAATGCAGTCATACGGTTTAAGTCTTGATGAAACGTGCACGGACTGAAGAACCCAGAGTCAACGACACAGGGGAAAACCTAAGATCACACGAAGAAGCGAATTAGAGACATAAATTATTATTATTTTCTCGCTTTGAAATATGGGCTAAAACTAGATACCCAATAGTACCATATATGACTTCAACATGACCGAATTAATTTGAGCGTTCGCTCTTAATCTTCCGGTGCAGATGGCAGGGCAGCGGGTTCAACCCCTACACCGGTCAGTTTGACTAAAATGCTGACTTCTCGTCTTTGACATAGGGATGTAAATTAGATGTACCTCAGTAGTCGGAGTGAGTTATCCTGATGGCGAGGGACACTGATAAAAGGGAAAGCTAATCCACGCTCAATAATAAGTCCAATGCTCTCCTTGTCTGCGAACTACATGTGTGTTCAAAAAGAGTGAAACAAGTACAATATACCAATACGTCTGAAGGGGCGTAGGTGTAAACGGGTACTTTGATTTTACTTTGACCAGGATAGGCCTGGAGGCGTGTGAAAGGCTTTGTTACCTCTGAACTAGCAACTTGCCGTCATGACAGACCATAGTTTGTTACACTGTGCTTCATAAGGGCACAACTATACCTCTCCATAGCTCAAAGCCAGGACTGAATTGTTACCCATGCAGCACGATACTTCCCTCGTCCTGCCTAGTTTACTCCAGAGGAAGGTTAACATCAATGCATCTGGAACAAGACAAGCTGCAGTGGCTGCTGGATCAGCAAAGCAATACTCTAAATGTCCGCTGTCCGAGCTTCCATCCTGCACCAGTTGCCTGGTCTGCTCTGCCATGACATGGCTTTGGATTGCATTTCCTCGCACTAGGGTAAGGCGTGTACCCGTTCAATTGCACCTCTCCTCCCGAAGCCGTTGGCACAATGTGGGGTGTCGGATTTGGTGAGCGCCGCCCAACATTCGGCGCTAACAAAAAGCGGGTAGTACATATTACGTTTACCATATATCCAAACACGCCTCGAGTCTGAAAAGATGTCCTTTACGTTGCATGTAAGTTTATGTTAAAATATGAACATACAAAGCAGGTTCGAATGAAGTGCTAATTAAACACAGATACCCGACAAGATCAATGCAGTTACACACACACATACAAGGCGTTCTCATAACAAAAGACATCCATTTTCCTTTTCACGATAAACCGAACAAGTTATTAAATACAAAATGATTAAACAGAGAAATGGTGAAACAAACACACCAAGTCCCTAGTAGACATATTAAATTAAGCAGATTCTGCTGACGTATGAAGATCTTCTAGAGTGAATAAACACCTCGGGTGTGTTTGTCTACGTGGTGCTGCTGGGCGGAGAGATGATAATTGAAGGTGCTGCTGCTGGGCGGAGAGATGATAATTGAAGTCTACAGTGTAACTGTGAAACGGTACCCGTTCAATCTATAGACGAGAAAACATTTATTTTCCTCCGGCTCTGAGGTCAAGTTTGCGTTGTAAAATAAGTCTTTGTGAGGGAAATATGGAGAGGAGGGGAACTTATTACCTCACCCCATAATAAAATAATATAATGGGAGTACGACAGGGATGTGTTTTGTCATCGGATCTCTTCTCCCTCTATGGGGAAGTAATAATGAGAGAGATAAAAGAGAAGCCATGAATATTCGGAAGTTATAATATAAACAATATACTCTAATCAAATGACACAGTATTGATGGCGGATAATGCAAAAGATATATAACAATTGTTGGACATTGTAGTAACAGGGAGTGCAAAGAACGGACTCTCCTTGAATATCAAGAAAACAGTTTCAATGGTGATATCAAAGAAAAAGGTGACACCCAAATGATAGAGATAGAAGGGAACATTCTTCACCAACTGGATAGTTTTAAATATCTAGGGACATTTATAACATCAGATGGAAGATCCACACTAGAGATTAAGAGCAGAACAGGGCAAGCAAAGGCTGCATTTAAGAAAATGAAGGCTATCTTATGCAATACGTCACTATCATTTAGTGTAAGAAAGAGAGTGCTAAAGTACTATATAGAATCTGTTTTTCTGTATGGCAGTGAATCTTGGAGTGTAAATGAATAAATTATGAAGAAATTGGAAGCAACAGAGATGTGGTTCCTGAGACGAATGTTGCGAATTCCTTGGACTGCCAAAGTAACTAAAAACGACTGCCTGAAAGAGGCTAATGAAACTAGAACATTATATACAACAATAAGACAGATGCAAGCAGCTTTTTGGTCAAGTGATGAGAAGAGAGGCATTGGAGAACATCGTGGCAATTGGAAAGATCGAGGGGAAGAGAGGCAAAGGCAGACAAAGAGAAATGATGCTGGATAGACTGAGACAGTGGCATGGAGGAATATCAACAGCGGAGTTGACCTATAAAACCAAAGACCGATATATGTGGGGGTAATGAAGGCCTACGCCAGCCGGCATAGCACTTGATGCTGCTGCTGATGAATGTAATAACACTTCATCTCCCTGTCCCATCTGCCATAAGAGACATTTACCTTAAGAGACATTTACATTTCGTTAAGTAAAGAATCAATGTCGTATTCCAATCTAACATACCTGTGTTTAGCAATTGCAGTATTCCAACTTACGATACCCGTGTTAGCTACTGACATATTCCACTCCATCACATTTTTGTGTACCCATTGAGGTACTCCAAAGTAGCACATCTGTGTTTAACCCAAAAACTACAAGGATTGTTTAGTAGCACTGGTTACCAATGGAGTTCATACGGACCCCACACTTAATATAAACAGTTTAAAATGCAATGTTGTTTTATTTTGATTTATGAATCATTACAAAGTGTTTAAATAAATGAATGCTTAAATATTTTACTTACACACATGAACTCAGTAAAGAAACTTGAAAGTTATAAGGTGCAACGGTCACAAACGATGTTCTTATGTTGGCTGCAAACAAAGTTATTGCAAATACCACAAACATCTCTACATTTTCTGTCAATCTCCCTCGGGCAAAGGTGACAGCGACCTCGTTATTTAGATCTATACGATTCCCTGCTAGTTTAGGGGGATGGTTCCCAAGTTGACATATTTGGCCCATTTCGATGAGTCCTTCTGCAAGTTGAATCAAAAACATTCGGCGTGAAGGTGACTTGTGATTTTTCCATTCAGGATTGAGGTGCAAACATCTAACATGTTGTAGAAAAGGACTGCAATCCATCTGTTTGTCTTGCGTTTGACTGAATAACAGCGCAACATTCGATCGACTGTGTCCACTCCGCCCTTCGTGTGATTGTAGTCAAGGACCATCAATGGCTTTTTGGAATCATAATTTTGATCCACATCTGGCTGATCATGCATTGTACTAAAAAGTACAACCACTTTTCCTTTCTTTGGACAATAGGAAGTCATTGCTGCACTATAAATAAAAGCAAACATTTCGGAAAATTGAATACGATCTTTTCCTGAAAGTTCAATCCTTTTTTTTTGTTTTGATTGTTCCTATAATTGAAAGCTTTTCCCCTTCAATATCTGTCTCAATTTCAAACTTGTAAAAAGTTGTCGCAAGTAGTATTCCTTCCACTGTTTGCCAGGTTTTGAGGAAATATATTTATTGAAAGGGCCTCTTAGTCTGAACGTAACTGCTCATCAATTATTTCATTGCACGGCGGAACATTGTGATCCTGTAGAATTTTCGCCCAATTATTGAATACTTGCTTTATTGGCTCAAATTTGTCTTTTCTTTCATGTTGTCGTCTCTGTTGGACATTATAAAATCGTAGACATCTGGAAATTGCAGTAAATATATTTCGTTGTATTGCCTTTGAAAATATTGCACGTCTTTACACCAAAGTTGACCAATAGCTTCATGTTTTGATTTACACACACCAGCCAAAATCAAATCACCAAAAAATGATGGAGTTCAGTTATCTCCAAAGTTTTCCATTTGTCCTGAAACGCACTAATTCCTTCTTGATTTGTCTATTTTAGTATGTCATCTGTCACATTTTTGTCATAAATAATTGAAACTTTGAAATTATTGAGTCAATGTTTATTTTTGCATATCGATATTGGATGAAAACATTTTTGGCAAGATCATTAAAAGTACTGTTGTCTTCTTTCATGAATAAGCGTTGCCTTCCTGCTGAAATAAATGTGTTATGAGGAAACCAAGTTTTATATTAGTTAATACTGAGAATATGCTTATTTTCAACAGAAAATACATTGGTGTCCAATCGGACCCCACTCGTAACAAGTGTAAAAACGTTTGATAGTACCTGTAAGATGTCAGGTCTTAGTCAGATATGACTGAGCTACCGTATAACAGTAGACGGTACTACCTGTTTTCTGTTAGCGCCGCTTACCAAACCCGACACCCCAAATTGTGCCAACGGCTTCGGGCGGAAGAGCGCAATTGGGAGGGTACAAGCCTTACCCTGGTGCGAGGAAATGCAACCTAAAGACAAAATGTCATGGCAGGGCAAGCCTTGGTTGGCGGCTGGTCTAGGATCGAAGCTCCAACAGGCGGACAGTTAGAGCATTGCTTTGCTGATCCGACAGCTTCTGCAGCTTGTCTTGTTCCAGATGTAGAGGTGTTACCTTTCCTCTGGAGTGAACTAGGCAGGCCGAGAGAGGGATCATGCTGCATGGGCAACACATGATCTCTATATTTTAGCCCAGGCTTTGTGCTATGGAGAGGCAATAACTCCATCCCTGAGTACATGCAATTTTAATGTGATTTTAACAAAATATTTTAGCATGATTTAGGGGAATATATTGCTAGTAAAATAATACAATATCAAACATATTAAAGCAAATTTTAAAAAATCAGAGAAAGCAAAAGTTGACACTGGGGTCCAATTGGACACCATATTAGTTCTAGGATTAACCACTGCAGTATTACAAAGTACCAGAACTATGTATAACCATTACAGTATTCAGGAGAACCATATCCATGCTTTACGAATGATGTAAAAGAGATATCAGACACACGAGTTTGATGTTAGAAAATAAAGAAGCTACGCTTTGCAGTAGACACAGTTATCGATTGCTGAACTTTTGGACACTTTAGTAATAGAGAGTGCAAAATAAAACAAAAAGAATCTTTAATATCAAGAAACCATAAACAATGGTTATGGCCAAGAAAAACAAGGACACTTAAGTGTGGGACCACAATAGAACTGGGAATAGTTTACTAAACTGATAAATGTAAATACACAGGCCAATTATATCATGCAGGTCTCCCTGGCCAAGGGATTTACGACTTTCTCCGTAATCCCGTATATCCACGTGAGAAACACAGATTCTGCAGCGGATCGTGTCGCGTTGGTTACTTACGGGGTATGTGAGCCGGTCGCTCAGAAAGCGATGGCAAACTACTAAGCGTAATCTTGCCAAGAACATCAACAGCAGCTGAAAAATGCTGGTGTTGACTGCAACGTCCTATAAGAGGTATGCAACTTTAAAAAAAAAAAAAAAACATAAAACATGGAATATGTATGACAGGGATTAAGAACAGAATAGGTCATCAGAAAGTTAAGTCTCCTCTGCAATAGGTCACTATCACTGAATGTAAGAAAGAGACTTCTGGAAAGTTATATAGGACCTATTTTACTGCATGATAGTAAATAATGAATGTGAATAAACACATTAGGAAGAATTTCGAAGATATAAAGGTGTGGTTCCTGAGACGTATGTACCATGGACTGCCAGGGTAGCTAACAACTGTCTGGAAAAAAAAGCTAATGTACTGTCACTTTACTGTCTTGACAGACGATAGTTGGATACCTATTGCACACAGCGTGGGCTGTATTGTAGAGACCATGTGTTGCTCAATAAGTATAATCTATCTCTCGGCCTGCCTAGTTTACTACAGAGGAAAGTTAACACCAATATATCTCGAACAAGACAAGGTGCAGAACCTGCCAGATCAGCAAAGCAATGCTCTAACTGTCCGCCTGTCGGAGCTTCGATCCTAGACAAGTTACCAACCAAGGCTGAGGGCATGATTTGACCTGCCACGACATTTAGTCTCTAGATTGCATTTCTCGCACCAGAATAAGGCTTATACCCTCCCAATTGCGCTTCTCCGCTCGAAACCGTTGGAACAATGTGGGGTGTCGGGACAGGTAAACATACGACGCTAACAGAAAGCAGGTAGTAACACGTCTACTATCATACGGTAGCTCAGTCATATCTGACAAAGACCTAACACGGGAATATGAAACTAGTGCATAATAAACATTATAATATAATATATAATTATATTGAGTCTGTTTTATTGTTCGTCTACTACGTGAACTATTTGTTATCTTCCATCCATCATGTGCCATGCCGATAAGCGTGGGCGGTATTGTTTTGCCATCTCACTCGATCATCAGAGTCGTGGATCAGCTCCGTATTTCTGTCTTGTGCATGCCACGTGGCCAAGCCATCCAGGTATTTCCTCCCTTCGATCTTGCCAGTTGTCACCAAGTTCTCCAATTCATTTCTTCTCATAACATGTCCAAACAATTTTCACTGTCTACGTCTAATGTTTCTAATCAGTTTGCGATCTTTATTTGTTTCTTGGAGGACTTGTTCGTTAGTTTCTGTCTGTCTGTCCATGGTATTCTTTGCATTTTCCTCAGAAACCACATCTCGTCTGATCGTATTAGTTCATGGGTGGCGGGTAGGAGTATTCCCTATCAAAGGAGAGGTAAGGTGTCTACTTCCCTCCCCTAGCCTACGGGACACCCTTGGGCAAGGTGGAGTACCCGTTTAGCCCTCCGATCAGGGTTACTTGAAGCCATGGGTGCAGGTTGTTGATGAAGCTTAAGAGATGCCAACAGATAGTTATAGGTTATTGTCTCCAGCTTCATGACGGTAGGCGGAGGATCTCTTTCTTTGGGAGATAATGGCTACGGTTTATCAACCAGTATGGTCACTGCTAGGAAGGAAAGCAATGGCAAACTACCTTCTTTACAGATGCCAAGAATATCATATACTGCAATCGCATCGATAATCAGAGACACGGCGTAAATTGGTGCCCCATAGGAGCAGCCTCGCCCGGTAGGAGTAGTTATGTGCACCAGGTGGCTCCAGACCGTCAGCAGGTGAGTGAGTGCAAAAGAGTATCAACATTTGTTCTCTTAAATTCATTAAATAAGAGCAAACGGTTAGAGAAAGGTAAATATAACCCAGCGAGCCCCTGGTGTCATGTTTATGTACTCGGCTCGCGATGATGGTGGAATTCTGCAAGAGGGCGTCTGATTGGTCTGGAACCCTGGGACCCCAGTATATAAGGCCCCGCACAGGTAGAACTGGCCTTTTCCGTAGTCCACCACACTGAGTGACGAGGCGCCAATGCCTATTTCTAATGTGTGTTTAGTAGTTAGACCCTGAAGTTTTGCAGTGGAAAAGCCAGAATTCTAGTTTTAGATTTTAGATTTTCCTGGGTTTTTAGTAGACTGGAAGTTTTTGGTAAATTAGTTTTTGGTGGACTAGAAGTTGTTGGTAAATTAGTTCTAGTGGATTAGTGTTTGGTAGATTTGTAGCTTTCACTGGATTAGAAGTTTTTGCTACATTTAGGAATTTGGTTTGTTAGGTTAGTGTCTTTGCTGTTTGATTTTTGCTGTATCCTAATTTCTTTGTTGATGCTACATGTCTGTATATCATTGTGAAGTTTAGAAGTTTAATAAACAAATGATTTTGTGTTACTCTTGCTTTGTCGTTTAGTTGATAGATTCTTGTTATAGCCATTGGTGTTAGAACAACCCTCGGAGTAATTCTTTGTCTGGGATTGGAGAATATTGTTCTAATCCCCTGTCGGCCCACCCTGGACCTTCTTAAACCCTAATTCTTTTCTATTCTTGTTAACCGAGGACGGTGAGAGGTTCTTTCTTCTTTATTCATTTTCTTCTTTGGCCCTACGCAGTCAGGGTTTGCGCTCTTCTCCTCACATCACCGTAGCAGAAGTAAGTGATCCTTGCTTCCTGTTTATACCTCTGTTTTCAAGTGGCGAGCCTGCCAGGATAGTGACGGCCTTAGAATTATTCTGGTAGGATTGTTTTGGTACCAAATGAGTGTTTTAGTTGAGGTCTTTAGTTGGTTTCTGTGTCGGTTCATTTTTGGTATAGTTGGTAATAGTCTTCTAGAGATAGCAAAACCCAGGTTAGCTAGTTAGGCTCCATTGCAGAACCACCCGTAGCATAGTATCTTGTCCTTAAGATGGAGACCAGAAGTACTCGTGCGGCAGTGAGAGTTGAACAAGATGAGTCGCCGACAGTTTCTACGATGGGAACCGAAGATTCCCGCCCAGTGGAAGCTCCACCACGCGAGCTCACTGAGGCTTTGAGGTACGTTGTAGTACCAACCAGAAAGCCTGTTCGGTATTTTGGGGAGAAAGGTGGGCCATCAGTAGAAGAGTACGTCAGGGAGGTGAGGTCAGCTTGGAGGGCTGGCATGTTAGAGACTGTCGATAAGGTGGATGTTATTTTCGACAGCATAACCAGTCCTGTCAGGAGGGAGTTGGAACTCCATGCTTCTGAGGAAGATCCCGAGGCCATGCTACAGGCCTTGCTGAAGATATATGGTGAGAAGAAGAGTCTACGGGAGCTCCTGGCAACGTTATTCACAATACGCCAGCGAGCTGGGGAGACAGTCCATGACATCTCCCATAGGGTCAATGCTGAGTTCAAGAGGGTAGTGAAGGCCCAGGAAATTCAAGGTGTCCCTGTGTTGGATGGGGAGGCCCTTCGAGACCAGTTGGTGGCTGGCATAAGGGACAGTTTCACCCAAACTGTCCTAAAAGAAAAAATAGCACGAGATTCATCTGTGACTTTTCTTCAAGTCAGGGAGTGCGCACAAACATGGGAAGGTGTGCGGGCCCCACCGGGTGCTGAAATCAGAGAGGTAGAGGTGAGAGCCAGAAATGAGAATACTGGAGAAATTCAGTCAAGCGTACCTTCAGCGGTGAAAGTTGAGTTTCAGCAGGGGCGGTACGGGCCGGTGCAGGCTGAGGTAGTCCCACAAACGGTAGAATGTAGGCCTGCACATACTGAGCCAGCTCGAGTACCACCAAGAACTGAGTTTACTTCCAGGCAGGGTGAAATTGACTTTCTTCAGAGGGAGATGTCTGAGATTGGTGCCAGGCTGAACAGACTCACCACCAGCGATCAACAACATCAAGTGCCACGTTGCTGGCGATGCAATCGGGTTGGTCACTTGAGACGCGAGTGCAGACAAGCATTAAACGGGACCCCTCTAAGGCTGGGAGCCAGGTATTAGAAGGGGAGCGTCATGGCTCGGACATTAAAATTGTGGGTGGTAGGCCCGAAGAGACTGTTTTAATAGGTGGCAAGAGTGTCCAGTGTGTCATCGATACAGGTTCTCAGGTTTCCACCATCACTGAGGCCTGTTTCAAGGGCATGTTCCAGGACTTTGTTCTAAAGGAAGGACAATTCGTTAGGTTGACGGCCGCAAATGGCGTAATGATTCCATATATGGGGTACTTCATGTATGTGACATTGTGTTGGGTGGGACACAAGTGAAGGACTGTGGGGTGTTTGTCACCAAAGACATGGACAATGGGGAGAGAAGAGTGCCTGGCATTATTGGCACGAACATTTTACAGTCAGTGCCGAATCTGTGTAGGTTTCTTAATTGGAGCAGCACAGCGGAGGAGATTCCTGGAGTCGGACTGGACGGAGTTAAAGTGTTTGTTGACAATAGAGTTTGCATACCTGCTCGCTCCATCACTTCAGTTAGTGTAAAATGTGTAAGATTTGTGCGTGAAAATATGCATGTCATTTTCAGCCCAACTCGAGACTTGGAGCACAAGGGTTTGCTTTTCTCCCACACTTTGACTACCTTGAGACGGGGTGTATGTCAAGTCCAAGTGGTCAATCTGGGGGATGAAGACATATTCTTGACGAAGGGTACTCAAGTTGGGGATATTTCAGATGCTACTGTAGATTTGACCAACCATTTCAAAATGGTAAGTGCTCAGGAAGTGGAGGTTTCAACACGGCCTTATGCCGGAGAGAAAGATGATGTTAGGTGCCCTGTAGATTTGAGCAGTTTTGAGGGTAGTGATAGAGATAGGAAGAAGTTAGAGGAGTTATTAGTTAGGTATGATAGTCTTTTTGCCAAGGGAGATACTGACATAGGCTATACAGATAGGGTAACCCATAGCATCCAGTTGACAGATGAGACCCCCATCAAGCAGCCTTATAGGAGAATTCCCCCAGCATTTTATAGAGAAGTACAAGATCATCTCCAAGGTTTATTAGACAGTCAGATAATTAAGGAAAGTTCCAGTCCTTGGGCTTCTCCGGTGGTCCTCGTGAGAAAAAAGGATGGTAGACTTAGGCTATGTGTCGATTATCGGGCTGTAAACGTTAGGACAAAAAAAGATGCATACCCTCTCCCTAGAGTAGATGAGTATCTAGATGCCCTAGGGGGTGCCAAATTGTTTTCAACTCTAGATCTTGCCAGTGGGTATTATCAGGTGGCCATGAAGCCAGAGGATCAAGAGACGACTGCTTTTACCACCCCGTTTGGTTTGTATGAGTATACGCGTATGCCAATGGGACTTGCAAACTCCGCGAGCAGCTTCCAGAGGTTAATGCAATGCTCTCTGAATGACTACTTTTTCCAGATTTTGTTGGTATACCTTGATGACATTTTGGTGTTTTCTGGGGATTTTTCAGAGCATTTGAGTAGGCTTGAGAAAGTGTTTGAGAGACTGCAGTCCATTGGGCTAAAACTAAATCCTGAAAAGTGTAACTTTTGTCAGAAAAAGGTTGAGTTTTTAGGGCACACCATTTCAGAAGAAGGCATTGGCACCATGGATGATAAAGTTGCAGCCATAAAAGAAGCACCTGTGCCCAGAACTCAGACAGAGCTTAGGTCATTTCTAGGGTTAGCCAGTTATTATAGAAGGTTTGTCTCAAAGTTTGCTAATATTGCAAGACCACTACATGAGCTGGTGGGCCAACTCAACCAGCAGCAAACCGGGGATACTAAGAAGAAGAAAGGACCCATAGGGCGGTTTTGGACTCCAGAGTGTGACGAGGCGTTTAATCGATTAAAAGAGGCTCTGACATCAACACCCCTTTTAGGCTTCCCAGACTTCTCATTACAGTTCATATTGGAGGTAGATGCCTCATACCAGGGTTTAGGGGCTGTCCTCTCGCAAATTCAAGATGGTAAAAATTGAGTCTTAGCTTACGCTAGCCGCACACTTCGCCCCGCAGAACGAAATGCTAAAAGCAGTTCTAAGCTTGAGTTACTTGCGTTGAAGTGGGCTATGACTGAGAAGTTTAGAAGTTATCTTTTAGGTACTAAAGTAGAAGTTTTTACAGATAGTAGGAGTTTAGCTTTGTGGCAAAAGGCAAAACTGGGTGCCATTGAGCAGAGATGGATAGCACAGATGTCGATGTTTGACTACACCATAAAGCACAAACCAGGTCGTGCTAATGGAAATGCTGATTATTTGTCCCGCTACCCTTTTGAAGCCCCAGGAAGATCAGATGAAGAAGGTGACATTCCAATCAGTCACATAGCTGCTACACCAGTTAGTCCAAACTTAAGAACTGCTAGGATAGGAGAGATTGTAGATGTAGATAGTCAGAATAACCCGGTAGGTAATGTGCCACTGTTATCATTACCATCATATTCAGCTGAAGAGTTGACAAAACTACAAGCAGAAGATGTCCATGTGTATAAAGTGTTAACTTGTGTGAGTGAGAGAGTGAGACTGAGTAAGATAGAGATGAGGGGTTTACCCCCTGAAACCAAAAGCTTGTTGAAGCAGCGAAAGAGGTTGAGTGTGATTAATGGGTTGTTGTACAGGAAATTAAAGAGGCCAGGTAGAGGGTGGATTTCTCAATTAGTGGTACCTGATGCATTGAAGCATAGAGTGTTAGAATCGGTGCACAGCACCGGCCATCAGGGCAGAGATAGGATGATACAAATCCTTAGAAGTAGATGTTATTGGGTTGGCATCACAAAAGATGTTGAGCTGTTTTGTAAAAGATGTCAGAGATGTAATATTGCTAAACCACCCCATATTAAACTGCAGGGTCCTTCAGGTAATTTATTAGCATCTAGGCCTTTTGAGTTGGGGACCATGGATTTTACTATGCTGGAGAAGGATAGTCGGGGGTATGAAAATGTGTTGGTCATTACAGATGTTTTCACCAAATTTACAGTTGCTGTTCCCACAAGGGATCAGAAGGCCTCGACAGTTGCAAAAGTTCTGGTGGAGAAATGGTTTCTGTATTTAGGTGTACCCCATAGACTCCATTCAGATCAAGGCAGGAACTTTGAATCGGCTGTGATTGCAGAACTCTGTAGAGTGTACGAGATTCAAAAGAGCCGTACCACGAGTTACAATCCAAAAGGGAACGGTCAGTGCGAAAGGTTTAATAGGACCCTACATGATCTTCTGAGGCCACTAGAGGCAAGCCAGAAAAGGAAATGGTCTGAACATATAGCTGAGGTTTTGTTAGTTTATAACTCTACGCCCCACTCGTCCACAGGTTACTCCCCGTACTACTTGGTGTTTGGAATAGAACCCAGATTGCCAGTAGATTTCATTCTAGATGCTAGTGATGATAGTGATTGTAATGATGGGGAACCAAATGTTGAGAACTGGGTGACTGGACATCTTTCCCGTCTGCGTAATGCGCATGTTAGGGTAGGCGAACAGTTAAGAAAGTTAGCTGCTGTAAGGAAAGAGAGATGTGACAAGGCATCATCCTCTAAATTGCTAACCATAGGAGAAGTAGTTAGGAAGAGAGTCCACTATACAGAGAGGTGCAAGATTAAAGACCAGTGGTCTGTAGATAAATATACAGTGGTGCAGGTCCCAAAAGCATCAGGAGGCCCATATGTTATTAGAAGAGTGGGAGAGAATGGACCTGACATTAGAGCAGCAGGACACGAGTTAAAGCGGTGTGAGAAAGATGCGGTAATTGAGGTACCGGAGGCGACGATAAGAGTACCCGAATTGCCTGTCGTGGCAGAGGTTGAGGAACCACGGGATAGACCGCCAAGAAGTGACTGGTACATGTTTGAGCCAGGAGACTTGAATGTGAGGCGATCAGAGAGAATCCGTCTTAGAAGAGATAGATGATGTTATTTTTGAATACATTTTGTTTCAAATGTTCAGTGTTGAGGCAAGTGGTAAACTGTACAAAGGTTGCTGATTTATTGTTTGTGTAACTTTTATGATTGTTTAATTATTTTTATGTAAAAAGTGAGGGTTGTATACATTTTGTTATGATTGTTCATGTAGCAGAGGGGCTATTTCTCCTCACTGATGTTGATTTTGTCACTGAGTATTAACTTGTACTAGTATAAGGATGGCTTATGCTTATATGTTATTAATGTTATTTTGGACTTATTGATGACTAGTGACTTACATGTATACTGTTTCACATTATAAATCTGGGTAGAATGAGTAAATTGGTTTATAATGGTACTGTTTAGGGATGTAACCAGCAGTTCAGGTGTTGAGGGCAGTGTCCTCAAGAGTGACAGGTCTTTGTTGTTGTTGCTGAGAGATGTGTTCCTTGGCATAGAATTATCAGAGCATAGAGGTGTGAAGGTAACTACTTGTTTGATAAGTGTACCAGAGACTATGGTCCGGTTGACGAAACGACAACAGTTAAAGAGGGGGAATTCTTCATTGTTTTTGTAATTGTTCGTATAATATTGTGAACACTAAGGTGGCGGGAGACTGTCTCCCTGTTGATTGCATTATTTTTTTTTACTGCTGATATTAGTTTAGTTGTGAATAATGACTGGTATTAATGTAAATGTACCTTGTATTTGCATGTGACCATTATTCTTGTTGGTACCTGATGTACATTTTTGGGGTGTTTTACTTGATGGGTGATGTCTGGTGAGGATAGAAAAAAACATTTTTGAGCTCCATCAGTAGTGGAGGACTATAAAGTAGGGGTCAGAAATTATCCCTCCTTTACCCAAGGCACTAGGGGTGTAATGTTCAGTTGTCTGGGACGACAACAGTTAAAGATGGGGAATAATGTACTCGGCTCGCGATGATGGTGGAATTCTGCAAGAGGGCGTCTGATTGGTCTGGAACCCTGGGACCCCAGTATATAAGGCCCCGCACAGGTAGAACTGGCCTTTTCCGTAGTCCACCACACTGAGTGACGAGGCGCCAATGCCTATTTCTAATGTGTGTTTAGTAGTTAGACCCTGAAGTTTTGCAGTGGAAAAGCCAGAATTCTAGTTTTAGATTTTAGATTTTCCTGGGTTTTTAGTAGACTGGAAGTTTTTGGTAAATTAGTTTTTGGTGGACTAGAAGTTGTTGGTAAATTAGTTCTAGTGGATTAGTGTTTGGTAGATTTGTAGCTTTCACTGGATTAGAAGTTTTTGCTACATTTAGGAATTTGGTTTGTTAGGTTAGTGTCTTTGCTGTTTGATTTTTGCTGTATCCTAATTTCTTTGTTGATGCTACATGTCTGTATATCATTGTGAAGTTTAGAAGTTTAATAAACAAATGATTTTGTGTTACTCTTGCTTTGTCGTTTAGTTGATAGATTCTTGTTATAGCCATTGGTGTTAGAACAACCCTCGGAGTAATTCTTTGTCTGGGATTGGAGAATATTGTTCTAATCCCCTGTCGGCCCACCCTGGACCTTCTTAAGCCCTAATTCTTTTCTATTCTTGTTAACCGAGGACGGTGAGAGGTTCTTTCTTCTTTATTCATTTTCTTCTTTGGCCCTACGCAGTCAGGGTTTGCGCTCTTCTCCTCACATCACTGTAGCAGAAGTAAGTGATCCTTGCTTCCTGTTTATACCTCTGTTTTCATTTAGGATCTTACGCTGTTAATGGCATGCGTCTGGTGGTACAAGGGTTCTATGCCAGCTTTCGTCGTTTGCTATGGGAAAGGATACTGTACCAGTGATGGAGAATGAATGCTGACCACTGTCTTGCTGGACAGGGCACGAAGCTTCGTGCTACAGGCGCTTGTATCCACAGAAAGCAAGCTACATCTTTTTACATCTTGCGGCACGTGAAATGGCTAACATGCTAGAATCAAATGTACCAAACCCTTCTTAGAATGGCTGCTGTATCTAATACTCTCCAGCTGAAGTGAATATTATAGCTGGTATTCTTTCATTGCATGCAGAAATACTGAAGAAATTTCTAAGAGTTACTTTTGGAAATATGTGTGTTGACGTGGAATGACATTTTCAGTTATAAGGAGATCTGAATCAGTGTGATTCTAATCACTATTACCAATGAACACACAAATGTACTCCCAATTAGGAGCTATGTAAATTACGGTAACACATTCAGAGTTACACAATCAATATAATGACATAATTTAAAAGCAGATACGAAAGACGACCCTCAAAATAGACACATTATTTGACGTGTACTTTATGTTGCAGATTGTTTTAATAATGCAAACATCATCATGATAAGTGCCTTGCCTACTGGCATGGACGATAATACTTCTCCACATTATGCGATCTTCAACGGCATGAATCAATTCGTGTGCTGATTCCCTTCCGGGTTATGCCACAAGACTGCCAACTATATTCTGTCCCTGTCTTCCTCAATCTCTCTTTCCACAAATCTTTCCAGTTGTCACAACATGTTCCAGTTTGTATTGTCTCATAAAGTGGCCAAAAATGAAGATTGCCTTTTTCGTATGTTTGTAATAAGTTATCTTTGCATGCATATTGATTGTGTGCATTTATGTATCCACAGTTTGCAAGCCAGGCGCAGTTGCTGAAGGTAATGTTATAAGATGTCATCTGTCATATACTCCCTCTAGTACCTTACGGCGTAGGGCGGAAATGGGGAGGGGGTGTCTTGAGCCTGAGAAATTAAGGCCGCCTGGCTACTGCAGTCGCCGTGAACTTTGCAGGTTAGAGTTTTCTTTTTTTCCCCAACAGAAAAAAAAATCACCTTACCGAGGAATGGCACCCGAGTCTCCCGAAGTAGAACCCGGCATTCTAGCCACTCGGCCAGTCGCTCCTCTGGTAAATATGATTCCTGGTCTGATACTGTCGTTGAGGATATGAGGTGATAGGCCCTCACATATACTAGATTATAATGAATTGGAGTCACCAGTGTCAATGCCTAGCGCTTTTGCCTTCGGGATACTTTTCCAATAATAGGACAAGTGGTACAGAAATACCGCATCTGATGGCGAATGACGGATCAGGACATGTACAGAAATACTGCATCTACTGGCGAATGACGGATCAGAACATGTGGTACAGAAATATTGCACTTACTAGTTCACATGTACATAAATTCTGCTTCTACAAGCGATTGTGTGGAGATCAAGATAATTGGTGCAGCAATACTGCATCTACAAGTAATTGTACAGGGAACAAGACATGTGGTACAGCAATACTGCACCTAACAGCGATAGAACCAGCATAGTAGTCGTGGTAAGCAATTTTGGCAAATTCTATGCCGATGCGACTATAATAAATTATTCGATAACACAATTATTAGCAATAGACACACTGGTCCGTGTTGAAGAGGGAAGTTTCTTTAACTTTTATATCCAACACCACCACCTCCCCCCCCCCCCCCCCCACTGCCTCCAACCCTTATTTCTCTCTCTCTCTCTCTCTCTCTCTCTCTCTCTCTCTCTCTCTCCGTCTGTCCATCTGACCGTCTGTCCGTCTATCTCTCCATCCGTACGTGCGTCCGTGCGTCTGTCTGTCTGTCTGTCTGTCTGAGTGTCTGAGTGTCTGAGTGTCTGAGTGTCTGTCTGTCTGTCTGTCTGTCTGTCTGTCTGTCTGTCTGTCTTCGGCGTACATATAGCAAGAGGACTTACTTTAAGATATAGCAATGCTACTAAACGTTATGTCCCTTGATATAACTTTTCTTTAGTTAAGTCCCCTTGCTATATATTAATCATAATGTAATCAAAAAATGAAATTTTATTACGTAAATAACTGTTTGCAAACTAACAAACTATGACAGTTGGCTGGGCGGGAATGAGAAGAACATGTGTAGAGAATTTCATCTCAATGGGATGGACCGTTCGCGAACGCAGAAAGGGCATACGGACATACTTACATACATACATACATTGTATTTTATATATATATATATATATATATTTATATATATATATATATATATATATATATATATATATATATATATATATATATATATATATATATATATATATATATATATATCTTGGGATCGCTAGCTTTGAACTCGAGTGTAGTCCTTGCACGCTACTTCAAGGCGCACTGCACAGAATTTTGTGTGTGAATTAACTTTTCCTAGTGCCAGTATCCCTCGCCATCAGATAAACCCATTCCGACTTTAGAGGTACTTGCAATTTTCGTCCCAAAGTCAAGGATAAGAAGTCAACATTTTTGTCCATCTGACCGGTGTAGAGGTTGAACCCCCTACCTCTGCATCAGCACACCGGATTTTTAAGAACGAGCGCTCTTATCCATACGGCCATGCTGACCTCCATATTTGATATTGAAAATTATGTGTATCTTCAGTGTATCTCTGGACGATCAGGATCACCTTTCCTAATCCCTTGGCACTGTGTGATAGGATGTAGTTTTGTAACATCATGTATATAAAATATTTGTATCTTCAGTGTATCTCTGGACGATCAGGGTCACCTTTCTCAATTCCTTGGCACTGTGTGATAAGATGTCCGTTGTGTAACATTATGTTTATAAAATATTGGATTCAGCTATACTTCTGTAACAATGCCATACATCTAACCTCACCAACTATCAGTGATCCTTTGAATTATTCACAGATATCCAGGGACCCAGTCAAACAGGACATTTGGGAACACATCAAGCGCTTCAACAAATCTGATCCTAGTGTTCTGTCCCCCAAGATTGACCACCACAAAGAAAAGCTGCTCATGGGGGAATACGCTTTCATTGGTGACCGGTCCAGGATTGACATGTGGATGAATAGTGACTGCGAGCTGAGGACTATCAAAGATAATTTTTTCCCCGTGCAATACGCTGTGGGTTTGGTGAAAAATTCCCCCTACAGGACTATAGTTTCTAGAGCGTAAGTACAATTGAAAAACTCTTTCTAGAAGACTCTAGTTTCTAGATCTATGTAAAATCGAAAAACACTTAATACAGGACACTAGTTTCTAGAACGTAAGTGGAATTTTAAAACTCTTCCTGCAAGATTCTAGTTTCTAGAGCGTGATCAGAATTCTAAATCTATACCACCCCCACGCCCTCGTTCTGTGTCGTGTCTCCACTATACAGTGGTAGGGGAGTTTGTGTCTTTCAACGACCCAAAGAGCCATGCCGATGGTAGCACAGCTTCTGGCAGAGGGTACCATGTCGGATAGGCTAAGAGTTAGGGACCAGCACGGTAAAAATGCTTGTCAAATGTAATACTGAGCCACAGACTTGACTAAACAGTGCAACGCAATTAACCAAATGTTATACAACATATGTCTGCTCCGTGGCGATGGAGTTATGGACGCAGTTCGTGATCCCGCATAACCGCGTTAAAAACACAGCTGTGCGCGATTTGGCAGCAGAACACATTGCGTTGGGTTGCCGGTCTTTCAGAAAGCAATGTCAACTACTGAACGTAAAGTTGCCAAGAGATCACAACAGCAAAAATGTTGGTGTTGACTGCAACATAGCATATAAAGGATATGCAACTAACTTTCGTTTTTATATAACACATACCTATAGGATTCTAGTTTTTAGAGCATAATTAGAATCCA
This sequence comes from Cepaea nemoralis, assembly GCA_014155875.1. Classification (NCBI taxonomy): domain Eukaryota; kingdom Metazoa; phylum Mollusca; class Gastropoda; order Stylommatophora; family Helicidae; genus Cepaea; species Cepaea nemoralis. The sequence goes on along the minus strand of JACEFZ010008931.1, from coordinate 457,279 downwards.
AAACATATTCCTTTAAAATTCTAATGTTTAGTGCATAAATAGATTTCTTTAAAACTCTTCTTGTGGGATTCTAGTTTCCAGTACATAATAAGAATTCAAAACCTATCCCTACCATGTTCTACTTTCTAAAGCTATTCTAATTTCTAGAGCGAAAATAAAATGCCCTGCAGGATTCTTAGTTTCTACCGCAAAAGTCGACGTGTTTCTGAGAATGCAACTTATACAGAAGGGAGAGGGTTCTGCGGGGAAAATGACTGATGCATATTCTACAGATTAATGCTCTCAAAGAAGATCGGATCCATTATATCCTCAAAACAAATGTCCACTAGATTACACAATTAATATAACTCCATGGCAGATACTTTCGTTTGTTTGTGATCTGTTATGTCTTCTCATATTCTATGCCAGGTCATGGTAGTGTGGCCAGTTTCCTGCTCCGGCCCCTTTTCTCATCCAAAAATTCCCAGAAAAACTAAGAACATAAATCAGCACCCATTTTATGACTCTGGATCTATCCCAGAGGCGTTCTGATCGAATACGATATCTTTTCCTGTACTGGCAATTGATCCTGGACTACAGTCTTGGTACGCAAGCGCACAGACCACAAAAGCACCACTGCCTGACACTAAAGAGAAAGGACCTATTGTAATGCAATGAGGTGTATTGCAGTAAACTAAACTTCGAGGCGTAACTGGCATAAGGCGATAGCGTCATAATCGTATAGGCCCAATGGCACTGTGTGGGTGATGTGGTCGGTATCATGCCGATGGAATTAACTTCCCAAGATATATCCTGGTACCTATTTTATGCTGGGTCGACCTCTGAACCCTGTTCGCTTTTAAAATTCAGACACCGATGCACATTCGAACTCTTGTCTACCGAGCTAGATCCGGCTCTCACGTGTAGTAAACTGCTTGATATGTCTTCGAGCTGTCCGACTGTCTATAGAAGTCTCACTAAAAAGATCGCATAGTGAATGCCGCATTGGTCTGGGCTGTGTCACTTATGGAATGGTCTTCTCTTGTCGACTGTACATGACTCTGATATCAGCCTAACCCAATATCATGAGTACCAGGCAGCACTCTAAGAATGAAAGGAGCTGGTCATATCACTACATAATGCCAAATCTAGTATATGTGAAGACATATAATACTCCAACCTCAGTTTCACCATGCGTTTGCCATTGAGAAGTTTAGTTTAGTGGTATCTAGATGTCCAGTCCGAGCGACACGACACAGACTTATGTCATTGAGAAGTTTAGTTTAGTGGTATATAGATGTCCAGTCCGAGCGACACGACACAGACTTATGTCATTTGGCACATCTTGTGACAGTAGCAGGGGTGATCTCAGGCTGGGACGACATTGAAACATTCTTAATTTGTGCTCTACAGATGCAATCAATATAATCTAATTGCGACAATTAATGAGAGAGAGAGAGAGACAGAGAGAGAGAGAGAGAGAGAGAGAGAGAGAGAGAGAGAGAGAGAGAGAGGAGAGAGAGAGAGAGAGAGAGAGAGAGAGAGAGAAAGAGAGATCAAAACGGCGAAATTGCGACAATTAATGAGAGAGAGAGAGACAGAGAGAGAGAGAGAGAGAGAGAGAGAGAGAGAGAGAGAGAGAGAGAGAGGGAGAGAGAGAGAGAGAGAGAGAGAGAGAGAGAGAGAGAGAAAGAGAGATCAAACGGATACGCATTGAACGCTCTGACGTCTATTGTGGATATTTAAAATTCAATTAATCAACAATTGAAAGTTTCATTGTCAATCTGGTTTCTGTTCACTTTCGTCGTACAGTTGTCCGTGACGTCTAATGTCGTTGCTTCATCATCATCAATTGCCCTCCAGCTGGCGTGGGCGTTCATGACTCTCCACAGATCCCAGCCTTTGGTGTTCTGGATCAACTCTGCCCATGATGTTCCTCTATGCCACCGTCGCAATCCATCCAGCATCATTTCTCTTGGTATGCCTCTAGATCTCTTCCCACTGATCTTTCCAGTTGCCACGATGTTCTCGAAAGCCTCTCTTTTCATCACACGACCAAAGAAAGTTGTTTGTCTCTCTCTTATTGTTGTTTATAATGTTATAATTGCATTAGCTTCCTTCAGGCAATAGTTGATAGTTACTCTCTGGCAGTCAAAGGAATTCGCACCATTTGTCTTAGGAACCTCATCTCTGTTGCTTCCAAGGTTTTCATAATTTGTTTAGTTACATTCCAAAATTTACTGCCATATAGCAAAACAGGTTCTATATAGCACGTTAGCAATCTCTTTCTTACATTCAATGATACTGACTGTCACAAAGTGAATGTTGACTAAGTGACAGAGAGTGGCTATGGTTGTGTCTAGGGTATGTCCTTGTAACAATGTGATGTTGAACAACAGATTAATCAAGATGCATCACCACCAAACACCAGTCCGTGAACAAGCGTTAATTTGCGCACATAATATTCCTTTAATTCTGAATTAACACAGACACATGTAACATATAAATCCAGGAACAATAATTCTCTAAGAATATATCTCCATCCCAATGGAACACGTCGAATAACACTGCCTCTCAAGGCTACTAAAATATCGTCCCACACGACAGGTATACTAGCCTCTCTCTAGGCCCGACTCAAAGTAACCCACTATGGGTCTCGAATTCCACTCACTATCCCTGGAACCCACAGTGCGGAGTTATCTTCCAAACTCCGTCACAATTCTTCACTTTATCAGACCACGACCTTCTCCTGGTCTGGTCTACACTCAACTCCCTCTCAGCTCGGAGTCCAAACATCAACTGCCCCGTCAATCTTTGTCCCTGTCTTTTTAAACAATTCTATGCCCCCTCACAATGATCCACACAAACACCACCTCACTGCTCCAACTGTCTGCCTCTTCTTGCAGCCCCTCTACCTTACACCCAACCCCGTTTATCTCCTTATATTTTCTTTCCGGTGAATGCCCTTTCACCTCGTGAACTGTTTATATTGTACGGCCACTCACCTTAATGCCACTGAACACAGGCATGTGACACTGACTTATTGCATAAGATACTTTTCATTGTCTGAAATGCAGCTTTTGCTTGCCCTATTCTGTTCTTAATCTCCAATGTGCATCTTAAAGTTATCCACATGGTTAATAAATAAACACACAAAGTATTGTTTGGCGCTTATAGAAATGAGAAGAAGGAAGTAGAGAGTAAAGAACGCACAAGACAAGACATAATTAGAAAGCTATAGTTACCGACCCGGATCGAAACTGTCACCTCCGAAAATCGACGTCGCCTCGCTGCAGGAACAACACTGTGAGTGGTTATTTATGAACTGTCTCTGTGGCCTCAAAGGGTTCTCCAACTGATATTCCACTTGGCTAAGAATGTTTTCTTCTATTTCTATATCATATTTTGGTGTCACCTTTTTCTTGTATATAACCATTGTTACGTTTTCTTGACATTCAAGGAGAGCCCCTTTTTGCACTTTTTGTTACTACAATATCTAACAACTGTTGTACATCTTTTGCATTATCGCCGCCAACACTGTGCCATCTGTATAGCCTAGATATTTTATATTATAACCTCAGATTAGTATTACTTACCGATCGTTCCTTACATTTCAGTTTAAAGTTTGATTGTCAATGTCAGTTTGATGTTCACCTTCGTCGTTCAGTTGTTTGTGTCGTCTTTTACTGTTTCAGATTTCATTTGCAATGCTTCTACTTTTTTTTTTTTGGGGGGGGGGGGGGGGCGGAAACGTCAATAATTTCCACCTAGACCTAAAATCTTCAGTCTGAGACTATAAGTGTGCGCTGCATATAACATTAGTGCGCTATTCGCAACTGTGAAGCGCTATCGAGATCAAGTTACCCAACTCTTCTAGAAGCCTGATACAGGGAGGAAAGAATGGCATGTTCTAAGCTTAAAACAAGATGTTTAAGATCAGCAGCGTAGAAGCTGCCAAGAAGACGAAAGGAGATAACCTATCTGCGAGCTGCAACGAAGCGCCAACACTTCCAGTAACCTCAAATGAAGCTAACACGAGGAAGGACGACGACAACCCACCACAGACAAGATCCAAAACTTTAGAGAAGCAACGTGAGGAGAAAGACATCACCGTCGAAAAATAATGACTTAAAGACGATGTGAGGAGAAAGACATCACCGTCGAAAAAAAATGACTTAAAGACGATGGGCCACCATATGGGTTATCAAACGCATACAAGTAAGTGGAGCTTACAGACGACCAAATACTGAAGCAGCTACAACAGGAAAATCTTCCCACCCGAATTCCGAAGGCTTAGCGGCTGCTAACCTTCTCTAAGATTCCTACAACTCTAGCGATGTTGACAACTGCGGTCAGCGAGATGCCAATAAAGGTGTTGATAAACAATACAGCTCAACAATCTGGACGATTCATCCCGAGAATCACCCAATGCTCGAGGTGCCAGATGGCCAGCCGCATCAGAACATCGTTCCGCAGCAAGATCTGCCGATACTGCGCCGAACACCATACCTTAAGCCTTAAAGCAATGTCCGCTAGTCAAACAGGACTATGATTTCCGAAAGCCCAATGACAAAAGAAAGTGGGCCAACTGTCTGCTGGCCAAACAGGACAATGACTTCCAAAAGCCCAATGACAAGAGAAAGTGCGCCAACTGCCTTGGCAAAAATGGAGCAGATACCTGGGCTGCCCGTACCTCCAGAGACACAGAGACGTCCTAATCGCCGCCATAATCACAAACACTCCATTCAAGGAATTACGGCGGAGGTGCGAGATAGCCACAAGCATCTCACAAGCTGAAAAGGACAAGATTGACGAGCTGAAGAAGCAAGTCAAGGCACTTTTGTCACCGACATCGACACCGACACCAACCAGCAGCAACGAAAAACTACTGGCTGACTTGAAGGAAATGCAGCTTGCATCCAGCAAGAGATGGCGCGCATGGCCGAGATGAAGAAGGACAATGAAGAAATTCTACAAGACATCAAAACAGAGAGAGAGAGAGAACTGCTAAAAGTTGAAAGGGAGCTGACCAAAAACAAGCCACAGAAGCAAAAGACCGCAGAGAAGCCGCAAGCTGAAGCCAAACCACAGACAAATCAGAAACCGCAAGCTAAAGCCAGCAGTCTTACCACGATGTCCAGGAAACTCAAGGGGAAAACCTTATCCCGCCAGACAGCTAAAGAAAGCCTAGAGGAGGAACGCGACATATCTTCAGTTGACTGAGGCATAGAAGAGGAATTCCACGTAGACATGGATGAGACATATGAAGATGACCTCGAGGAAGACTATTGGGTCACCCGAGCCCACAACACCAATCAAAACAGACGAGCCAGAAGCCAACACTGACCAAAACAAAACAAAACAACTGCAGGAATGAGAAAATCCATTGGCTAATCCCCCAGCTGACGTCACAGGCATAAACGCCGAGTAATCGAAATGTCATCTAACACTGACACAGAAGACGAGAAATATTAAAACCGCACAATGAACCACCACAACTATAACCAACGCCACTGAGGCCGGTTGAGCGTGGTGGAAATGTAAAAAAAAAATTGTTTTCAACAAATCAGATCGGAACAGTAGTGGCTAAACACTCTCCTGCCGTTCCGATGGTCAGAGGTTCGTTCCGCATTAGGGTGGATTTTATTTTTTTATTAAATGTCCTGGGATCCATCATACATTTGGTACCAGGAAATATCTGGTAAAGTAAACACGACCGGCGTGGTACTGGTCATATCTCTCACCGAGTGCGGATTGGTCTATAAAATTATATGTCTAGCAGCTATATGTTCAATGCGCCATAAAGCATGTAAAAGAGACCTCACATTTTACTTAATGGCACATTATATTTCTATGTTTTATAACTAATAACTCATCCGCACACTACATTTCAGAATGATTGACATGGGTGATCTTGGGCTGTTTCAAACATGGAGCTCTCGCAGGTGGCCAAGGATAGAAAACTGCCAAGGAAAACTATTTACCGAAGCTACAGCCATCTCCTTATCACAGGTGCAGAGTGCCTTTTACATGATGGTTATCGGGATAGCGATGTCCATGTTGATCCTTGGAGCAGAGAAAATGACCACATACTACTCCACCAGGCTTGGTAGACGACGATACAGTTTTCGCAATGCTGCATCAGATAATCAGACGCAGCTGACACTCAGCGATAGTATTGCAAACACCCACGACAGTGGTGAAATGTCTGACCGTTTCAGCAACATGTCCGTGCTATCAGCTGTAGACAACGGGGCTGGAACTGACGTAGACGAGACTTTGAGCCGAGACGTGTTCACTCTGGATAAGCCCATACGAGGGTTTCATCCCAACATGTCGAACCCACTGAACCCAATTGTTGACTTTTCCTGTGCAGACTCATGGGACTCCGGTTTTGACGATCAGCAGCAGAGAAAGAACCCGTATGTGTTCAGAGACAAGGTGCCGTTCTATTTATCCAGGATTAGTTTGCCAAAGATCATCGGAAGAAACAGATCCACTTCACTGTGAGCTGACTGATCGACTCATTTCTTAAATATGAGCCACTCTAATCTACATTTCTCCGTGTTCTCTCGAGATAACACACGCAAGGTTATTAATTAGAACATTTACCCCAAATTGACTCAAGCTGGGATTTATCATTATACCATTCACATCTATACACGCACATCTAATAATTAGAGCATACATCCCGATGTACCTTGCAGTCTTGACAGACCAAAGTATGTGAGTTGGAATGTGGCCAAATATTCCATCACTGAGACAATGAATAAATCACCAGAAAAAGAGAAGTAGATTGTGAGCTTTACTAGAACACGATTACACGTAACAAAGCGGACATTGCTGATAAAGCCTTCGTATGCACGGAATAAACAAACCCAAACCAACACAACTACACGAAAAACACTACATGAAAATATAAATATTAAAGTTAATTATCTGTATCCTTGTTGTGGCTTGGATACGTATTTTCAAACGATTAGCGCGTATGATGACTTATAATGGAGTGAATGAACCGGATGTATGGTTATGGCGGGTCACGGGACTAAAGGTATATACTGTCACAAGCCCAAGGATTGGCGTAACCACCCGAGGGTAGAACAACCGCTAGGGAGAAGGGGAGGCGCCCATGTGAGCTAACTGTAATATAGGGATCAGCAGTATACTATATACCATTGCAGGAACTGCAAAAGGGGGTTGGGAGTGTTGGGTTTGGAAGTTAAATGAAACTGTGTTGGATATCGAGGCCGTGCGGCAGATGCTAGGTTTGTAAATAAAACAATGCCACACAGCAGAACGTCAGGTGTTGCTACCCTCATGTCAAAGGTGCACGCAATGTCCTACGTCCTACAATGCCTTCCATCACTGTTCTTACCAAACCACAGAGGCATTTACTATGACAAAATATTGTTTTCAGTTTTCGAAACAATGTGCTGCTTGCTAGCAAGTTGTTGCCGATGTTCAGATCTCGTAGAACGTCAGTTTTGTTTTTCTGTTTGGTCCATGATATTCTATGAACTTTCTTGTAATATTCAAGTTAAACAGCCCAATTTTCTTCTTTCTTATTGCGAAATGGTCATTGACTCAAACCCGTATGGTGCTACCAGAAAGATGTATGTTCTAAATTTTACTTTGTTTGCGAGTACTGAGCCATGAGTTCTTAACGTTCTTTAGAGCTACAACAGTACAACAGTATTTCTGCCGTCCTCGCATGCAATCATCGTAACCAGTTCCAATACTCAGTTCAGCACTCCAGATGAGTCATCAAGAAGATTTATCAAAAGATTTGTCAAGACGCATAACAGCACCACTGGCATGCCATAGTATATCGCGTCTGACCATCTTCAGTCTTTCAATACATGGTTTCGCTGCATGAACAAGTGTGCTTCGACCCATGGCCAAATCGACACCCCTGATTGGTATGAGTAATCTTGACTGATTGGTTGTACATTTGTTCTGGTAAAAGGTTATTAAGGACCCATGGCACTACACCAGTAATAAAACTTATGTGAGAACATGCATCTTTCCGGTGGTAACATACGTTAAACAATCGCATGGATACGCAGCACTGCTGCTTATGTCACAATCTATACAGGGCGACCATGTTAGTCTTCGACATGTTAATTTTGTCCTTTATTGAACGTATCTTTCCTTTTGTGTGCCGTTTTTCGCGACAACCACTTGCCAAAATAGACTGGTAACATTTACTTATAAATATCCTTGGCATTATGACCTATGCCGGTCTCCGCCGCGAAGAGGTTGCGGACGCGGTTCGTAATCCCGTGTACCCGCGTTTGAAACACAGCTGCGCAAGATTTGGCAGCAGACCTGCGTTGCGTTGGTTTCGCGTTGGTATCGGTGCCGGTCGTTCAGAAAGCAATGGCAAACTACTGAACGTAAAACTTGCCAAGAGATCACAGCGGCAGAAATGCTGGTGTTGACTGCGATGCCCTGTAAAAAAGGATACACACGCAACACAAAAAATATGTCATCTGGCCCAAAAACATAAATCTCTCAACAGCTCACTTAACTTCGTAGTACATACATTCTATGAGTATAACCGGCATTGTCAACAACACGGAAGCGCATGTACATACGAATGCGGCAATTATCATCTGCCTTGTATAGAGGCCAGGTTATTTATTTATTTATTTATTCAACTTTATTTTAAAAGGGTTACAAATTGGGAACGCAAGCCCAGGTTAGATGTATATGCCCCATAAAGACACCTTTATAAATTAATAACATAAATTCCTCAACTATTTTATATCAATTTGTGACTGACATTTTCTTCCTATCATTAACTAACTAGTGATAATGACAACAATATCTCCAATAAATCACATGTCCATCAACATTACTGTATTTCTCCAAATGGGACATTACTAACTTGTCAAGTAATAGTCTTTCACGATGATTATTCACTGTTGACAATATGAGCAAAAATTAAGTTTTGTTATATAGCTGATGCCATTTTCATAAAGTAAATACAATATTTTCTACAAAATGCCTTCGGCATATTCTTATATTTTGGACAGGGATCAACCACAGAGATACTTGCTTCGTGTCCCACAGTGTATAGACAGAAGCGAGAGGCTCTACAGTAATGAAACGGTTATACAAGTCGTCTATGCAATACACTGAAAATACTATCAACGATCATAAATGTGTGTATACAAAACGGACTAGGCACTGTATTCGGGAATAAAAATGTATTATTTAAAATAAAGAGGAACGAAAAAGCAATATGTCGTTTGATAACATTGGCAGAAACATATACAGAAGTACTTTGCAAACATATTTTTATTTCTTGAAAGCTGATACAAATATACGCTAACATAAATACATGCCATTTTTCAGTCGTACTCAATGTTCTAAGAGAAATGGAACGCATGAAAATGAATAAACTAGGCATAAGTGAGATGAGATTGAACGGATCTGGCAAAATTATAACCGACAAACAAACAATAATTTATTCTGGAGGGGCCACACATGAAAAAGTTGTAAGAATAATATTTGATGACAAAACACCCAAATCAATTAATAGATACTGGTGTGTTTCAGATAGAGTTATAATGGTCAAAATCAAAGGCACACCAATAGACATAAATATTATACAAGTATATGCACCAACAACAAGCAGTAGTGATGAAGAAATACAACATTTTTACGATGAAGTAGAAAGGGTGATAGCTCAAATTGGATCACAAGAAATGAAAATAATACTGGGAGATTTTAATGTAAAAGTAGGAAAGGGAAAATAGAGGATATGGTGGGGAATTATGGTTTAGGTACAACAATTGAGAAAAGAGGAGATAAACTAATAGAATGGGCAAATATTAAAGATATGATAATTGGAAACACATGGTTTAAACACAATAAAAGACGACTATACGCATGGAAAAGCCCTGATATGAAAATACGCAATCAAATTGACTACATACTTATTAATAAAAGATTTAGAAATGCGTTAATTAATGTAAAGACAATGCCTGGTGCTTACTGTAATAGTGATCATGTACCACTATGTGGACAAATAAAAGTAAGATTAAGGAGAGGGGAAAATGGTTAAGAACTTGAGACTTAATAAAGAGGTTCTGAAAGTAGATAAAGAAATTCAAGAACAATACAGAGTGACTGTGAAAAATAGGTACAATGCAATAGCTAAAATACAGAGTATAATTGAACAATGGGAAATGTTAAGGGACTCCATCCATCAAACTAGCAAAGAAATATTACCGGAGAGAAACTAAAAAGCTAAGAAAAAATGGATGAATGAAGAAATCTTAATACTGATGAACAAAAGGAAACAGAATAAAAATGACATCTTATGCTAAGATAAATTTAACAAACAAAAGAGAAATCTGTGAAGGCAAAAGAAAGTTGTTAAACGAGCAATGCAAAGAAATTGAATTAAATTCTATTAAAGATACAAAATATGCACATACAAATCAGTGAGCTCACGGGAAGAAAAATAACAATAAATACATGGTGTTTGAAATCAAAAACAGGAAAGATATTATTGAAGGAAGGTACTATAATGAAGAGATGGAATAAGAGAATTATATAATGGAGAAAGAGAAGAATTAACAGAAGAAAGTAACTTAGAAGGCCCACCTATTCTAAAAGAAGAAGTCACTGACGCTATGAAACATATGAAGAAAGGAAAAACAGCTGGGCCAGATGAAATCAGAATAGAAGTATTGGCAGAAATTGGAGTAGATATATTAACCAAAATGTTGAATGATATTTACAGCAGTGGATATTTACCTTGCGATATGCTAAAATCGGTATTTATAGCTATACCAAAAAGACCAGGAGCTATTGAATGCGAGGATTTCGTACAATTAACCTCATAAACCATGTCACTAAGCTTCTACTCAGAATTATAATGAGAAGAATAAGAAAGAAAATAAAAATGGAAATTAATGAAAAACAGTATGATTTTACAAACAATTATATATATATATATATATATATATATATATATATATATATATATATATATATATATATATATATATGATACACTAATATACACTAATAGAAAGGTAAATAGAGGCACAGAAAGACGTATATTTGTGCTTTATAGATTGTAATAAGGCATTTGATAAAGTAAAACATGATGAACTGATTAAAATGTTGAAAGATATCAACATAGATGGGAAAGATGTAAGAATAATATAGAATATTTACTGGAACCAAGTAGTAGCAATTAAAATGGGCAATAAAGGGGGTAGTTACGAACAAATAAAGCTAAGAGTACGACAGGGGTGTGTCTTGTCAACAGATCTCTTCTCCCTCTATAGCGAAGTAATAGTGAGAGAGATCAAAGAGAAGCCATGGATACTAATCAATCAATCAATCATGTACCATGCCGGAAAGCGTGGGCGGTCATGACTCGCCATTTCATTCGATCACCAGAGTCATGGATCAGCTCAGTGTTCCTGCCTCGTCCATGCCATGTGGCCAAGCCATCCAGGTATTTTCCTCTCGGTCTTCCTCTTGGTCTGTTCCTTTCGATCTTGCCAGTTGTCACTAAGTTCTCCAATCCATTTGTTCTCATAACATGTCCAAAAACTGTTGACTGTCTACGTCTAATTTCCCTAATCAATGTACGATTTTCATTTGTCTCCTGTAGTACTTGGCCATTGGTTTTTCTGCCTGTCCATGGTATTCTTTGCATTTTCCTAAGAAACCACATTTCTGCAGCCATCAGATGTTTTTCAGCTTGACTGCTCATTGTCCCAAGTTTCAACAACCATACAAAGAACAGGCTCTATGTCTCCCCCTCAACACTCTTCTTCTCGTTTCAATTGACATCTTATTGGTCAGAATGTTTTTATTTAATCACTTCACCATGGCGATTCTTTTTCTCTTCAAGCATCTCCGATTCTTGTTCTAATCTTTCATCTCTGCGAAAGGCTACTTCACCATGGCGATTCTTGTTCTAATCTCTTCAAGCATCTCCCATCAGATGTTATGACTGTTCGAGATAATGTATCGATTCACCTTGTTGAAGAATACTCCCATTTACTTGTATATTACATTGTGGTACTTCGTTCTTCCTAGTGACGACCATAACTGTGTCTTTTACAATTTAATTCTAACCCCAGTTGCTCACTGTGTACAACAACCGCATCTACTAATTAGTTGCAGATCTCTGTGCATTGTCTGCAATCAATAATGTAATCACTCTGCATATCTAATGTTATTGATGTTTCGTCCTTCAATGCTGATTGCCATTTATATCTTCTACATTTCTGAAAATATTTTCACTGTACTAGGGAAAAAAAGATCTGGAAGACATTACACATCCCATGCTAACACCTCTCTTAATAGGCTGATATTGTCCCTACTTCATATCAATCCTTTATGGCAGCTGTTGTTTCCAATATATGTTTTTTTTTAAAGTCTAATGTCTTTCCATATCAATTTGTAGATCTGCAAGCATATCCAACCATGTTGGACATGTCTAACTCTATCAAAAGCCTTTGTGTAGTCAATACAGCAAAGAGTACTTAGTCTTGTTTACTTATATAGCACGTTCAATTACCTGTTCCAGGCAGCATATACCAGCCTTTTACTGTACCCTTTCCTATCTACAAACCACATTGTTCTTCTCCTATTTCGAGGTGTATTTCTTCCTCACTCTTTGCATGATAATTCGCAGCAAAATCTTCGTGACGTGGCTCATTATACTGATTATTCGGTGCTGATCACACTCCAAGGTTCCTGATATCTTCGGGATTTGCAATAATATAGAATTACATAATTCAGGAGGTATATCTCCAGTATTCATATATTGCGTTCAGCAGCTGGTGACTTGGTCTATTCCATATTCTTCTAAGGTACTGATCATTTCTGTTGTGATGTATCTGTACCCAGGGTTTTGCCAGTTTTCGAATGGTTAAGAGCATTCTGAACTTCCATCTTTAAAATTAATGGTCCTTCATTATTATTCCGATTATCATACTGCTCTTCTCTTGTATCATCATAAAGGTCTTTCACATAATCTGACAACGCAAGTAAAATCTGATCTTTTTCTATTATGATTTTGCCATCTTTGGTTTTTAGGCAACCCGTTGCTGTGTGTGTTCTTTTGTTAGGGATGTCATTAATTCTTTTGTGCATTAATTTGGTATTCCGGGTGTTGTGTTGGTTTTCAATTTCCTTGCAATTTTCCTCAAGCCATGTCTCTTTTGCCTCTTTGCATAGCTTCCTAATTTTCCTGTGAATCTCTTAAAATTTTTCCTTGTTATTTTTGTTATTTCTTTTTATTTTCATGAGTTTTAAGATGTCTTCCGTCATCCATTTCTTGCGTCCCATGCATTACAGTTAATACGAGAAATGTAGTGGGTAGTTAGCATGATACTATTTAGGCCAATTAGCTTAAATTTACAGGACATCTAACTTGAAAATTACACCAGACAGTTAACGTGAGAAATAGGACATTTAACGTGAGAAATAGGACATTTAACATGAAAAATATGACATTTAATATGAAAATTACACTAGACAGCATGAGAAATATATTGGACATTTAACATGACAAATACACCAGACTGTTGACATGAGAAGTATACTAGACAGTTAACATAAGAAAAATACTGGGCAGTTGGAATGCTAAAAACACTGGACATTTAGTATAAGAAACATTTTGGACAGTTAACATGATAAATATATAATAGATAGCATGTGTAGTATACTGGATAGTAAACATTAGAAATCTACTGGGAAGTTAGCATGAGAAATATAGTGGACAGTTAATATGATAAATATATTGTACAGTTAACATGAGAAGCATACTGTACTGTTAACATGAAAAATACACTGTACATATAACATGAGAAATATACTGTACGGTTAAAATAGAAATGCACTCTACAGTTAACATAAGAAATATTGCAGGAGAAACATACGGGAAAGTTAGCATCAGACATATAATGAGTAGATATAATTGGGATACAGGCTCATCAACATCATCAAGTGCCATGCCGCCTGGCGTAGTCGTTCATGACTCTCCACAGATCTCGGTCTTTGGTTTTCTGGATCAACTCTGCTGATGATATTCCTCCATGCCGCCGTCACAATCCATCCAGCATCATTTCTCTTGGTCGGCATCTCCCTCTCGTCCCCTCAATCTTTCTAGTTGTCACGATGTTCTCCAATGCCTCTCTTCTCATCAATGAGCAAAGAAAGCTGTGTGTCTCTTCCTTATTGTTGTATATACTCTTATAATTTCATTAGCCTCCCTCAGGCAGTCGTTGTTAGTTACTTTGGCAGTCCAAGGAATTCGCACCATTCGTCTTAGGAACCACATCTTTGTTGCTTACAAGTTCTTCCTAATTTGTTCATTTATATTCCAAGATTCACTGCCATACAGCAAAACTGGTTCTATATAGCATTTAGCGACTTATTGCATAGGACACGCTTCATTTTCGGAAGTGCAACCCTTGCTTGCCCTATCCTGCTCTTAATCTCTGTTGCGCATCTTCCATCTGATGTTATAAATGCCCGTAGGTATTTAAAACTATTGACTAGGTTAAGAATGTTCCTCTTTATTTCTATTTTACATTTTGGTTTAACCGTTTTCTTTGATATTACCATTGTTACTATTTTCTTGATATTCTAGGAAAGTCCTTTCTTTGCACGCTCTGTTACTACAATATCCAACAATTGTTTTAGGTCTGTTGCATTATCCGCAACCAATACTGTGTCATCTATATAGCGTATATTGTTTATATTGTAACCTCTGATTAGTATTCATAGCTTCTCTGTGATCTCTCTCATTATTATTTCGCTATAGAGGGAGAAGATATCTGGTGACAAGATACATCCCTGTCGTAATCCTAGCTTTATTACTTCATAAATGCCCTCTTTATTTCCCATTTTAATTGCTGCTACTTGGTTCCAGTAAATATTCTTTATTATTCTGAGATCTTTCCCATCAATGTTAATATCTTCCAGCATTTTAATCAGTTCACCGTGTTTTACTTTACCGAATACCTTAGTGGGATATATGATAGGCACTTAAAATGACAAATACTATGGGCAGTTAATATGAGAAAATTACAAGATCGTTAGCATGAATAACATACTGGGAAGTTAGCATGAGACAATTACAGGATCGTTAGCATTAATAAAATATTGGGCAGTTAGCGTGAGTAATATTCTGGACAGTTAGCATGAGTAATATACCGATTGCATGAGTAATATACTGGGCAGTTAGTATAAGTAATATACCGACAGCATGAGTAATATACTGGGAAGTTATCACAGGAAATATGCTGCGCACATAGCGAGTGAACTTTACTGGGCACGTGGCATGGCATATATACAGGGCAGTTAGAATTAGTCACCATATAAGACTGTGGATTCCGGGTAGGGTTTTCTAGTTGCTATTAACAGGGTTTCTCTGTGTGTCGTGTTCATCACCAGTCTACTCATCTACTCCTGATTTCCTGGGTGTGCCCAAATCCGACCTTGCTGTCCGCATTAGTGACTGTGTCATGTGTCTCTAACCCTTCTGTTCTGTGAATCCCAGAGCTGTGGCTTTGGGGAAAATGAGACGCGCGGTTTCATAATTCCCAGTCCCACCGAGTGGAGGGTTCGAGATCAGCTGCCGGGGATATGAAAGCACGCGGCTTTGCGTTGATTTTGATAATATGAGGCGTCGGCCGTGCAGAAAGCAACTGACTATCTACTGAACTAACAGTGCCTAGTAAATCACGAACAGCCAATAAATGCTGGGGTTTATTACAAACGTCCTGTAAAGGACAATCAAATGCCTTTTATTCTGCGCATGCGCATGTTAATGAGTACTTGTGATGTATCAGTAGTTACTATTATTATTTGTATGTTTCTTAATAAAACGACAGTACTGATTTGACGTAAGACGTGACTATTTAAAATTAGTCTGATACTGGTTACTAATGCCCATCCACCTCCACAAACTGACTGTGCAATGGTTACTATTCATAGCCAAAAAAAAATAACATTGATAACGAAGTAGGTCAACAACAACCAATCAAGAGATGTGTGCAACACGGATGTGTAATCCGGCTATTTTTTTACCTCTCTACACAGCGAAAATATGACAATTTAAAAAACGCGAGAAATATCAGCAATATAAGATTTGCAGACGGTACCGTGTTGATTGCAGCCAATGAAAGAGGTCAACGTGTATCGGATGCTGTTACTGTACACAGTAAACGACTGAAGCAAAGCTAGTCATATAGCAGATACTGCCGTTGGGTCTAGAGTGCTTTTTTTCTTTTATTCGCATATCCTTTTACAGGACATCGCTGTCAACAGTAGAATCTTTCAGCTGTCTCTTGATTTCTTGGCAAGATTACGTTCAGTAGTTTGCCATTGCTTTCTGAGCGGCCGGCTCAGTTATCCCGCAAGTCACCAGCGGGGGATGAACAGCTCCCAGTTCTCGCCCGCTACGAGACTCTGCGTGATAAACGGGATTACCGAGAAAGTGGTGTAACCCCTCGGACAGAGAGACCGGCCCTAGGGTGCTAGGGGTTCAAATATCTAGGCCAAAACATAATGAGATGGGGAGGCCAGTGCCCTCTCTCGCAGCCTTCCATTTCAAAATAATTCCCAGAAAATTATCAAAACTGTTTCGTACCCATGTTTATGAGCTGGGTGGACACCAGAGGCATAATGGTCCGAGAAAATACCCCGCATTTGCTGGGGATTGAACCATGACCACTGTGTTAGCGGGCAAGCGAGTGAGAAACTAGGATTAGAATTTCATTATAAGAATGCAGAAATGATGATCTCCAAGAAGAGATAGATACTGTAACGATTTAAAACATTCTAAAAGACGTGAATCTCAACAACTATCTTAAAGTAAAGTTGAGATGTAAAGGACATTTACACACGTCCTGTGGAGTAGTAGGTATATGGTGCTAGCATCATATGTCTAGACCAACCGTCACTCGGGGGATGATGTGGTCAATAGCATGCTGACCGCCTCTACTTCCTCTGACATTTCCTGGTACAACAAATAACCTCTGGTCCGTCAGGCAAACTTACTAGCTACTGCGCTATATATGCTCCAAACTGTTACCTTAGTTCAGTCTACAAACTCATGTGAGATGCTTTGAAGAGCGTGGAACAAGACTCGCCATAGAGACAGTAGACAGTAGTCTGTTGCATAATAGAAAACCTAAAAGGAAAGGATGTTTGTACATAACTGTCATTTACTGCCAATATAGTAAATATTGCGGTGTATGGAAGAGGGGTCTTTGAGCCTGATGAATTAAGGCCGCCTGGCTAGTGCAGTCGCCGCGAACAGTGCAGGTTAGGATTTTCTTTTTGCCCCCCCCCCCCTCCCCCCCCCCCCGACAGAATAAAAATCGCACACCTTATGTGTTGATCATATGGTGCTAGCTCATAATTTTATATATCAATCGACACTCGGGGGTGATGTGGTCAAAATCACGCCGACCACCTTTTCTTTCAAAGATATTTCTTGATACCCTGGATAGGCTGGGACGGCCTAAGGCCCAGGTAAATATATCACATCTGCCTGGCTGCGAATTCGAACCCATAACCACTGTACCGGCAGTGAAGCTTCTAGCCACTTCTTTACCACGCACCCCACAACTACAGTATCTTGAAACAGTGAGAACACCTGACTTCAGATGCCTGGTACAGATTAGAACAAGAATCGAGTCAGTGAAAGTAGTCTTGTGTCAAATGGCAATCTTACCAATAACGATAACGACCAATAAACAACTGTCAGCTGCAATTATAAAATAATCGTCACGTATTATATCGAGTCTATACTGTTAGCATCAGCGTCATCAAGTGTCTTGCCGACTGCTGCGTGTGATCATGCTTCTCCACATCTTGCTATCTCCAACAATATGTATCAGTACGCGCTGACCCTTCCGGGACGTGACTACAGATTCTCAAATTATGTTCCAATTGATGTCTTCTCATAATGTGGCTCAAAAATTATTACTGCCTCTTTCTGGTGATTTGTCTCTAATTCTTTTTTAAAACGTTTCGAACATTTCATTTTGGCTGTTCATTATTTTTTTCTTTTTAGTATTCTTCTGTAAAACCACATTAATTAATCCTCTAGTCCGACCTCCGCGTACATTAGTGTAAAGTTACTTCCCCACGACCCATTATATCTAAGGTAACAAGCTCTATCTACCAGTGCGTAGGTTTTCGTTTACTAACAATTTTACCAAGTCCATATAAGAAAAGGCGACCTAATCCATGGAGAAGAGATCTAGAGACTGAGATGGAGACGACAGAGAACTACGGTAGACACCATAGAATTGCATTGGCTTGGCATGAGTTGGTTGAGGGCCTGTTCTAAACTGGGAGTTAAAAAGCAGTAGCAGAAGAGGTGTATCGAGAAATTTCCCTCTGTTGTCTTCACGTTATAAGAGTTACATAGGAACATACTACATATACAATAAGGAAACCAGAGCTCAATTGTTTCGAAAAATGTTCAACTATTTACTAACTCTACATGGTGCTTCGTTGCCTAGCCGTTTGCCCTGTGCGTAACGGTGCACGCGTAAGTCGGTTTCCATTTCTGAGACTGCTATTGTTTTCTGGACATCTGTAAAGAAGGCAGTCTGTCCTGGTTTTCGTCTTGGCAGTGACCAGACTGGTTGATGACCGAGGCCGCTGTCTCTATAAAGAGATCCACTGTCTGCAGTTGCAAACTGGAGAGATCATAACCGACAACTAGCTGTTCTTAAGCTCAGTCCACCGCATGTTCAAATTATTCACGTTACGCTGTTGGGGGAAGGAGGGCGCTAAATGGGTACTTCATTTTGACCAAAGGTGTCCCGTCCTTAAGTGAACGGAAAAGAGCGCCTTACTTCTTACTTGATAAGGGAAACCGCCAACACGCAATCCCACGAGGTAGTTACATCGTTTGAAAAAATCACTATGAATAGTAACAAACTAAATTTATCTCTGAAACATTTGAAGGGGTGGCAGACTTCAAAACGTAACTTAGCTCTGTTTTACTGATAAGCTCTTATCTAACTGACCTCTCATTGCGAATTGTTGTGGACAGCCATTTTGTTACATTCGAGTCTTTCTTATCAGATGCGCTTTGTGTTTTTCAAGATGGCGGGCGAATAAATGAGACTACGTCTGTCTGTTAATGAATGTGAGTATTCAAAGATGTGATATTTCTTACCAAACAAAAAAAAAGGGTATGAATGAAGTTTTGACATTGTATTCATACTTAAATATCATCACTCATACATATTAATACAATAGTCTCTCTGATACATTACAAGCCAGTTCTCATATAAAACGCGGAAGTGAAGACCCGAATTTCCGGCTAGCTAAAAGTAAATTATTTAACGACAAAAATGTTAATTCAGAATCTCAGGAATTAAAAGGTATGTCACTGTTGTTTAGTTTATTGCTAGAACCTATTCTAGCTGTTCTCACATGTGATAGATAACAATGGAACAGTGGTATCTCACTAAATTCAAAACAACACATATTTTCGACGGCAAATAATTACAGTGACCAGTAATTAAATACTGTCTTGATTATTTATAAAAGTAACAAATTCAACCACATCATTAAACACATACGTCTTTTAAGAAAACTAGAATTTGTTTCGATCATATAGGTTGACAATGGCCAGCGTATGATTGTCAACTTATACAGAGTGAAGCCTTTAAATAGATGGACGAAATGCCACACAAAATGGCAGACTGTTGGACGCAAAGACTTCCGGTGGCACATATATATCTTATAATTTAGATTTTCATTGCAGCTAAGGCTTCTTTTCTTCCACTCGTTCAAGAACAGGTAACTTCTCCCTTGACGAAAGCTAGGATAACAGGACCTAGGAGTTCACAAGATTCGCTGTGAACTGGCCATCGCCACAGGGCACCTGTGCCTGCCCGTCCGGGGCTTGTTCTCGATGTCTAAGGTTACTATGAGAGGTTTTCTTCTGTCTTTCAATCGCATTATGCCAACATGTGCACAAACAATTACGACCACATGACGCTAATTTGGTGATCAAAACAAAAGCAGTTCTGAAGAATAAATCACAAATTTATGTCAAGGCGCTAAAACATGGGTGTAACAGGGATGGTCAGGCGAACTAAAATCCAGAAGAAAAAAAAATGCTATTTGACAGCGGAGAAACGCAGTCAGAGAATTAAACCGCGGCTTCCTAATATTAGAGTCACGTAACAGGAAATTCTACGTGAGCTTTGGCGACAACAGACAAGTGGATTTCCAATAGCACGAGCATAGCTGCTACTGCCTAATGTGCACACAATTTCGTGTTCTTTGCTGGTTTGAAGGATTGAAATGGTCCCGTTAAGATTGTTGGCTGTGTTGTGTCCGTTTAAAGTGAAGCTGTGACAAGTATTCCGTTTATTCGACACATCGAATTTTAGTTTTGTAATTTGGGAATCAGTCTCTTCCACCTTCGATTACCACGCAATGGACCAGACTGTAGAGATGAAATCAGTATTCAGGATAATGTTTGAAGGTGGAGTAAATCTTGGTCAGCTCTAGTTCACCAGTTCTATCTTTAATTTAGTTCATTACACCTGTGTGTATACATACGTATGCAATTAATTGTTTCTGCCGAATCCCGTGTTACCACAAGCATCGGCTTTAACGATTAGAAACAAAGAAGAGGCATGAAATGTGTACAGGTCACTACATGTAGTATTTTTCTTGAAATCAAGCAGTCCGCTACAGAAGCTCGCTACCTGATTGCTGTACTAAAAAACCGCTTCGAAACCAAACAAGGTATACGATGGATGATTCAATCAAGCTTTGCAGGAAGCTGCCAGACTATATATATATTACACTGAACGAAAGAGAACGAACGGAATAATGGCCAACCTGACATTAATAAAACATAGAGCGTTCATGTAGTAGATGCCGTTATTGTACATTTTGAACGACCAGGGTTAGAATTAAATTGTAAAAGACAGATATTATGGTCAAAGTTATGTGGGTACATTATGAGAATAAATAAACTAGAGAACTTGGTTACAACTGGCAAGATTGAGGGAAAAATAACAAAGAGGAAGGCAGAAAGGTAAATATCTAGATGGCTTGACCATTTGGCATGGTCGAAACAAGTACACACAACTGATTCACGACTCAGGTGATCGCGTGAGAGGGCGAAACATGACCGCCCACTATAATCGACACGACACACGATGACGGTGAAGCATTAATTTAATTCAGATGATTGCACGTCAAGCTGTGTGCTCTTTCCCTCTGCAGACATTTTAAAGACTAACAGAGGCGAAAATGTGAAGAGTGTAGTTAGACATTTCAACAGCGTTAAACAAAATCCATATATCTTAAGTGAGAGGTGTGGTCAGTAATTGGGTCTCACGGTGCCATTAATATTAACCTTAAAACCCAGTGAATAAATCATTCGATCGAAATGACCTATTGCATGTACACAAGCATGATCTCCTGTTCTCTCCTGTGTCACCGGAATATATATATATATACATACATATACACACACACACACACACACACTAGCTGACCCGGCCCGGCTTCGCCCAGTCCCTAGCTGGGATGGATCTATCTATCTATCTATCTATCTATCTATCTATCTATCTATCTATCTATCTATCTATCTATCTATCTATCTATCTATCTACCTATCTACCTACCTACCTACCCACCCACCCACCCACCCACCCATCTATCTATCTATCTATCTATCTATCTATCTATCTATCTATCTATCTATCTATCTATCTATCTATCTATCTATCTATCTATCTATCTATCCATCCATCCATCCATCCATCTATCGATCTATGTTCGGCGCTTTCCCGTTCCCGTTAAAAATATAAATAGAATAGAAGAATAGATAGTTAGATTGATAGTAGAAAATATGATTGGAAGAGATCTATCTTGATTCCAATAACTAAAATGGGCAACGTGAAAGTACTAAAAGTAAACTTACCAAGATATCACGAACAACCAATAAATGGTGGGCGGTGGGTTGACGGCAGTGTACTGCAAAGGATATGCAACTAACTTTCTCTCACAAAAAAATTAAATTTTTTTTAAACGAACGGAAATCTTTATTTTCAAAGGGTTAAGAATTGGGCACGCAGGCCCGTCCTACATTCTGCCCTTCTTCTCTATTTCCTCTCATACATTCTTTCATTCAACAACTCTTATGAAGCAATTCTTTGACAACAAAAGAACAATAAGCATTAAAACGCATGAAAAATAATCAATAATACATGACTCGTTGAGGCAATGTTTAACATGGGCATCATAAATACCCAACGTGGGTGTAACGTGCCATACATATGGGAATGTTTAAAAAAAATTACATTACATAGAAGAAAAAGAAAACATTTAATTTGATGTGGAAAAGAAATAAAAAGAGTAAAACATCTAATGTGCTGTTGAATAAAAATAAAAAGATGAGTTAGACAGTTTTCACGTATTTAAAATAGATGCATTATTTTTATGAAAACTTTGAAAATGCCTTAAAGATTTTATCATTATATACTATAACGCATATGCCTGTAGATAACTGTAGATAAACATTTTATAAAACTTTGAGAAAAATTAAACAATTATTTTAATTACATATATAGCAATGCTACTAAAGGTTATGTCCCTTGATATAACTTTTCTTTACTTAAGTCCCCTTGCTATATATTAATTATAATGTAATTAAAAAATTAAATTTTATTGCGTAAATAACTGTTTGTAAACTAACAAACTATGCCATTTGGCTGCCATGGAATGAGAAGAACATCTGTAAGACGCCTCTTTTCCTCCGTTAGTCGGGACATCCTTGGGCAAGACGGAGTACCCCTCTCCCCGACCCCCATTAGGGTTACGTGAAGCAGTGGGAGAAGATCGCTGATGAAGTGTGAGAGCAGCCGACTAATTGTTGTTGGTTATGGTCTGCACTCTGCGGCGATAGGCATATGATCTCATCATAAAAAAAAAGCTTTAAAAAAAGTCGCTTAAAAGTCGACAGGGTCGACTTCATTGCACCGGGTTTTATCCCATATGGCTCGGTCTCTTTCCGCAGCACGGAAAGCGTCGCACAAAGCACGAACTCCGTAGCTTTTAGCGACGACCCACAGGAGTCTCCGAAACATTTAACTCGTAAACCGAAGGGCGCGGCCCGGAATCGAACCCACAACCTTCGGGCACGAGTCAAACGGCTTGACCACTTCGCCACAGAGACTCCCACTGAGAGAGAGAGACAATGGCTATGGTCGACTAGTACAGTCACAGCCTAGAAGAAAAGAATGGCAAACTACCTTCTGCAAACCTTGCCAAGAAACCTTAACAACCATGAATCGAAAGCTAATACGAAAAGAGATCTGGTGGTGAGACCCCTAGGCCAGGCATATCAGATAACACTGGGGAAGAGTGTTACATAGGGGCCAGTACTAATAATCGTGATGATGGAGTTAATCCCGACGGTGTTACCAAGGAAATCCCACGTGTCATACTAAGAAGGAGAGTGAGACTAGGTATGTGGAATGTGAGAAGCCTATAGAGGAAAAACTTAAGATAGTATGTGATGAGGTTGAGAGGTTAAATATTCACATTTTAGGAATTAACGAACATCGTTGGAGAGCCAAGGGACATTTTACAACTGAAAATGGAAGTCTTTTCATATATTCTGGTAGAGATGTCAGAGGCCAGAGTGGAGTGGCATTTTGTTCAGATAAAATAACTGCAAAAGCTTAAATTAGATATAACCCGTTTAGAGATAAAATCCTCACTGTCAGACTTAAAGGCCATAAACTTCAACAGCAGTGGAAGACGAAATTGAAGATTTTTACAGCACACTGCAAGACACAATACATAAGACTGGTCATAATGACAACAATAATAGTGGGAGATTTTAATGCAAAAGGGGGTACAGGAAGAGCTGAACATGAGAAATATGTTTTAGGAAAATTTATATTGGGAAATAGAAATGATGCAGGTGACAAATTAATTGAATTTTCCACAGAAAATCAGGTAACGATAGCCAACACTCTTTTTAAGCAACACCATAGAAGACTGACTCTTCACGTGGAAGTCCCCGGACAGTACTACCAAATACCAGATAGATTATATTTTAATACAAAGACGATGGAGATCAAGCATAACATCGGCAAAAACCTTACGAAGTGCAGACTGTGATACAAATCATCAGATGTGAAAGTAAAACTCAAAAACCTTACCGGAGGACCAAGGCCACTCGTTTTGATCTCACATAAATACCAGATGCATACAACGAAGAAGTGATGAATCGTTTTGGGGTCTTGGTGTCTATACAGGAGGAATAGACACCTGATGAACTGGCAGTACAAGCTAGAGATATCTTGATAACTGCAGCCAAAGATGTAATTCCGACCCAAAAAAAAAGAAGCAACATAAGTCATGCATTACACCAGACACATTAGAAGTAATAAAACAATGAAGGCAACCAATGAAACAGAAAGGAGGTGAATCCGATAACAGCAGGATGAAGTACGAAGCTTCAACTCGAGAAATAAGAAAGAACAAAAGAAAGGGAAAAAAAATCAATATATACAAAATTACTGTACCAGAATAGAGAAATATCATAAGACTGGAAGAGAAAACGAAATGTTCAAAGAAATGAAGTTATTGTCAAGAAATGTTCAACCTTAATTATGTTTGTGACAAGTTGGGAAATGCCATAACAGTAACTAGAAGAATTCTAGAAAGATCGCAGGAATCATACGGTGGAATGTATGTAATGAATGACTGTGGGGATATGAAGGGGATACATGAGCCAATGACAGCAGAGACAGAACCTAAACCCTCAGATGAAATTGCATGGGTAATAAAGAACCTGAAGAATCGTAAATCACCAGGGTGTGATGAGATATCAGCTGAACTAAGTAAAGTGGGAGGAGAAGACAGCATACAGATCTATCATTGGCACCTTGCCGTCTTGACAGACGATAGTTTGTGCTTTAAAAAGGCATAATAACTTTTATCTATGGCGGTAGCGAGTGTGACTGATAAGGCCAATTTGCGCTGTAAATGTCCGTTCACAGTGGGTGCATGTGAACACGTGGTCATTTCCACCATCATGCACCATCTTACGTCTCAAACGCTTGGGGTGTGACTTTTCTGCAATAATTTTCTCCTTTGACTTTATTCCATTTCTGATATTTGCCCTCCATGCAACACGTTCAGCGGCGACTTGCTCCCAATGTGCATTATCAATGCCTGTATCAATCATGTCCCGCTTACACACATCTTTGTATCGTAGTAGAGGCCGACCCTGAGATCTCTTACCCATCTGTAATTCACCAAAAAAGATATCCTTTGGTATTCTACCATCATCCATCCTCCTAAGATGTCCTATCCATCTAAGTCTACGAAGACTGAGCATGGAATAAACTGTCACACAACCTGATCTTTCCAATACTTCAGTATTTGTGATTTTGTCTTGCCACTTAATACCAAGAATTCTTCGCAGACACCGCATATGAAAGCTGTTTAAGTTGTTCTCTTGGTGTGAGTAAGTTGTCCAGGTTTCACTGCCATAGAGAAGAGTACTAAGGACACAGGCTTGATAGACAAGGACTTTTGTTTTGGCAGTAAGCTTCCTGTTCTCCCAGACTCTTTTTCTTAACCTGTTCATTGTTGTTGCTGCCTTACCAATCCGGATGTTGATTTCCTGATCTAGGGATAATTTGCTATTTACCACTGATCCTAGATATGTAAAATGGTCTACTATCTCTAGTTCGGCGTCGTCAATAAAGATTGATGGTACCCCATGTGCACCTTGTGACATAATCTGTGTCTTCTTTTTGCTAATTGTTAAACCAAATTCAGAACAAGCATTGGAGAATGCAGATAGTAGACATTGCAATTCTTCCTCAGAGTGGGTCGTAACTGCAGCATCATCTGCAAAAAGCAACTCTCTGATCAGTACCCTCCTAATTTTGGTCTTAGCCTTCAATCTCTGAGCATTGTAGAGGCCGCCATCTGAGCGTGAGTGAATGTATATACCACCATCCTGATCATGAAATGCATATTTCAGTAGAAGTGAAAAGTATATTCCAAAGAGGGTGGGGACTAGTACACAACCTTGCATAACTCCACTCTTGATTTCAAATTCTTCAGAAGTTGCACCATCAAACTTGATTATACCCTTCATGCCTGTGTGGAACGATTCCACAATGGACAGAAGAGTTGGTGGGCAGCCAATCTTCTTTAGTGCCTTGAACAGACCCTCACGACTGACCAAATCAAATGCCTTTGTGAGGTCGATGAAGGCAATAAACAGTGGTTGATTCTGTTCACGGCATTTTTCTTGCATTTGTCGCAATGAGAATATCGTATCAATGGTAGACCGGTTCTGTCGAAAGCCACACTGTGATTCGGGGTAGACTTGTTCTCCTAGGACTTGAAGTCTGCGCAGAACAATTCTGGCAAATACTTTTCCAACAATACACAGAAGAGAGATACCCCTATAGTTGTTGCAGTCGCTCCGATCGCCCTTGTTCTTGTACAGTGTTATGATGCTTGAATCTTTGAAATCCTGTGGGACTTGTCCTTCACGCCAGCATAGCTCTATTAGCTGGTGGATCTGCAGAGCGAGTGTGTCTTGCCCACTCCTGATAACCTCTATTGGAATCCCATCCTTACCTGGAGCCTTGCCAGATGCAAGTTCATTTATAGCACACTTAACTTCTGTTATGGTGGGAAGTGTGTCCAGGTGGTCAAGAGTTGGTAGAGCCTCTATGGCGTTGAGGGCATCATCCGCTAGTTTGGTCTCACTTGAGTAAAGCTCAAAATAGTGCTCTACCCATCTGTCCATCTGCTGTTTCTTATCAGTGATGATTTCTCCAGTCAAGGTTTTCAATGGTGCACTTCTTTTGATCACTGGACCGCAGGCTTTCTTTATTCCTTCATACATGTTTCTTATGTCTCCCTTATCACTTGCGATTTGAATGGACTCACATAACTTGATCCAATAATCATTTGCACACTGCCTGGCAGCCTTTTGCACATCCTTCCTAGCTTGCCTAAGCTCACTCAGAGTGTTACGCGTTGGTCTTTCCTTGTTTCTTAAGAGAGCTTTCTTCTTCTTATCAATCAAGGGCTGCAGAGTCTCGCTGTTGGCCGCAAACCAGTCCTGCCTCTTATGATCCACAGTGCCGTAAACCCCTACGGCAGTTTTATAAAGAGTTTCCTTAATTTGACCAGATCTATCACGCATTATGTAAAACGAGATGGACATACGGTATTTGGCCAAAAGATCAATCAATCAATACCAAAAATGGGCAACCTGAAATTATACACCAACTATAGAACTGTTGCCCCGATCAGTCATGCAAGTAAAATACTACTAAAATTAGCATTCATATATGTTCATATATAGGAAGACTTCGTAAGAAAATGGAAGAGGAGATTAGCATGGTTCAAGCTGGATTTAGACAAGGGAGAGGAACAAGAGATCACGTACTCAACATGCGCTTAATAATAGAGTAGTATAGAGAATTTAATGTAAACCTATTCCCATGTATTGTGGATACAATGATGACACCAGGAAGGAAATTAAAAGACGAATATCTACTGCTCTTCAGAAACTAAAACAACTGATTAAATTGTGGAGACGGACAGATAGACTTATAAAAACTAGATTTTCAAGAGCATACATCTTTCCCGTTGCAACTTACGACTTTGAGACCTGGACACTTACTAAACAAGCTGAACAGCGCATAAATGCCTTTGAATATAAATGTTATAGACAGGTTCTAAGAATATCTTGGATACAAAAAAGAACAAACGAATCCACTCGACAAGATCTGAAAACTGACCAAGGTTGTCTACTAAAGATGATAAAACAAAGAAAATTTAAATATTTTGGTCACTTAAAACGCCATGAAAATTTGGAGAGGACAATCATGGAGGGGTATATGCCCGGGAAGAGAGGAAGAGAAAGGTCAAAGATAAGATGGATGCAGGATGTGGCAGATGATCTTTGCGTGCTTTTTTGTGACCAGGTAGCATTCCTGGGAGACTCTCACTTTTGCATTACCGTCCACAACCCAGCTGGCTAGGTTGGAACGGTCGAAGACAACGGTCATCCCTCAAAGGAAGGCAGGGACAGTCCATGGCATTTTCCGCCATCCAGGGTGGCTTCCATAATTGCAAGGCCGGCACATAGCGCCCTGGTGCTGGGCTCACCGGGGGAATCGTCACGTCCTGCTCACTTCAATATATTGGGCATTTCGTTCACCACGGGCCGTTCCCGCACAAACCAGACCGGTCTGCAAGGGACATACTACTGAATGAAAGAACGAATGAATATACAGGTCGTATTATTATTCTCTAAAATATAAAAAAAAATTTTTTTAGGTATCTTCGCGAATGAATAGTTATTATGTCAATTTAATTATTTTAAATTTTCAGAACATTCAAGACAATTAAAGTACAATGATGGTTGTGTATGTCTTGGCTATATTTCTTAGTATCGACCTGGTGACATGTGGTAAGTGCCAGAATGTGCACCAAGAGGAATTACCTCTTCTGATGTCTGTTGTATTGATTTAAAACACGTATCCCGTTGTTCGTCAATAGTGTGTATTATTTCCATATCATTATATATGTTTTGTACAATAATGCTGCATCTTTCCTTAAT
This sequence comes from Cepaea nemoralis, assembly GCA_014155875.1. NCBI lineage: Eukaryota > Metazoa > Mollusca > Gastropoda > Stylommatophora > Helicidae > Cepaea > Cepaea nemoralis. The sequence goes on along the minus strand of JACEFZ010008931.1, from coordinate 428,640 downwards.
TTCCTTGTCTGGTTTCATTAATAATGTACTAACGTGATGTTCTGTGGAGATCTTCTTTATAGTCTTAAGTTTTAATCTAATCTTTCCTGTAAATGGAACATGATGGCTATGGCAGTCTGCTTCTGACCTAATTTTTATGAAATAGGCCGCAACCCCATGACTGTTTGTTCAGATGGGATAAAGTAATTAACTACTCTATGGAATAAAAATGTTAACACTAAACTTCATGAAATGATGATGGAAAGAGTAATAGTTACTACATGATTACACGTTCACGTGTGACACTTAATGTGTCCCCTTATTGACAATGATATACGTCTGAAGTCGGAGTGGGTTCGCCTGAAGGCGAAGGACACCGGTAAAAGGGAAAGCAAACCCAAACACAAAATCCAGTCCTTTACTACTTTAAACAGTGTGTAAGGACTACGCTTAAGTTTAAGCGAGCTAACAAAAAAGAAAAAAAAAAGACAATGATATCACAAACATACCAACTATTGAAACAGCTTTCTGTGGTTATGGGATGAGAAAAGAGGCATTGGAGATCATCGTGACGATTGGAAATGTCGTGGGGAAGATAGGTAGAGGACGACCAAGAGAAATGATGCTGGATGGATTGAGACTGTGGCATGGAGGTATGTCATGGGCAGAGTTGAACGAGAACACCAAAGACCGAGATCTGTGGAGAGACATGAACGTCTACGCCAGCTGGCAGAGCACTTGATGATGATTATGTATACAGAATAAAGTAGCTAGTAAACAAGCTAGAAATGTATGGAGGGTAATGTTATATGTGTTATAATATGTAATGTGCTGGATAGAAGCATCTGTGATTATATGTGCTAAATGTGTTGGGGCTGTGTTATATGTATTCCGCCGAATGGACTACAGTAGTGTATCTAATGTGCTAAATGGGTTAGGGCAGCGGTTGTATGTAACATGCCATACGGGTTAAAGCAGCTTACACATTCAATGCGATATACTGACTACATTAGGGATTATATATATATATATATATATATATATATATATATATATATATATATATATATATATATATATATATATATACATACATACATACACACATTCAATGTGTTATACGGACTACATTAGGGATTATATGCAATGTACTGTACTGGCTAAATTACTGAGCGTAATCTTGCCAAGAAATCAACAATCAGCTGAAAGATGCTGATGTTGATAGCGATGTCCTGTAAAGGACACGCGAAAAAAAAACTGTACTGGCTACAGCAGCGATTACATGAGGCCTCTTATCTCAAGGACATGAACATTGACTTGTATTCAATAAATTGACACCACATAGCGAATGTTGACGACTATACTATAATCAACAAGACTCTAGAATACCTTGCCCTCTAAGATCGAAGGGGGGAGGTAGTGGAGTGGCTGGAACGGTTGCCTACCGACATGATGGTCATGTATTTGAATCCTGATTGGGACGAGGATTTTAACAAATGGGCCAAGGCTCGCGGGTTGACCTAGACTACAATGGGTACAGGGAAATGTCTGGGAAGCCACGACAGCCTGTACCATGTTGACCACAACACTCAATGAGTGCCGACTAGTCTATACAAAATAAGGTTGCCACCATATACCCAATACGCCTCAACGAGTGTAAAATGGTCCTTGTTTTACTAGGATCCAGGAGCGATGGATTCTTACATTGCACAACTGATTTTCTTAAAACAATTGTTATGAAGTTATTTCAAACGTTTCCCAGCAGCTGAACAAACTGATTCGACTTGGTGATGTCAGATGATGATATGGAAGAAATGGCCAGAGAAGTCAACACCAGTATCCAGAGGGGTCAGATCAAAGATGAAAGGCTACACAGCTACTTGCTGCCGCTGCCAAAACCGAACAAATATCATTCCAAGATAAGCAGCTACAGAATCATTACGATGCAGAACACTGCTGGCAAGCTACTGGAGAAAATTGTAGCACACAGACTTGCTTGTGACTTGGAACAACTCGGCTGCTTCCCGCCAACACTTGGAGGATACATACGTAACAAAGAGTCATGGCTGAATGCGGCGGTCTTTGCTCAAGATGTTTACGAAGGATATCAGGTCAGAGAAGAGACATGTGCGGCCGCCATAGACTTAGAGGACACATACAATAAAGTATCCTTCGAGCACTTGATGCAAACCCTCCTCAGACTGAAAGTGTCCCCTCACCTTGTACGATGGATAGCTGCAGTTCTGCTCCAAAGGAAGGTGGTGCTAAGATGTGGGAGTTGGTCTTCTGAGCCGACAACGATATGTCCAGGATTGCCGCAGGGTTCACCACTGTCACCAGTACTATTCAACGCGTATACGGTGCCGATCACTGAACAACAGTTGGACGGGAGGGGTAGGACTCTGTCATTTGCTGATGACATTCTCGTGTATCGACAGGGTCGAGATAGACAGGCGGTTGCCAATGATATGCAGGGCGAACTAGATCGAATTTCCTCATGGTGTGCGGATGCCAGTGCCATTGTCAACCCTGCAAAGGCATCGGTTACATGGTTCTCCCTAAACAACCATATTGTGAACACAGACCTGCCGGCAGTGAGAATGGATGGGAGCATTTTGAGTAGAACCCAGTCGATGACATATCTTGGCGTGAGGCTTGATCGTAGCCTGTCTTTCAGAGATCATGTCGATTATGTCATAACGAAAGCTCGAAAAGGTTTGTCAGCAATGAGAGTCATGGCGACTACCAATATCGAGCAAAGACTGCTAATACTTCTGTTCCAAGGACTGGTGCTTTCACCCATCGAGTATGCCCTGGCCATCCTTACTGTCAGCCCTACACATATTGGAAGACTTGAAAAGGTACAAAACGAGGCCATGCGCATCATTTTGGGCTGCACGAGAGACACCAGCTGTGTAGCAATGAGATACCTCCTTGACTTCCCGACAATGAACCACATGATCAAGATCTGGAGAGCTCGTGCATACTTGAAAATAAGTGCGGATATGCAGCGCCCTCTACATGAAGATAGATTCAGAGAAAAGGGAAACAGGTTAAAGAGGGGTAAATCATGGATGGGTCGGGCGGAGGTTGTCATCAGACAGGTCTGCAGTCCTACCAGTATCAACTCCGGCAAGGAATGGGTGCCTGTGCCTCCAGCTTTTAAGTGGCCTTCTCCTGCATTATCACACTTGACAGGCGGTGCAGAGAACAGAATCCTGTCACTGTCAATGCAGAGGTCAACGCGCTCATCAATGAACACGCAGACAAACCCCAAGTGCTTATCTATACAGATGGATCTGTTGTAAAGAAGCAGAGAAGTGCATGGGCATTTACAGCCCGTTCAGCGGGCCGAACCGTCCAAGAATCCAGTGGTGCCCACACTATGCCCACGAGCAGCATGACGATGGAGGTGATGGCAGTAACACAGGCTTTCCTATGGCTAGAATCACAGCATTATACCAACGTGTGTGTACTAAGTGATTCAATGAGCATGATTCGGAAGGTCGAAGCTGGATCTGTACGTAGACAGTGGACTGAGTCGCTGAGGAAGTCTGTTGTCCGTAAAGTCACCTTCATCTTTGTCCCGGGACATGCGGAAGTCGAGGGAAATGAACGAGCTGATAAACTGGCTGGCTCTGCACCCCCTGCAGATGGCCAGCCCATGGATCGTGCCGATTTTATTAACGTCCTTAAAGACGTCAGCAACTCACTTGCGACAGGCATACAAGGATTCTCTTCTTTTGCACTACACGAAAGTGACAACTCGTATGGTTTGCAAAAGGATACATTTTATTGGGAGCTGATGGTACATAAGCTCCACGAGCGGAATACCACATTGGTATTAAACATCATATTATGTTACGAAGATGGCATGAGGAGATGATGTTAATAATAATAACTACTGAAGCTAAGTCTTAAACTATTGATACTGTCCTTAACAACAAAGTATCCACAGCGGATATACAGTCTGTTCCCTACGCCGTCGAGTCTCTGTCTGAACAAGCTACGTGTGGCGTGTTCAGCCACGAGCAAGTAGCTCTCCGTGCAACCGCTGGTTTACGTGCTTGGAGTTCCAGCACGCTGGTCACTTGGTTGTAGTAACCATAATTACTTGGTCACTTCTCGTGATGCGGGTTTCCCAGTCTCTTGGGTAACCCCAGCTCACGTACACTCGTTGCCCTCCTTGTTGACACGAGTGTGTCCCGTTATAGCTATTTATAGCGTTTGTGTCCCTTCTGTCTGGTCTACTAAATCATTATGTTACTTGTCCTTTTCTCTAGCTCTATTTAGCTCTTCTTATGGTTTGAGCTCTTACGTAGGTCTTTGACAGACACGTCGAGAACAGAAGACTTTGACGTCAGTGAATCCACATCGCTGTCCAGGATGAAAGACTTGGCAGTAAGAATTGGCACGGCCAGACACGAGAGGTACATCAGGAAAACGAGGTGCCTCGTTAACCAAGGCACTATTAGCCACCGAACGCTGATGCTTATGCTGGGGGGGGGGGGGGGGGGAAGATCTTAGCACCTATGGACCTGTCCGGAGTGCAATGAAGATAACTGATAACTGATAACTGATTTGTTCATATTTCTTTTGTTTCACCGAAGAAGATGTTTTTGCACTGAAGAGTGTGTTCTCTGGGTTTATGCACATATGGTACGATCAACAAATATTTGCTATGGCATAGAAATGAGTATTGCAATATTTACGTTTTCCAGTGACCATCCCGCCTCAGATCACCAAGCAAGGTCCCAAGGACATATTCTATAAGCCTGGAGAGACCGTTAAAATAGAATGTGAGGCCAGCGGGGAACCGACGCCCAGGTTAGTTTCTGGTAACTGTTCTAATCCCAAGTGTTTGTTTATGAGAGAAGGAGAGAGAGAGAGAGAGAGAGAGAGAGAGAGAGAGAGAGAGAGAGAGAGGGAGAGAGAGAGAAAGGGAAAGAAGAGAGTGAGAGTGTGTGTGTGAGTGCGTGCGTGTGTGAGCACGTGCGTGTGTGTATCTGCGTGTGTGTGAGTAATTGCAAGCGTAAGCACATGTCTGAGTGAGAGCGTATGTGTGTATATAAACGTGTATGTATATAAACGAATATTTTGCCTTGAGTAGAATACAGTTTTCGCCATTCCGTTTCCTTTTCATGTTCCATCTGTTATTATTATTATTATTATTATTATTATTATTATTATTATTATTATTATTATTATTATTATCAGTGACATCTGTTATTAGTTCAACAAAGACAGGATAAATTTTCGACTTCTTCCAGACGTTCCCCCGTTTGTTTATAATAATAAGTTTCCCTTTTCTACTAATAACTAATTATTATCATTTTTGACTATGACTATTTCATTAAGCAACATTTTCTTGACTTCCCAAAACAAACCTGAAGTTACTTCTGGAAGCGGGCGGACATGACTTTTTCACCTGAAGGAAACGACGACAGAATAGTCAAGCAGAAAGACGTTGGTACTCTCATTATCAACAACCCCGAGGACAAGGACGAGGGCATTTATCAATGTTTCGCTACCAACAGCCAGGGCACGTGAGTATACACTGTCATTGAAAATAACGCACGGGTTGTTGGTGATTCTGCAGAGATGTTATGGAGGCACGCATACAGCGGTTTTTTGTTTAGCTCTCCGGGAGGAAGTGTGTATGTGTGTGTGTTATTGAGTGCGTGCATAACTGTGAGAGTTTGTTTAAATGATGAAAGTATGTATGTAGGATTGTATGTATCTGTTTATGAACGTGCGTGTGTACGTGTCTGCCTGCCTGCCTGCCTGTCTCATAACGTGGTAATATGCATTGTTTTATGTTTACAACATTCATTTAACAATGTTTTTTCCTATGTGAATGTAACATGCATAATTGATGAACGAAAGATGAGTGATTGGAAGGGCCGAATGATAAACGGGTCAGCGAGCCCAATTTGTGACCCTTTGAAAATAAAGTTCGTTCGTTCGTTCAACATATAATCTGTGTTTATGCATTATACGTTATCTACACCAGGTTTCTATTACCGTATGCAAATGCTTGTTTACACAAACAGGATAACTGTTTCAAACACACAATTGCGTAAGTTGTTACATATGTAAATATTGACAAACACGCAAATTATATATATATATATATATATATATATATATATATATATATATATATATATATATATATATATTAAAGCCAGGCAGACAGGCAGGCAGCCACAGAGAGGGGAGAGAGAGATTGAGAGAGATAGAGAGAGATAGGCAGATCAGAAGGCCGGTAATCCGGTAGACCGACCGACCGACCGACCGACCGGCCGACCGACCGACCGACCGACCGACAGACAGACAGACAGACAGACAGACAGACAGACAGACAAAGGAGGAGAAAAAAGAAGAGAAAGAAGAAGACTATGGCCATGATGTATATGTCGGGAGGGCAATCACGCACTTGTATAGACAATACATGTACACAACCACACACGCTTACACTTGTATTCCCATCCTCTTATTCTGCTACTACTATTTGTATTCTTCCTCTCCTCCACAGACACGCTAAGAGCCCGGCTGCTAGAACATTCTGTGTCAATGTCTTTCTAGTTTAGCTCCACCATGTCTCGCCATCTTCTCCGTAGACGTTCTCTGGGTTTCCTCTTGACAACTTCCCAGTAAATCGTTTCTTTGTCTGTGTCCTGTTAAATTCCCGAGAGAAGACTGGACTCAACAAGCACATCTTTAAACTTATTATCTGTTGGGATTATTGACTGACTTTGGTCTACACTCCTCTCTTCTGTCTTCCCTTCCATATATCTATTTCTTTCTCTCTCTCTATTATTCCCTCAACACATACTCCGACAACAGTTCCTTTCAACGATAAGATAAAAGATTTATTAATAAAAACTATGTCTGGTGTATGTATGGATATTGTCTATGTAGTTGGTATGTTCTTCTAGTGTGGCTGCCAGATAAGATGTTGATAGATAGTCTCCGTGGTTTCTCTCGTCTCTTCTCTCAGCTAGAGTACAGGACATGACATAGATATAACAGAACGGTCTCACCCTGACAGCTCCGTCTGCTTGAGTCGGTAGATATATCCGTTTTTTGTAATGAAAAATGTTCACCACTGTATGAATGTATTTAACCCGATCACCATATGCTGTCAGCGCTAACTGATGGTCGTTATTATCTTATAGCGTTCTTAATTCCATCCTGGAAAAACACATCGAGTTTCTAGTGTTCTCTATTTTTGTCCTGTAACAGTTCTACACTGGATAGTTCTTAATTGATATAGGCACTTTGTATGCACCTTGCAACTCTACGATATTGAGTAATTTGAGTCTTTTTTCTTTAGTTTGTATGATCTCTATTTTCCATTCTCTGTCCTCCTTACTTCTTAAGATGCCACTTCTTTTCCTTCCTTTCTTATGCACAAGTGTCGTGCTTTATTACTTTAAAGTGCTTTCTTGTGGGTTATCAACACTGAGTGATCTTGACCACAGCCATCTGTTTTATCTCTTAGTTGATAAGTCCCGCACTGGTATGGAAACCTGTGTGATATACATTTAATAATGAGATCTGTGTCTGCTTCCTCTTCCCTCCTATGTGAGTGTCTTTTCCTCCAGCCGAAATGAAAAGGCTTCCGAAAAAACCCACTCTGACATAGGATAGAAGATTCACCTAACGTCTATACTATTCCTACTAATAGAAAGCAATGGTAAAGGCTATTTATTCACATCTATATTCCTATGCTAAACTATATCTAATATATTTATACCTTATTTAGGCATCTATGTTCCTGGAATCGAAATAACACTTAGCGAATAACACACTATTATCCCCTCTTTCCATCATTAGGGACGTGTATTTCTATTCCCACTCAAGAACATATCTCCTTCAGGTCAGTTTGGAACACACACTAAACTTACACAAAGAATCGACCCTCTTTATATCGGTCATTTTTGCCGCATAGTCCTTGACATTGCTGGACACCTCACATCCAGACTGCATTATCATCGTTAGTGGAAAATTACAGATCTGAAACTTTTCCATTATTCATACATTCAGACCGCAATATGCTATCCAATAATGCTGTCTGCTTTTGTCGCAAACCAATTTTTCCACTCGACAGTTTACCTGGGCGGTTAGCCCCCTTCTGTGTCTTGACCCACAAACACATGCGCCTGGTCACTCCGTTGTTGTTCACTCTTACTGCCTCGTTGGTTAACCCTTCTTCTACCTGGTCAGTCGGTGTATACAGTCGTCCATCTGGGAATCGTTAACTCTCAGTATTTCACGACAGTCTGTGCTAGGATCACGTTTCTGGAGTTCCACCAAATCATCCTGTTCTGCTTACTTTCATAACATGCCATTATAGTTTTGTATATACTCACATTTACTGACATTACTATATTTGTCTCCAAACATTCTTCGAATCACCGTGTTTATTAATATGATAAAGTTTACCCAAACCTTCAAACTTAGGGTTAATGTTGTAATTTTCATGATCCCAAACTTCCAGACTTTTAAACGAAGAATTATTACTGTTGTAATTCTCAGGGCCGCAATCATCCAGAGCTTAAAGCTAAAAGTTAGTATTGTTGTAATTCTCAGGGCCGCATTCATCCAGAGCTTAAAGCTAAAAGTTAGTATTGTTGTAATTCTCAGAGCCGCAATCATCCAGAGCTTAAAGCTAAAAGTTAGTATTGTTGTAATTCTCAGTGTCACAATCATCCATACATGAAAACTAAGGGTTAATTCTGTTTTAATTCTCAGGGCCGCAACCATTAAATTCAATCTCAAGATGGGGAAGCTTTCAGCTTTCTCGACTTCGGATCCAATCATACACCGGCCACAACTAGGCACCCCTCTGACACTGAACTGCCAGTCTCCAGACAGCGTGCCTGATGCAACTATTTACTGGGTATCTGGTGATTCCGGTGCGTTTCAACCAGTATTCTGGAACAATCGAGTCACCATGGATTATGAAGGTTAGCAGAGTATTCAATATCCGGGACTATCGATGTTTGCATGTAGTATGAATACGTATTTCATTTCTAGGGTGAATGTTTCACAAATTACTAGGCTATGGAGGTTAATATCTAACTTTTCTTCTCTTCGTTGTCTTTGTAATACCTTTCAGTAGCAGGTTTCTGGGCAAGCATTTGTGTCGGTTACTTACAAGGTGGTGATTCTTCTCTCTAACTTTCACTTAAACACAGGGCTTAAGTGGTCTGCCTTATGTTCTATTTCCATTGTATTGTAAACATCACCGATGTTCCCAGTAGGCTGTTTGGATGTAGTCTCACATGGCCGAGCCATTTTACTTGTCTTTCCATAGCATTATTGCTGAGATTGTGCTACATGCTTTCTGATGGCATCATGCTGATGTCCATTCTGATCTCATTAACTTTCTTCGAGGGCATTTCACCTCTGTCTGTCCAATTCTTCTTTAATCGCTTTCTGTCATAGTCAAAAACCATCACGACGAGATTCAGATAGTGCTGCAGATTATTGCAATAAATCTTTGTCTTTAGACAGCCGATAGAAACTCTCCCTTTAGTTATAAGTAGATGTAGGTGTATCTGATTCTACGAGTCCCTGGTCTCAGAAGATATCTACGAACATGACTTTCTAATTCTCTCTGTCATCTGATATGTTCAGGTCAGCATGGCTGAATGGATAAGAAGGCTCGCTCTCAAACTTCCAGTGTGATGATGCCGAAGTAGCTGGTTCAACCCCTAGACTGGTCAGTTGGACTAAAATGTTGACTTATCGTCCTTGACTTGGGGACTAAAATTACATGCACCTCAGAAGTTGGAGTGGTTTCGCATGATGGCGAGGGACACTTGTAATAGGAAAAAGTAATTGGCACGTAAAACTCAGTCAAGTGTACTAGAATTAGCAGCACGTATATGGACTACGCTTGAGTTCAAAGCGAACACACAAAACACAATCTGATATATTGATTCAGTGCTTACAATATTATTCCTTGCCCCGCTATTAAATCTTTACAAACATACATTTCTTTGTATTCCTCTGCATCGCTTTCCGTGGTATTTTCAGCGTGTCAGTCAAGGTGTTGTTCTTTGCAAGGATATATAAACATTACAAACTTATGATGCATGAAAGCGAAACAATTGGCTGTGTTCAATGGATATTCATGCTTTTAGAATGTGAAAACTTATTTCGTGAAGAAAATGGCAAAAGAAGAAAAGCTCAAATGTATATTTAGTTAATAAACTGAAGACTACAGCATACTTGTGAAGGCTTTCATCTACTCACCCTCCATTATGAGATGGAGTTTCATACAACAAATAAATGAGTCAGTTTTCAAACGATGTCTTTTGCAAGTTGGTCAATATCTATTGCATGTCTTTCAATGTTTAATGCAAGTCGTTTAATGTTTAGTGCAAATTTATTGCAGGTCGTTCAATGTTTAGCGCAAGTTGATTGCATGTCTTTCAGTGTTTATTGGCATGCTTTACATTTGTATTGCAAGTTTTACAGTGTTTAATAGCAGATTTTCAATGTTTATTGCAAGTCTGAAACATTTACACACCTTCTGTTAAATCCATGAGAGGAAAAAAAAAGAGAACTCACAACACTGCATTACACAGGCCTACAAGAAATACGATGTTTAAGCTTATATTCAGCTGAAGTATAATGGGGAGAACAGGCCAGAGCATTATCAGGCTATTACAGCATCAGTGTGGCTAACCCGATGATGATAATTAAGTTACTACAGTTTGAGCCTGCTGAGGGGCTTCATGGACGGCTGTATACACATACTCCTGTGCCCTGTCTGCAATTTGCTTCTTACAGAGACATGGATGTTGTAGACTGAGTCTATATATGTTTGCCGAGACCTAATTACCCCCTGAATGGCAGGAAACATGCAACTTGTATCCTGCGAATCAAAACATCTTATTTGCTAATGGAATGAGAGAATGGTTGTGACAATTATTCGTTTATTAATCTCATTCAAATCGTATGTACATTACTTAAATTACTTCATTAATCTCGTTCACACCGCCTCTACTTTACTTATGTAACTTCATTAATCTAATTTAGATCGCGTCTACTTTACTTATGCGACTTCATCAGTCTCGTTCACATCGCCTGTATTTTACTTATGTGACTCCATTAATCTCGTTTACATCGCCTATACTTTACTTATGTGATCCATTAATCTCGTTCACATCGCCTATACTTTACTTATGTGATCCATTAATCTCGTTCACATCGCCTATACTTTACTTATGTGATCTATTAATCTCGTTCACATCGCCTATACTTTACTTATGTGACTCATTAATCTCGTTCACATCACTTATACTTTACATATGCGACTTCATTAATCTCATTTAGATCGCCTCTACTTTACCTTCGTGATGCCTGAGGATGCACGAGAAGGCAAACCTTACCACTGTGTGGCCTATAACAGTGTCATGAGGATGTCGGTGATTGGACCGCCCCAGTACATCAAACCAGAGGGAAGTAAGTGTCTTTCTTAACATCACCAGTGAGCGATACTCCTTCACCATCATCGTCACTCGCATCACTATGATCCATTGCTAATTCTGCAATGAAGTCGACGCTATACAATCTCAGCTTTGGCTGCACATTTTGAAGCACTGTAGCCGGACCATATCTTGATGTTGTGTGTTCATATATATTTGAGCCACTATTCTACATTCAGCTACTTTATCATGTCCATATTTTGATGTGAGTTCATTAATATCTGAGCCTTCATTCTACATTCTGCCACACTGTATCTTGTCTATATCTTGATGTTGTCTATTCATTTATATCTTTGTGTGCAGCAGTAAAGTGGACATTTGTCGACCTCTGGCTTATTTGCTGTCAACTTTCCAGTCCATTATGCTTTTTGTCAGATTGTTAGATTTTCTGAAGTGATCACATGTTATTGTATGCATACATGTTATTTCTGTAAACAACAATGTTGTTGTTGTTTTTCTTTTTAATTTTTGACTTTAATTCAAGCGTTCTATAATGAGCTGTTCAATGCCTTCCATTAAATTATTTTATAATGAGCTGTTCGATGTCTTCCATTCAGTTATTTATAATGATCTGTTCGATGCTTTCCATTCAATTATTTTATAATGAGCTGTTTGATGACTGGGGGGTCTCCATTACGAATGGATTAAATTGTTCGCTTCGTGCCCTGTGGATCGCGGATTCGTTTTCAGACTGCATTGTCATTGGGTTCGCGAGGGCAATTTATTGGAGACCCACAGAGGATCATCACCGGAGTTACAGAGTACGGGATAAGTTAGATGGGGATATAGATGGTATAATCAAGGAATTTCTCTTGCCATGTAACCCAGTTTTTCTCGATGACTTCCACTCAAGAAAGGCTTGCTAATCTCCTGTCAACCAACATTTCAATAGCTTCAATTTTAATGCTCAATCCTTTTTAGACCAATTGCAGAAAGTAAACAGAAAAACAGTCAGACAATAAAATGCATTGGCGAAGCTCCTAAACTCATCATAATAATTTATTATAAATCTATTGAATAGCAGACATAGTGTGGGAATTAATTCAGTTTCACAGAAACAATTAGAAAACAGACACAATGTTTACAATTTAGGCACAAATGGTTCGAAGATACAAAAGGGAAAAAAATGGGACAGGTAAATAGATACTTTCGACTGACAGGCCGAAATACCGATCAGCCAAATGAAAAAAATGCTAGGCTGGCAAGCAGATAGGCAGTTGAACAGGAGCCAAGTACTATTTGTGTAAACCTTTCTTCGTAATATAATTTTCTAATGTAATTTTCTGCTTGTATATCATCATGGTATTGAAATAAGTAAATGATCTTCTGTCACCTCATGATGTGTATGGGGACGTCGTGTTAGCTCCATATACGTAAAACATTCGGCATACAACGGGTGATCTGGTAAAATATTACGCACGTTACTTTTACTTCCCAGAATGCGCCATGATAGTATTTATTTTTATTATGGCAGACCTGGAAGTCCAGAGCAATCTTTAAATCTCGATAAGAATTCGAACTCATGACCAACGGGCCAGCAAGCAAGTGTACTAGCAACAGTGCAACTGCTGCTCCATCAGGTCTTTAGGCTCACACAGCACTAGACATTTACTGAATATTATGTTAACAAGAAGGCTATCTTGGCTTGATCACAATACTAGACATGAAGGCCCATTGTAGATAATATTGGAAGGCAAGAGCCCTAAGAAAAGCCACAACCCCCAGGCATGCAATGATGTTCGGGTACAGACTGAAGAAACTTGCTGGGCATACGAGACAGTGGACTGTCGTGATCAGGCACAGACTCAAGAGACTTGCTGGGCATATGAGACAGTGGACTGGCGTGATCAGGTACAGACTAAAGAGACCTCCTGGGCATGCGAGACAGTGGACTGACATGATCAGACAACCTAGGCACTTTCAGGCGGACTGACCTAATGACCGGGTGAAGTTTGTACAGCTCGTGTAACCAGCCTGCACTTTCATCACATATTATATCTTCAGGGGATGTATGAGTTTGTCTCAGTTTCTAGAGTTAGTCGGAATAGTTTATGTGAACGTGTGTGCCTATTTCTATAGTTACTCGGTATAGTTTTTTGTGAACGTGTGTAGCTGTTTCTATAGTTACTCGGTATAGTTTATGTGAACATATATACCTGTTTCTATAGTTACTTGGTTTAGTTTTTGAGAACTATGTGTGTCTGTTTATATAGTTACTAGATATAGTTTATATGAACGTGTGTGTTTGTTTCTATACTTATTCGGTACAGTTTACGTGAACGTATGTGCCTGGTTCAATAGTTACTCGGTACAGTTTATGTGAACGTGTGTGTTTCTATAGTTGCTCGGTACAGTTTATATGAGCCTGTGTGTCTGTCTTTAAAGCGCTCGGTATAACTTATGTGAACGTAGATGTCAGTTTCTATAGTTACTTTGTATTCATGATGTTAAAGTAGGTATATGTTTCTATAGCTGCTCGGTATAGTTCACGTGAACGTTTATATCTGTGTCTATAGCTACTTTGTGTTCATTATGTGAACGTATGTGTGTTTCTATAGTTACCTTGTATAGCTGACATGAACATTTGTGTCTGTTCATATATCTACCTTGTATAGCTGACATGAACATTTGTGTCTGTTCATATATCTACCTTGTATAGCTGACATAAGCATGTGTGTGTGTTCATATAACTACTTTGTATAGCTGACATAAGCATATGTGTCTGTTCATATATCTATTTTGTATAGCTGACATAAACATATGTATGTGTTTCTGTAGCTAGTTTGATCATGTCTCCAATGAGAAAGTTGTGGCCCACGTCAAGGTTTGACGTGCAAGGAAAAGTCGGCTCGGAATTCAAAATGAAATGTATTTTCGCTGGAAAGTAAGTGAAGCATTGATTTAAGCATGTAACATAATTGTGATAACATCAAGCACAAAATTATATCATGTTAAGTATGCATGTCGAATTGAATATTGCTGACTAGACAATATGAAAGAAGGAAACTAGGTACACACGGTAGTCGAACCCTGTCGTATTAACTAGAGGTTCTCAATGTGGGCGGCAATGCTCCAGCCAGTTTAAAGCATGGGCCGACTATATTATAAATACTGGAGAGAGCGAGACGGACAGGCGGGTGGGCGGGCGGGCGGACGGACGGGCAGAGAAAGTCAGCAGATGTCAGACTGGGGTGATGTTGACTATTACTGTAACCCATTGATCATAAATGCGGCTATGTTGCAACTCCAGTCATCATTCCTTTTACAGCCACAAGCGACGTCGCACGACGAAATTCAGATTTGACAACCTCCTAACCCGCCTGTCGCGACCTGCCATATGCTGTCTATCTTATTTTCACTTTGCCCATCCTCTGTGTCCCCACTTGTAATATCCTTGCAGTCTTTGGATTGAATATCCTGACATGGCATGTTATTTATTATTTAAAAAAACACTTCCCGAAGGAGGAACCTGCAATGGATCTGTGATGTGCCTGGACCATCATATTTAGTACAACTGGGTGCATGGTGGAATAGGTGGTCACGCCTTACCTCATCATCATCATCATCATCATCATCATCATCATCATCATCATCATCATCATCATCATCATCATCAAGTGCCGTGCCGGCTGGCGTAGGCGTTCATGGCTCTCCATAGATCTCGGTCTTTGGTTTTCTGGATCAACTCTGCTGCTGATATTCCTCCATGCCACCGTCTCAATCCATCCAGCATCACTTCTCTTGGTCTACCTCTGCCTCTCTTCCCCTCGATCTTTCCAGTTGTTACGATGTTCTCCAATGCCTCTCTTCTCTCACCAATGCCTCGCCTTTCCTCACTTAGTAAAAAGGCAGGCGTTGAATTTTCATCTAACCGCGTCCATGACACTATTAGCGTAGCCTCCCAGCGTTTACACTAATGCGTCTTATGCAATGACAAATATGTCACTTGATGATTTCTCATTGTTGCTTCATTTACTATCTAGCAACGAGAAATATATGTTCCTATTAACAGAATGTATGACATAGAGTGCTGAAGTGTTATATAGAACCTGTTTTGCTGTATGGCAGTGAATCTTGGAATGTAAATGAACAAATTAGTAAGAACTTGGAAGTAACAGAGATGTGGTTCCTGAGACGAATGTGGCGAATTCTTTGGACTGCCAAAGTAACTAACAATGATTGCCTGAAAGAGGCTAATGAAACTAGAACACTATATACAACAATACGAAAAAGACAAACAGCTTTCTTTGGCCATATGATGAAAAGAGAGGCATTGGAGAACATCGTGACAACTGGAAAGATAGAGGGGAAGAGAAGCAGAGGAAGACCAAGAGAAATAATGCTAGATGGATTGAGACGATGGCATAGAGGAATATCATCAGCAGAGTTGATCCAGAAAACCAAAGACCGAGATCTGTGGAGAGTCATTAACGCTACGCCAGCTGGCATGGCGTTTGATAGTGATGATGATTAACAAAAGCTTGACTGATTGCAATTTTTAGTTCCCATTGTGAATGTGTGCTAGATGTGTATAATTGCCTTGTCACACATTTAGAAGATATGTAGACGCCAAACTGTTGCTTACAAAGCTTAAATACTATTGTATCTGTCCGTCAATGCCAATGAGACTGTCTGTAATATCCCACAGTCCAACTCCAACTGTGAGGTGGAAGAGGAAAGACGGTTTGCCATTTGACAAACGAGTGTTGCAAGGAAACAGCGGTGGGCAGGAACTTGTCATCAGAGATCTTAAGTTCCAGGACGCTGGGACCTACATGTGTGATGGCACCAGAGACCAGGAGAGCACGCCCATAGAGATGTCAGTCAACTTAAATGTTAACTGTAAGTTTAAACAACCAGGATTTAATCCACTGAAGTCAGCAAGTTAAATACCCCACTTTGCAAAAGGTTCTAGGTTTTAAATCAACCAAACCTCGTTGATTTATGTAATCAGTATCACACTGTTCGTTTTTGTCTTCTAGAAAATTCTCTGGCACCGATTATATGAGTCTGAGTGTACCCCGAAGCTGTGTGGTTGCCCGAAAACACCCACGCCTAGACGGGGGTTTGAACTTAGAATCACGGAGCAGCACACACGTGTGTTAATCACTGCGTTATAGCAGCTCCGGATTTCATTCATAATTCAAATGTTAATCCATAGTCTATCGATTCAATGAAACAAGTATACTACATACACTACGAATGTTGTGTATAGGCCCATATTTGGGGTGGGAACAGCGGTGGTCACAGGCTCGATCCGCATCGAGAAGGATTCGAATGTGTAAAGCAAATTGACCTGAACTCTGAGGCTAATCCAGTCAATAATGGGTACCGGGAAATTGTCTTAGATAGTAAAGGCGGCGTGATACTGACCACACCACCAATAGAGTCCCGAAAGAACTACACACATATGGGTCTAGCAACATATGCCCCATGCGTGTGAAAGATTGGTTTAAGTCGCTATGTTTGTTTACCTAGCCACATTCAGCATACGATATATTTTCAAGATCCGATCCACTTTTGTCTGTTAGTATATTCAGAAGGCCATATCTTTCAAAGATGCGGATATTAAATTACTTCTTACGAAATTCAGCAGGCCTTTAACAGATCCTTATTTCATCTTACCTGGACGCAGATTCAGTAGGCGACATATTGTAATGATGCCGATTCCATCTAATTTGTAAGTGTATTCAGCACGTCACATCTTTTAAAGATACCCTTGTTTAAGGTCATTGACACAGATGATATAAACATATGTTATAACTTATAGGAACAAGATCTTGTGTTTTATATTTTAAAAAACAAAATAAAAACATAACTGTTAATGAAAGTACATTCGCGTGAATGCATGTAATTTTACAAACACAGACAACACCAAAGAGACAAAAATGTTTTGGGAATGTTGACATCCAACAAATAATTCTACCCAGGCCCAAACAAGAATGTACATTGAAATACTTAAAACTAAACCATCACCACACTATCATGTTAAAGAAGTTATATGATTGGTATCCGCAGCTCCTCCTATCTGGAAATCAAAACCGGTCAATGTGATTATTGGAGAGAATGGTACCGCCGAGATCGAGTGTGCTGCCGTCGGTGTTCCAAAACCTCAGGTGTTTTGGTTTGTGAATGGAGAACCTTTGGAAAGTAAGTTTTGTTTTCTAATGTAACTGCAAATTATTTCAGGTGTTGCATTGTTGTTTTCGAATAAAGAAAACATGGAAGCTTAATTGTGTGCTGATGGTTTTACCTGTTACTTTTGTAAATGTTATTTGCTACCCTTATAAAAGTGTATTGTCCTTGCCTGTTATTTTATTTATGCAGTTCCACGTATTATCATTGTAGTGGATTTGTGTATGTCCAATAATCGCCCCACTAATTTGTATAGTAGATTACAATTGTGTATATGTCTAGTTAGTATATATATATATATATATATATATATATATATATATATATATATATATATATATATATATATATATATATATATATATATATATATATATATATATGGGCATTCATTTGAAACCCGTTCGAATGGCTTCAATACCAAAGCATGAATGAAGCATTAACAGGTGTGGTAGAATTAAACAAAGCATTCAATTTAAATGAATTATGCACCATGGGTTGGTCAGAAGAAGTCGCCGTAGGCATGCAGGCAAGCATCCCATTGCTTAGATAGGCGGCGAATGCCGTCCGCAAAAAAGGATTGTGGTTGCTAACTGAACCAAGTGTTTACCGCGTTCATTACGTCTGCATCTGTGTGATATCGTTGCCCGTTGAGAGCTTTATTTAGAGGTCCGAACAAATGAAAATCACTTGGTGACAAATCAGGACTATAGGCTGGATGTTGCAGAATTTCCCACTTCTTCCTTGCTAATGCTTCCTCCACAATCTTTGCGAATTTCGGACGAGCATTATCGTGCAACAAAGTCACACCGCGAGAAAGCATGTCGGGGCGTTTATTCTTGATGGCTTTTTGCAGCTTGTCTAGTGTTTGCAAGTAGTTGGGACAGTTGATGTTGACACCAGGCTCTTTAAAGTCGGCCAACAATAGCCCTTCATGGTAAAAAAGAAATGCGCTCAGCCTAACCTTACCAGTGGAAACCTGTAACTTGAATTGTTTAACTTTTAGTGATACAGCATGCTTCCATTATAGCTCTCTCTTTTGCTGCTCGGCTCAAAGTGGAGACATCATGATTCATCGCCTGCCACTATGCGGAAGAGAAATGCATCACCCTCCACTCTGTAACGCAGCAAGTGGTTAAAACACCATCCCATGCGTTCCTCTTTTTGGTGATCGGTCAATATCCGTGGTATCCACTGTGAATACACCTTCCGATATTGCAGTTTCTTACGAACGACCATTTGAATTGTCCCAATCGACACATCAAATTTTTTCGCTGGCGAACGTATGCTTCGACAACGGTTCATCTGTACTGCTGCATCAATTTTGGCAATGGTTTTTTCTGTTGCAACAATATGCGCTTGACCCGGCCGTCGAAGATCTGTCGTGAACTGACGTCCTTTCCAAAACATTCGTGCCCAGTCTGTCACTGTTGTCTTTGTCACACATTTGTTACCGTACGTTGCCTGCATTCTTTGATGAATGTCCACTGGTCGACTTCCTTCAAATGAAAGAAACTGAATCACCGCTCTGTGAGCTTCGTTGGGCAGATTTTGGATCAACCAGACCATTTTCTTAACGGTCAGAAACACAACCTATGCATCATGGGACGATAAGCACTTGCTCTTTTATTCATTGGTCAGTATTTATCACATGACTATGACATGATCACGTTCAACGTACGAAATTACACGCGGTGTGACACTAAGGATTTCAAATGAACGCCCCTTATATTTAATACATATATTTAATGTACTTGCAGTTTATTATTTATTAATCTATTTACTTTGTAATAATTTATTATGATGATTCCCATGAACCTCGTAGTTTTTTCTTTTACTACAACAACTGCTCGCCAAAGTTAATGGCGCAACTCAATCATTGGCACAACTCATTAAACGACATAACTCAATCAGTGACACAACTCAATCAATGACACAACTCAATCAATGGCAC
This sequence comes from Cepaea nemoralis, assembly GCA_014155875.1. Taxonomy (NCBI): domain Eukaryota; kingdom Metazoa; phylum Mollusca; class Gastropoda; order Stylommatophora; family Helicidae; genus Cepaea; species Cepaea nemoralis. Next base: position 409,065 of record JACEFZ010008931.1, on the reverse strand, counting down.
AACTCAGTCAATGGCACAATTCAATAAATGTCACAACTCAATCAATGGCAAAACTCCACCAATGGCACAACTCAATTAATATCAAATGAGGCGATGAAAAGTGTTCTTAAGAGATATATTGAGCCAAACCACACAAACATGTGTGTAATATAACGCCGCCGTAGAATGACTTTGTAACAGAAAATTAACCATGTCTACTGTAACCAGGTGCCCTTCAAAGCGACAAGCGACTCGACCACAGATTTCAGCATCTAAAGGATGACCTGATCGTGCTGCAGAAGGTCACTAAACAAGACACCATGGTCTTCCAGTGCAACGTCACAAACAACCAGGGTTACGAATGGGGGGAGGCTTACCTCAATGTTCTCTGTGAGTATGCATTCAGCACCAGACCTAGTAACTAATCTTATTGTTGGGTGTTGTATATGTCTTTGTAGCATGTGGTGAATAATGGAATATAGTCACGATTCTATTGACCCCGAATACGCTCTGAAAAATGCGTCTCTCTGGGAATTTTGTCGATGTCCGAACGTCATTCGGTGTACATGCATAAACCTGGATGCTATAGCTTTCTATGTTTTTTCCTGAGCATTGGAGTGGAGTCTGTCGATAATAAAGTACCTAACTCTGGTTGAGTCGGCTGCATGGTGAAGGGGTTACGGACGCATCTCCTAACCTCACATACTGCATTCGAAACATAGGAAATTGTATGGGTGCCGGTCGTTCAGAAACCAATGGCAAACTACTGAACGTAAACTTACTAAGAGATCAGCACAAAATGATGGGGCTGACTGCGACGTCCTGTAAAGGATATGCAAATAACTTTTTATTACTCTGGTTAAAGAAACATTGCCAACTTTGGCCAAATCTCAGCTCGTTGGTCCCTGCTGTACAGAATCATGACCTGGTCACATGCTAACATGCCTCTCTACAAATGTACAGTTTCAGTACCGGCCTTACACACGTCCTGGTTTCTGTGCTTGAAAAAGCCACGGAGAACACAATCACTGGGGAGATGCTACTTGAGTATCAGGAGGATGGACAATCTCTACACCAACCCCACTCGTGAAGACGCCAGCGCTGTTCTCATCTCGAACGACCTGAATGTCAATGCATCCGACTTCAGAGTTGTTGGTTTTTTCTTTTCGTTACGCTAATTTTGAACTTGAGCGTAGTCCACACGGGTTTTATTTTCGAGCGAGGGTCAGCTTTCCTTATTGACAATGTTCCCTGCCATCAGATAAACTCACGCCGACTTCTCAGGCATTGTAATTTACCTCTCGAAGGCAAGGATGGTAAGTCAATGTACAAGTCTAACTGACCTGTGTAGGGAGAGAACCCCCTACCTAGCTAGCAACGTTTCGGAAGCTAAAAGGTGAGTGCTCTTAACTTTCCGGCAATGCGACTTCTGGACTTGAAGAGGTAAACCTCAATCTTCCAGAAGATTCACCAACTTACCAATAGCCTACAAACCACCGAGGTCATGGTACAACCCACTGTTTCTAGGCTACAATCCTGAAGTATACTGCACACAAGATATGTATGTGAACACCGTTGTATATACGAAACGTTGATATGCAACAAATGTTGTTTGTGCATCAAGAATGATGATGACCATTCATTTCATCTAGTGTAGTTGAAAGTATGGAGTCATGAGTTCCAAGATGGCTGATTAGGCCTATTTTGGCTCGAAATATTCTTTGACAATGTGGACAAAGAATGCTTGACGTTCCAGGAGGAGGATCTCCTGCAGTGGTTTTTTCTGTCCAGCCTTTTCTTCACAGCTCTTGCAACATATACAAGAAACTAATGGAAATAACACAAAGAAAATACAAGTTTAAACACGCCAGTGACGTCAACCTCTTACTTCAAACGAAGCCATCATCTTGATGAAGGAATCACATGTTTATTCATGTTCTTGCATCTGGCCACAGAACCAGACTTTGTTATTCTATTGTAACCCATTAGAAACTTTAGTGTTGTCTTAACAGTACTCATGTCAACAAATACTACTTTCATTGGTTTGCATTATTGTCATTATTTATTCTTTTAAATCAGTCAATGCATAATACAATAACATTATTATTATTATTAGTATTATTATTATTATTATTATTATTATTATTATTATTATTCGTTCGTACTCAGACACTAAGACACGTCAGTGTGGCTAATAAAAGCAGCAGTCAGTGCACAACTTATGTCATAGTTACAAGCAAAGAAACATAAGTATGGACAAGCATCGAAATACAACTATGCTGTAGGCCTATATACCATTTCAATGACAACCGGCTAGACAATGCTATATAAGGAAATTATGCTGCATCGGCAAAATTAGACATATAATAAGTGTGAGAAACAGATGAATTCATGTGTAAGATTCAGAACTACAGGGTGTGTTTGTAATGACTGTGCAGTGTTTGAAAATATTGCCGGTCCAAGTTGTGTATTTACCTATTATGTTGCATGAACTCCACAGAGGGTGAATACAAAACTTGGAGAGCAATATTATCAAACACTGCACAGTCATTAAAAATACACCCTATATGACTGGGTGATGGTTGTAATGAGCGGTTGCCTTACTCGTCAAACCTTATTTCTTACATCAAAGCAAAGTAAATTTTTTCTTGTCCTTTGTAGATGGAGTGATCTCATAACTTGGTTTGCCATATCACATCCCAGAGTAGCCACCTGGGCTATCACTTTTAATACGTGGAGAAGGCGTTATGGACGCGATTCCTAATCCCGTATACCCGGGTTCGAAATACAGCGTTGCTGGGTTTTTTTCGAAAATGGTATAGGTGCCGACAGTTCAGAAAGCAATGGCAAACTTTTTATTTTGTTCGCATAACCTTTACATCAGCATCTTTCAGCTGATTGTTGATTTCTTGGCAAGATTACGCTCAGTAGTTTGCCATTGCTTTCTGAGCGACCGGTTCACATATCCCGTAAGTTACCGACGCGGAGAGAACCGCCACCGATTCTCACGCACGTCCCGTTACTCACGAGAGAATACGGGATTACGGAGAAAGTCGCAAACCCCTAGGCCAGGAAGACCGGCAATGGCAAAGTACTGAACGTAAAACTAGCCCAGGAATCACGAACAGCCAAAATGCTGGGGTTGACTGCTACGTCCTGTGAAGGACTTGCAACTATTTTTTTTTTAACTTTAGACGCCCTTTAATAATAGTAAATTAAACCGATGACCCAGTTGAACCATACATAAGTAAACCGGTTCCTACTTTAAGAATAGCAGATAAACTGGGGACATCCTTTTGTAATAGTTACTAACCTGGGGCCCTTTGTTTTAATAAACAAGTCAATTGCGTTCACGATATTTTAGCATAAAGAGGTGTAAAGAGTGAACTTTCATACTGACGTTTGCATCAAGATGAATACTTTTTACTAAGTTTGCTATTTATAACATAATTTTCTTCTAATGTTAACACTGCACTTATACATTTATTTTCAGCTTGGGAATTAGGTTTCGGGGAAAATGTGTAAACAATAAAACTTTTAGTAAGGTTCAGTCAGTATAAAGAAGTAATATAACATAACATGTTGATGGTGTGTGATTGTTATCGATCCACTTTCAATCCGTTGGTCCAATGCCATGTAGTGAGACATGTGTTCATTCAAAATGCCTGTTATGTGGTTTGGTTCAATCGGCAGTATCCTTAGTATTGCATGAGCTGGGCACTCAAAGGACATCAACTGACCTGCAAGCTACCAACAAGAGCAGACTGATTTGAAATGTAAAAATATGGTGTCTCTAATTTATGTTGGCGAGAACTGGTAGCGGTTCTCTCTGAGTCGGTAACTTACGGGGTATGTGAGCCGGTCGCTCAGAAAGCAATGGCAAACTACTGAGCGTAATCTTGCCAAGAAATCAACAATCAGCTGAATGATGCTGATGTTGACAGCGATGTCCTGTAAAGGATATGCGAGAAAAAAAAATTTATGTTGATTCCGAGACTCCCGTATCCAGCTTATCTACGACCTAAGCACAGTATAGGCACAGCAGAGGTACAGTTGAGGAAAACCAGCGGAAGATCAACATTGCCCAGATGTGGCTAGCAGTGCCCTCAGAGCTGTCGGACACCTCACTGTACTTAAGAAAGGCAAAGAACTTATTATCCCTGAAGTCGGTCACCTACAAATTCAAAGCATAATATCCCGACCCGCGGTGATGCTTCCTGCTTCCCCAGAGAAAGCTTTCTGTCCGCGATAACAGTAAGGACGTAGAGGCTTGTCAGCGTTGTCTATTCTGCCCGGCAACCCTAAAGTTACAGAAAGGAATGGTAAATATTCAGAGCAACAAGCAGGGTTTCGAACAGGCCAACATCTGGTGGTCTAAGGTGTAGGACAGGGAACGCAGAGAGATGGTGGTCCAGGGAATCTGTGCAGCGGAAGTCGATAAGAAGGATCAAACGGCAGTGCTACAGTCCCAAAAAAAGGCTAGTGGGCGTCTTGGGAAGCGGTCTTGCTTGTGGCCTTAATATGGCGCTCTTGCAACTTTGCCTCACCGTCGGTCCCGCTAGCCTAGCCAAATTGGGACAGTCAGACAAGGCAGAATTTCCCCGCTGCAAGAGAAGCAGGCCGGTCTCTCTGGCCGAGGGGTTACAACACTTTCTCCGTAATCCCGTTTATCACGCAGAGTCTCGTAGCAGGGCGAGAGCTGGGAGCGGTTCGATCCCCGCTGGTGACTTGCGGGATAACTGAGCCGGCCGCTCAGAAAGCAATGGCAAACTACTGAGCGTAATCTTACCAATAAATCAACATACAGCTGAAAGATGCTGATGGTGACAGCGATGTCCTGTAAAGGATATGCAAAACATTTTAAAAGAAGCAGACTCTGAAACACAACTGGCCGCGTGCAATATAGTGCTAGAGCAAGGCCGATTCACATCGCGGCACAACAAAGTGCTCACTGAGCTGTTACCCGTAGCTGATGTGGCGAGGGTTCAAGCCAACAAGGAAACCAAAGCTGGAACAGAGTCAATGTACGACCTTAAAGCTGGACAGAGCAGAAGGTACAATCAAAAGACCAATGCTGGCTATGGAACAACAGAATTGACCAGTAGAAAATAAATCAACGCAGTAATATAGCCCGTGGCTGTGCCTTTGGAAGACATCCCAGCCGACAGAGCGATATGTCATTCGAGGGTTGCTTTCCCCAGAAGAAAGACAATAACGTAAAATAACACAAAGTAATGCAGCTTCACAGAACACAATTAACGGAAAACATAGGATGTTGCGGCAACTAGCCTACATCAGCAATCAAATACACAAATACATCATATAAAAACGGGGAATACACTACAGTGACTTCATTAAGGCATAATAACATAATGTACGCATTTAAGTTCTGCTCTTCGTCTCGCTGCCCTCTCACAGAGGTCATGAAATCCGGGTAAAACTGTACATCTCTACTCTGCAGCGGAGGCACCGACCATCCTGGACCGCCCAAGCAATGCAATAGTTGCAGAAGGTCAACCGTTTACTATGACATGCTATATAACAGGCAAGCCAGACCCAGTCATCACGTGGTTCAGAAATGAGGAACGGGTGACAGGAGGTCGATATGCGATTAGTAAAACAGGCAGTCTCACTGTCCAGGTATGTATTCTGTTAGTAGCTGAGTTTCAAACAGTCCCATGTTTCCACATCAACATTATTCTAAACACAAAGCTAATTGAGAGAAACTGTCAAGACCAACAAACAGCTGTCAGAGTAGCCAAATACCAAACAGATTTAAGTGCAAGGGGTAATAAGACATTGTTGCATTTCCGTCCCCACCCTAGATAGCGTTCAACAGTAATACAGAAACCATAAGAAATAGTATCATTATGAAAACTTGCGACAGTTTTGTTCAACTTACAATTAATTGGGGGAAATCCTTTTCCTGAATTCAGATATGCAGATGGTACAGTTCTCCTTTAGTGTAGAGCTAAGTCCTTAAAACATTTCATTTTGTATTTTTTAAATGATTCATTTAAGGTCAAAACCTATTCCTGAATATTTTTTTTAAAGCAAAATAGTGTGATGTGATTGCGTCATCAAACTATTTGGATATTTGATGTGATTGCGTCATCAAACTATTTGGATATTTGATGTGATTGCGTCATCAAACTATTTGGATATTTGATGTGATTGCGTCATCAAACTATTTCGGTCTGTGATGTGATAGCGTCATCAAACTATTTGGGTCTGTCATGTGATAGCGTCATCAAACTCTGTAGGCCGGTTGCACGGAGGAATGGATAGCCAGTCTTTCCCTCACTTTCGCAGACGACGATGAAGACACTGAAATTGTCACATTTCGAATACTTCAGCTCCCCAATCAACAAGATGTTATAGTAAAGGGTGGGGATATATTCAAACTACGTTAGAAAGAGACCGGCCCTGACAAATCAGAGATTGCACTGTATAGAGGACCTTTCACAACATCACCAAATAAAGACAAGTAAATAGAAGGACAACTTACATCATTCATGTTGCAAATTTAGTGTGCGCATCATGGACCACTGCGTCTATTGTGCATGTCCTAGAGATTCAGAAACTAACTGGCACTCGATGATGGTTGCAGTCAATATCACAACGGCTTCCTTCCCTGGGCATTTATTGGTACTTATTGTAATCTGCATTCAGTTGGGATCCCCCGCCATTTTTGTTTTGTTTGCTTGCTTGCTTGTGTTCGTTGGCTTGAGCTCTAACGCGAAGTCCTGTATGTCGGATGAAGGCATCCTGTTGTCCAACCATCAGTGTGATGTCATACAGTATCTGAGGTTTGCGTGAGTATCCGTTGTCCCATGTCTGGCTTATTAGTGTGCAGACTGGTAGTACCTCGCCGTACAGGCAGACATTCTCCGACTTCGGAGGAATCGGCGATCCTATTGACTTTAGCCAGGACCCCGAAGGGAGCTGTTGCCCAGGACGCTCGACGAGGACGCGTCAATAGATCTTTGGCCAGTATATAACCCGGCCCTGGTGCGTTGGAAACACCTCTGTGTCCCATTTTTGTTTTAAATTATAGTCTAATGGGGGAATATGAGACATAACCAGCAGGCCGGCAGACAAACACGTTAACCTCTGCGTAAACACGGCACCCACTAGAATAAGCAGACCGATTCAGCTTATCTGGGGTCAGTGGTAACAGATGGCAACAGTAATACAGCAATTACACGGTGAATAATCCAAGGTAAGTGATAACAGATGGCAACAGTAACACTGCAATTACACGGTGAATAATCCAAGGTAAGTGGTAACAGATGGCAACAGTAACACAGAAGCAATGAGGTGAATAATTAAAGGTAAGTGGTGAGAAAATTGAAATAGTTTGGCATTTGAAACGTCATGGAAGTTTTGAGAGAACAATTTTGGAGGAGTATATGCCTGGGAAGAGAAGAAGAGGGAGGCCTATGAGAAGATGGGTGTATCGAACTCGGGACTCGTTGCTTATGACCGAGAAAAGTTTTCCGGATGATTGTCAGGTGACCCAGGTTCTGCATAGGACATGCTACTGAATGAATGAATGAAGTGGTAACAGATGGCAAAAGTAACACAGAAGTAACACTGTGAATAATCTAAGGTAAGTGGTAACAGATGGAAAATGCAACAAAGAAGTACCTTGGAGAATAATCCAACGTTAGTGGTAATAGATGGGAAAACTAACATAGAAATAACACGGTGAATAATCCAAGTTAAGTGGTAATAGATGGCAACAGTAACACAGAAATAACATGGTGAATAATCTAAGGTAAAGCTGTACTCTATCAGATGATGAACATTCTATACAAGACACTACTGTCGATGGAAGTCAGAGAAAGAGTTTCAGCATGTTACATCTCATCTCATCTCATCATATTCCTCTTGTACCTTGCGGTGTCGAGGTGAAGTATAAACTTCGTGAGAGTGCCCGATTATGGGCTTCATATATCGATATTCCCATGGATTCTGCTATTCCCTCCGTCCAACGTTTACGTGGTCGGCCTCTTCCTCTGATTCCATCTGGTCTGTACATCATTGCTTGTTGTGGTATGCTGTTGACTGGTAACCTGCTTGCATGGCCAAACCATTTGACTTGCTGCTTTCTGATAAAATCTAGTGCTGCTTTAACCCCCACTTTAGTCCTGATTTCTTCATTTCTGATCTTATCTCTTCTTGAAACGTTGAGTATTCTTCTCAGGAACCTCATTTCTGTTGTGATTTTTCTTTTCTCTTTTTCTGTCATTGTCCAGGTTTGGCATTGGTAGCATAGAGTTGGCAGGAAGATTGTGTTGTAAAGTGCTTTCTTAGTAGTTATTGATACATGTTTGTTCTTTAGTATTGGTGCCATTTGTCCAATGAGTTGATTTGCCTTATTGCACCTATTTTCGATCTCGTCTTCTGATCTGCCATTTGATGATATTATACTTCCTAGGTACTTGAAACTCTTTTCTTGTTTCAAGGGATGTTCGTTTAGGTGAATTGTTGTTGTTTGTTCTTCTTTAGTTATAGTCATTACCTCTGTTTTGCTTGTGCTAATTTTCATGTTATGTTCCCTACACATTTCGTTTAGACTATTCATGTGGTCTTGTAATTCATTTTCTGATTTTGCTATTAGTGCTTGGTCATCCGCGAACAGGAGTTCTCTAATGGTTAGATTTGCAGATGGTTCTTCTTCTGTGTTCTCGTCATGTGGTATTTTTGCTGTCTCTGCTTGGCTGGTTTCTTTACATATGTTGTCTATATATGTTATGAACAAGAGAGGGGACAGGACACAACCTTGTCGTACTCCAGATCTTATGGTGAAGGGTTCTGAGTGTCCTCCAGTTGTTCTCACTATGCATTCACTGTTGTTGTATAAACTTCTACATAGGTTTGTTAGATGTTCTGAACATATGGTAAAGGGAGGCATGGGCCAAAAAAGGTTGAGAACCACGGTCATAGTCTATACTGTCACCATATGCCCATGAAATTTCAGGCTGCTGTCCTGTCTGACGCTGGGGAATATCGGTGTGAAGCCTACAACGTGTTCGGCCGCGAGAGCGCATCGGCCAGGCTGACAGTTCGGCGGAAAACTGTGATTGAGTGGAAACCGATGGACATGGAGGTAAGATGAACTTAACTGTTTTAAAGCTGAAGCCATGATTCAGGTATAACATTACTTGGCTTTTCCTTCAACCTAAATACTCCAAAGGTATGATTAACTATGAATCCTTGGAATGCATCCTCTAACACTGACTGCATCCTCCAACACTGACTGCATCATCTAACACTGACTGCATCATCTAACACTGGCTGCATCATCTAATACTGACTGCATCCTCTAACACTGACTGCATCCTCCAACACTGACTGCATCATCTAACACTGACTGCATCATCTAACACTGGCTGCATCATCTAATACTGACTGCATCCTCGAACACTCACTGCATCATCTAACATTGACTGCATCATCTAACATTGACTGCATCATCTAACATTGACTGCATCATCTACCATTGACTGCATCATCTAACACTGACTGCATCATCTAACACTGACTGCATCATCTAACATTGACTGCATCATCTAACATTGACTGCATCATCTAACATTGACTGCATCATCTAACATTGACTGCATCATCTAACACTGACTGCATCCTCTAACACTGACTGCATCCTCTAACATTGACTGCATCATCTAACACTGACTGCATCCTCTAACACTGACTGCATCATCTAACACTGACTGCATCCTCTAACACTGACTGCATCCTCTAACACTGACTGCATCCTCTAACATTGAATGCATCCTCTAACATTGACTGCATCATCTAACACTGACTGCATCCTCTAACATTGACTGCATCCTCTAACATTGACTGCATCATCTAACATTGACTGCATCCTCTAACATTGACTGCATCCTCTAACACTGACTGCATCATCTAACATTGACTGCATCATCTAACATTGACTGCATCCTCTAACATTGACTGCATCATCTAACACTCACTGCATCCTCTAACACTGACTGCATCATCTAACACTGACTGCATCATCTAACACTGACTGCATCCTCTAACACTGACTGCATCCTCTAACATTGACTGCATCCTCTAACATTGACTGCATCATCTAACACTGACTGCATCCTCTAACACTGACTGCATCCTCTAACATTGACTGCATCCTCTAACACTGACTGCATCATCTAACACTGACTGCATCATCTAACACTGACTGCATCATCTAACACTGACTGCATCCTCTAACACTGGCTGCATCCTCTAACACTGACTGCATCCTCTAACACTGACTGCATCCTCTAACACTGACTGCATCCTCTAACACTGACTGCATCCTCTAACACTGGCTGCATCCTCTAACATTGACTGCATCCTCTAACACTGACTGCATTCTCTAACATTGACTGCATCCTCTAACATTGACTGCATCCTCTAACATTGACTGCATCCTCTAACATTGACTGAATCCTTTAACACTGACTGCATCCTCTAACATTGACTGCATCCTCTAACACTGACTGCATCATCTAACATTGACTGCATCATCTACCATTGACTGCATCCTCTAACATTGACTGCATCCTCTAACACTGACTGCATCCTCTAACACTGACTGCATCATCTAACACTGACTGCATCATCTAACACTGACTGCATCCTCTAACACTGGCTGCATCCTCTAACACTGACTGCATCCTCTAACACTGACTGCATCCTCTAACACTGACTGCATCCTCTAACACTGACTGCATCCTCTAACACTGGCTGCATCCTCTAACATTGACTGCATCCTCTAACACTGACTGCATTCTCTAACATTGACTGCATCCTCTAACATTGACTGCATCCTCTAACATTGACTGCATCCTCTAACATTGACTGCATCCTTTAACACTGACTGCATCCTCTAACATTGACTGCATCCTCTAACACTGACTGCATCATCTAACATTGACTGCATCATCTACCATTGACTGCATCCTCTAACATTGACTGCATCCTCTAACACTGACTGCATCATCTAACATTGATTGCATCCTCTAACACTGACTGCATCCTCTAACATTGACTGCATCCTCTAACACTGACTGCATCATCTAACATTGACTGCATCCTCTAACACTGACTGCATCATCTAACATTGACTGCATCCTCTAACATTGACTGCATCATCTAACATTGACTGCATCATCTAACATTGACTGCATCCTCTAACATTGACTGCATCCTCTAACACTGACTGCATCCTCTAACATTGACTGCATCCTCTAACACTGACTGCATTCTCTAACATTGACTGCACCCTCTAACATTGACTGCATCATCTAACATTGACTGCATCCTCTAACATTGACTGCATCATCTAACATTGACTGCATCATCTAACATTGACTGCATCCTCTAACATTGACTGCATCATCTAACATTGACTGCATCCTCTAACATTGACTGCATCATCTAACATTGACTGCATCCTCTAACACTGGCTGCATCATCTAACATTGACTGCATCATCTAACACTGACTGCATCCTCTAACACTGACTGCATCCTCTAACACTGACTGCATCCTCTAACACTGGCTGCATCCTCTAACATTGACTGCATCCTCTAACATTGACTGCATCCTCTAACACTGACTGCATCCTCTAACACTGACTGCATCATCTAACACTGACTGCATCCTCTAACACTGACTGCATCATCTAACACTGGCTGCATCCTCTAACACTGACTGCATCCTCTAACACTGACTGCATCCTCTAACACTGACTGCATCCTCTAACACTGACTGCATCCTCTAACACTGGCTGCATCCTCTAACATTGACTGCATCCTCTAACACTGACTGCATTCTCTAACATTGACTGCATCCTCTAACATTGACTGCATCCTCTAACATTGACTGCATCCTCTAACATTGCCTGCATCCTCTAACACTGACTGCATCCTCTAACATTGACTGCATCCTCTAACACTGACTGCATCATCTAACATTGACTGCATCCTCTAACACTGGCTGCATCCTCTAACATTGACTGCATCCTCTAACACTGACTGCATCCTTTAACATTGACTGCATCCTCTAACATTGACTGCATCCTCTAACATTGACTGCATCCTCTAACATTGACTGCATCCTCTAACACTGACTGCATCCTCTAACATTGACTGCATCATCTAACACTGACTGCATCCTCTAACATTGACTGCATCATCTAACATTGACTGCATCATCTAACATTGACTGCATCATCTAACATTGACTGCATCCTCTAACATTGACTGCTTCATCTAACATTGACTGCATCATCTAACATTGACTGCATCCTCTAACATTGACTGCATCCTCTAACATTGACTGCATCCTCTAACATTGACTGCATCATCTAACACTGACTGCATTCTATAACATTGACTGCATCCTATAACACTGATTGCATCCTCCAACACAGACTGCATCCTCTAACACTGACTGCATCCTCTAACACTGACTGCATCCTCTAACACTGACTGCATCCTGTAACACTGACTGCATCCTGTAACACTGACTGCATCCTGTAACACTGACTGCATCCTCTAATATTGACTGGATCCTCCAACACTGACAGGAGTTGCTGCATACTATTTTAGCTGTCATTATCACCACCACCATGATTATCAAGTGCTATGCTAGCTGGAGTATGCGTTCATGAACTACATAGATCTCGGAGTTTGGTTTTCAGCTGATGATATTCTCCTAAGCCACACTTCCAATCCATCCAGCATAATTTCTATTGGTCTGCCTCTGCCTCTCTTCCTCTCGACCTTTCCCGTTGTCACGATGTTCTCCAATGCCTCTCTTCTCATCACATGACAAAAGAAAGCTGTTTGTCTCTTTCATATTGTTGTGTATAATGTTCTAGTTTCCTTTGCTTCTTTCAGGCAATCGTTGTTAGTTACCCTGGCAGTCCAAGGTATTCGCAACATTCGTCATAGTAACCACATCTCTGTTGCTTCCAAGTCCTTCCTAATTTGGTCATTTACATTCCAAGTCTCACTGCCGCACAGCAAAACAGGCTCTATAAAGCACTTAAGCACGCTCTTACATTCAATGATAGTGACTTATTGCATAAGGTACTCTTAATTTTCTGAAATGCAGCTTTTGCTTGCCCTATTCCGCTCTTAATCTCTGTTGTGCATACCCCTAGGTATTTAAAATTACCCACTTGGTTAAAAATGTTCCCTTCTATTTCCATATACAGTTTGGTGTCACCTTTTTCTGTGATATCATCATTGTTACTGTTTTCTCGCTATTCAAGGCGAGATCTTTCTTGGCACTCTCTGTTACTACAATGTCCAACAATTGTTGTAGATCTTTTGCATTATCCGGCACCAATACTGTGTCATATGCACATCGTATGTTTATATTATATCCTCCGATTAGTATTCCTGGCTTCTCTGGCTCATAAGTATTGTAAACGGGGAACAAGTAGTAATAACTAGATAAGAAACAAATACTTATCATACATAGATATAAATAGAATGAGTACTGTAAGAACTTCGGTCTCCAAAGCTAAAGGCTTTCGGACGCGATTCGTGAGCCCGCTTACTCGAGTTCGAAACACAGCTGCGACCGATTTGGCAGAATACCGCGCCGCGCTGGGTTTTAACGTGTTGCTATGGGAGCCGGTCGTTCAAAAAGAAATGGCAAACTACTGAACGTAAACTTGCCATGACATAACAACAGCAGTAACTTGCTGGTGTTGATAGCGATGTCCTGTAAATAGGATGTGCAAAAAAAAAAAAAAAAAAAAAAAAACCGTAGGCGTGAGTGTTTTCTCCAGGTCTTTACAAGTTTTACACAGATGTTAACCGGGATGTAAAAGTGAATAAATGTCGACCTCAGAAAATAAATAGTTTCAAATACACTGCTGACACAATGTTGAATGGAAGTGACCACCCACCCGACTTGTGGTTCAAGCACATATGGGCAGTGTAGAACATGGATTAGGTTATAATATTCCAAGAACCAAAACTATGGTTAACTAGACATGGAAAGATGGTACCAATGATAAACATCAAGGTAAAAAAAAAAGAAAATTCAATAACTGAGTTTTTAAAAAATATTTTATTTTCAATTACTTTCTATCTGTGTGACTTCGAAGGAATGGCGGCGAGAAATGAAGCCGGTCATGTAAACTGATAAAGCATTACACAGATGTGAGGAATTGATGGTATTTCACCAGCCCTACGATCAAACTGTTCACCAATCGTTACCTTTCAGCCTCTAATTGAGCATTTGCCCTCAATAGGCCATCACTTAAAGCCAGGTGTGATCTGTGCAGCACATTTCCCGTGGAGATGAGACTGCTACCGTGTCGGGAGGAAAGTGTCGGCATTAGCTTCACCCAAAGAGAGACAGGCACTTTTCGGGGTTCACACATCCTATATTGACGCCAGTCATTCGGGTTTAAGATTTAACACTCCCAGTCAACCAACAAGCAACCAGCCAAATACTGCGTCTTTTCCCCTATCACTAGGTTCAGCGAGGCGTGAACGCTAAATTCACCTGCTCGGGAACGACTGATCCTGAAGAGACAGATAATATGGTGACACATTGGCTAAAAGATGGTTCATCTGTGGATCTCGGGACCAGAATGTTCTCAAATATGCAGGTATTTGATTTCATAATTGCCTGTCTTTCATCAACAACCTAACGTGTCCCAAAACTGTTATTAATACACGACGAGACTTAACCTCACACAGCTTGAAATAAACCATAAGTATACCGTAGTTGAGAAGTCTGTCATTCAAAGACAAGAATGTGTCGAACAAACAAACAAGGACAATATGATAAAGTTTCCAAACGAGGCTAACAGTTAACTTATTGTATTGTATTTAAATATGGAAACATTTCCCTATACATTCTTACTTTGATTAAAGATTTCTTATAAATGTTTATTCTTTTTTTTTCGAAACAATTGTGTTATGGATAATGTGCTCTCCAACATTTTCATAACGATGTTTAATAGTAAACATTCGCAATGTAATTAATATTGCGTCAGTTATACATATTTCTGCTGTTTCTGCTATTGTATTTACATTTTTTCATTGAGTGACTTGAAACTATTTGTATTGTACCTTACAAGAGTGATCCCCTGCCTATACTGGAATGTGAAGTATAGGGTGTGTTTTTAAATACTGTGCAATGTTTGAAATTATTGCTGATCCAAGTTTTGTATACACCCTCTGTAAAGTTCATTGAAACATTATAGGTAAATACAAAACTAGGACCGGCAATATTTTCAAACACTGCACAGTCATTAAAAATACACCCTGTACTTCTTTACTGTATAAATCAACGCACGGTGTGTGATTGGGTCTTCCCCGTGTGTCCCATACATCGCATCTTGCATCTTTTAATGTATTAGCGTTTGGTGAGCACATAACAAGAAATTGCAACTCCATTCTTATTATGCTTCTACCTCATGCCCTGTGCGGTAGTTTGTGTTCATTTGATTTTTTTTTTTTAGGGAGTGAAGAAAATGAGCGCAAAACCTTGGACAGAAAAAGTTAATTTTGCTTTGCAGGTCTTTATAGATGTCTATCTTTAACATCCTGCCTATTGTCTTCCGTTTATTATGTTGTTGAATGATGTATCCCGTTAGTGGTATTCTTTGTTGTTCATATGTCATTAGTGGTATTCTTTGTTGTTCATGTCATTAGCGGTATTCTTTGTTGTTCACATGTCATTAGTACTAGTTCACAGAGCAACATAAGCAGGGTGAAATCAAGTATGCTTCGTGTAGGTTGGCATGCGTCAATTAAACCATCTAAGATTGGGAGCATCCGTGAGATCTGTTCCCAACGGTATGAGGTGTGTTGAAAAATGAGAAGGTGTACACATTGGTTGGATCTGCAACTCTAGGTGAGGTATTGGTGCACGATAAAGCTCATTGAAACAGAGTGTACAGTGTGGAAGAACAGGTACGTCATTATTGGCTGGAAAGAGTGGTGCAGCAGGGAGTGACCAGAAGATCTGGCTGACACTCAGTTCTCCGAGGAAAGGTCATACGGACATATAATCCAATTTCAGCTGGTACCTTTAATATTATTACTCTTCTATGGTTGTTGCAGATAACGACGGAGTGCGTGTAGGAATGTCCCGAGTGCGGTGATGTTTGTTGTTGAGCTCGACTCAACTCAATGTCAAAAATCGTGTTCTCTTGTTGTTCATATATCTTGCACCTATAAAACTAATACTTACGCTGTAATACTTCTCACATTCAGTACAGTCATGTAATACAATAGTGAAGTATGTTATACCTAACTGTAGTCTCGGAAATGTTCTACTGCAAGGAATGTATAGTTCACGTTGTAATTGATTTAACAGCCTGAAGAAAAGCTACCTCTGGTCACTTGGGGAGTCTCTGTGGCGAAGTGGTCAAGCCGTTTGACTCGTGCTCCGAAGGTTGTGGGTTCGATTCCGGGCCGCACCCTTCGGTTTACAAGTTAAAATGTTTCGGAGACTCCTGTGGGTCGTCGCTAAAAGCTACGGAGTTCGTGCTTTGTGCGACGCTTTCCGCGCTGCGGAAAGAGACCGAGCCAAATGGGATAAAACCCGGTGCGATGAAGTCGACCCTGTCGACTTTTAAGCGACTTTACCTCTGGTCAAGACTTCCAAACAACTGAGTGTCTTCTTATTCAACAGCACTATAGCTCTCAGTGTTTTCGTAAAGTGAATATATGATCATAAATACAAGCACACACACACACACACACACACACACAAACACTCACACACACACACAAATGTCTTCACCAAACGGTAGTTTTATAGCTGTTATTGCAGTTAGTGTTTGAAGTGAAGGACCTTCACATATTCTACGCCATGACATAATCAAATGGGCTCATAATCAAGCACATGCTTACAGAGTAAACGTTTATTATTCTCTTCCTCTGTAGCGTCTTCTTCTTCTTCTTCTTCTTCTTCTTCTTCTTCTTCTTCTTCTTCTTCTTCTTCTTCTTCTTCTTCTTCTTCTTCTTCTTCTTCATCATCTTCTTCTTGTGTTCAGACCTTCATTTTTACATCGACATGTTGGTTCTCGTGGGGTAGTTAACAGTTGTTTGCAGTTCTCCTTAGATTAAACTAGAGTCATTAAATATATGCACGAAATTTCTAATCTGGTCGGATAATTCTTGAAGTGTAAAAGCACAAGCGTTGTTTTATATTAAGTTACATACGCACATATTAAGAACGAGTTTAAAACATCGATTAAATTCCATTAGGCTCGATATTACCGGTAAAATATGGATATCACAAGCAAATAAGGTGACACACCTACCATTCATACATATATTCATTCATTCATACAACAGCATGTTCTTTGCAGAACCTAGCTCCCATAACAACCTTCCAGAAAACTTCTCGAACACAAGCAATATTTCCCAAGTTCGATATACCCATCTGGAGATCATCTGCCACATCCTGCACCCATCTTCTCTTTGGCCTTTCTCTTCCTCTCTTACCAGGCATATACCCCTCTATTATTGTTCTTTCCAAACTTTCAAGGCGTTTCAAGTGACCAAAATATATCAATTTTCTTTGTTTTATCGTTTTTAACAGCCAACCCTCTTCAATATTTAGCTTTTGAAGTATGGATGCATTTGTTCTTTTCTTTACGCAAGATATTCTTAGAACTCGTCTATAACATTTATATTCAAAGGCGTTTATGCGCTGTTCAGCTTGTTTAGTAAGTATCCAGATCTCACAGGCGTATGTTGCAATAGGAACGATACATGCTCTTAAAAATCTAATTTTTGTAGTTCTGTCTGTCCCACTCCATAATGTATTCAGTTATGTTAGTCTTTGAAGAGCAATTGATAGACGTCGTTTAATTTCTTTCATTGTGTCACATTTGTTGGTAATCAATGACCCAAGATATTAAAAATTTTCCACCACCTCAAATATTTCCTCATTAACATATATTTCTTTCTCCATTGTAGTTTTATCTGTATGCATTATCTTTCTTTTTTGCTATGTTAAGATATACGTTATGATTTTCACTATTTCTTTGAGTTGAGGTTATTAGGTTTTCTATACCATTCTGTAATGTAGATAGTAATACTGTATCATCAGCATATCGAATATCTGGTATTTCATGACCACCGATGTTTAGGGCGGTCGGTACAATACGGTGAATGTGTATTCAATATATCCTTAGAAGAGACCCGGACACCATCGCAACGTCTTCCGTGCCAAGTGAAGGGGCGACCAATGTACAACAATATAGTGCAGAGCCGTAGAGACGTGTGTGCCATTCGTGGCTTGCCAACGAATTGGAGATTTGTACTAATGCCATGAAAGACGCCAGCAGGAGTATGGTTAATAGTGAATGTATCGTTCAACAAACATAGATAAAATGTTGAAAGGATGTCAGACATCAATTTCTAACACTCAGTATTACGGTGTCACACGTAAAGTGACTCACCTTAAATTTACTAGACGCCATTACGCAAAATCTAACCTATCACCAAAATTTACCACATTCAACTTAAAATTGAATCCAGTAGTTGAGACTTCAAGTCCAGATGAACAAAAAGAAAGACTTGCATCACATTCCAAGTTTTCTACAAGTCAATAATGTTGATTTTTAAATTATCATGAGCTGGAATTTAAGTCGACGTCAAGCAAGAAGCGTGAAATTATAATTACCAATCTTGACTAGCAATTTACTCCCGAAAATGAGATTAGGTGGCATTTTGAAAAGTTATAGCATTTCATTTCTTTCTATAGCTTTTACCTCGCTAATACATCTGTGAATTTTGCTCTTATAGTTTCTTATCTTCACAAGGACACTCACTAATACCACTGCACATATTGCTCAGTCGGTTTCTTATCTTTACAGGATCACTCACTCACCATAAGTGGATGTGAACAGAGGGACTCGGGAACCTATACATGTGTTGTCAGCAATGGCCTTGACAATGATACGGCTTCTGCTCGACTGGTGGTAACCGGTGAGTATGTGAACCGACACGATCACAACACTGTACATGTACAAACTCGTGTTGCTGTGCCGACTTCGTATATGATGTGTATTGTGTCAACACAGGATACGGAAATAGATATTGATGTGTCACAGTGTTACAGAACAACATTGGCGACCAAGAAGAAGAAAAATACTGAAATCCTACAACAAGGTCTGAACATTGACGAAAACTGGCCCATAAACAGTATCATGTCTAGAAAAATATAATAATTTGGCCATAGCAACCGTCACAGTGGCTTGCGGAGAACAGAGATGGGAGGCATGGCACCTGGGAGAGGAAACAGGTGTCGTCACAGTGACTTGCGGAGAACAGAGATGGGAGGCGTGGCTCCTGGGAGAGGAAACAGGTGTCGACCATCACGAACATGGACGCAGACGTTCTAGGCACCTGAGTGCGTATGGTGGGAGAAATGACAAGAGATGGAGAAATTGCTCGTCACACGCGATGAGAGGGCCTTTCAGCAAATGACCTGCCACATTATGATGATGAGCAAGTAAAAAGAATAATTAACATGAGAAATGTGTACTCACACTTGTTCGCGAGGTTGTATCCCCTGCCATCTATAATAAGGGCGAAGAAGTAGATCTTGTATGCAAGATGCCCATGTGAAATATCTCTCTGTTATTATACAATGTCATGATTTAATAATGTCAGCTGACCAGTTAACGTTCTCGCCATGTTTCCGATAATTCCAACACACGTCTGAAAATTTCTTGATACTAATTCTACAAAGCACGGTCTGCCAAATGCGCAGCATTCTGGATTAAAATTAAACCCCTGCTAATACTAGAAAATGAACCCTGGACCTTTACATGCAATCTGTACAGCTACCGCCTCACACAACACTTAGTGAAAATGTCACAACTGACGACTGAATATGCCTCCTTCTGTATACACAGTTATTTATTATTAGTGTTCCTAACTCCCCCGTGTGTTACCAGGGTCTATAACAGAAGCAAAGAATAGTAACACTCTTATATGCCATGCATGTCGTAAGAGACGTTAAGTAAAACGGGTTCGTGTAAGATTGGCTCCCTCAACGAGACAAAACGTGTAACTGCATAATTCAACAAAGTACCAACAAGTCTACAAATGGCTTCTTCAATGGGAAATGAAAGGCATAGGAAGAAGAAGTATTTCTAACATGATGGGTTATACTTTATAGGAACACTTGTTGGGGATAGAAATATTGAATTCTTGCCTCCTTCTTTCTTGAACAGATATTCCTGATGTTCCATATGATGTCAAAGTCAAAGAAGAATGTAGAAATGGTGGGGTTGCGCAGGTGGAGTGGATGGCTGGAAGTTTCAACAACGCTCCTATAGAGTATTTCTTGATCGGTAAGGCGTGTGTGATACATCAATATACACTGTAGGTGCCAACCCTGTGTAAATGTCCCATCCAGACTGACAATTCAAGCCTATAGATGTGATAAACTAGTTTTAATTGATTCTTGGTTGGTAAATCGCGTGTGATAAATACGTATACACAGTGATTTCCAACTGTGTTAATGTTTCTTTCATATGTTGACAATTCGGGTTTACAAATGTGATATTAACTGTTTGATTTCGAAGATATATATATATATATATATATATATATATATATATATATATATATATATATATATATATATATAGAGAGAGAGAGAGAGAGAGAGAGAGAGAGAGAGAAAGAGAGACAGACAGACAGACAGACAGACAGACAGACAGACAGACAGACAGACAGACAGACAGAGACAGACAGACAAAGAGAGTAATGAATGAGTGAAGAGGAAACTAAACCGAGCCACTAGTGCTTCACCAACATATTAAACCAATGACTGACCGAGAAGCCACAGTAGCGCAGTGGTTACTACGCTTGCCTGTGTGCCTGGTGGTCATGTGTTTGAATCTGCTGTGAAGTTTTATTTACTGATGCACCCAGCACAGAAATGGTTCCAGTAACTTTCTGAGAACTGATGGCGGCCGGCGTGATACTGCCCACAACGCCCACTGAGTGCCGATTTGTTAAAAATATAGGATCGAGCACCATATACCCAACATATGCTTCATGGCGTGAATAGAGATCCTTTCCTAACTTTATATTTACTGACTGAAACATATGACAAACTAACCACAACTTTACATTTACTGACTGAAACATATTACAAACTAACCAACACTTTACATTTACTGACTGAAACATATTACAAACTAACTAAATCATTACATTTACTGACCGAAACATATTACAAACTAACTAACTCACTACATTTACTGACTGAAACATATTACAAACTAACTAAATCATTACATTTACTGACTGAAACATATTACAAACTACCTTAATCATTACATTTACTAACTGAAACATATTACAAACTAACTTAATCATTACATTTACTAACTGAAACATATTACAAACTAACCGAAACGTGAATAGGTGTTGAAGTCATGTCTTCTGGCCAAGAGATTGTCGGTATAAATTCAGTGCGCCTGTAAATGTAAGTGTATCTTAGCAATCTGCTTATTTTCTCTTTTATCATACAAGTGCCAATCAATGCTTACAACTGTATAAACTATAATAACATATTGCCTGACTGCATACACAACAAACCAGCCAGGTGTTTCTAATTCCCAGAATATGTGACAAAAGTGGACCCTAATCGCTGGGTCTTCGCCATGCAAGTGGGCTACAAAAAAGACACAGCCCTATATCCCTTGGCCGCTGGAATGGACTACAACTTTAGGTAAGTCATATTTCAGCATTGGCAACTATATGCAATTACGAAACCAAAAATCTGGAGATTCTTTGAAGGACATACTTTTATAGCAACAGCAATATAAGATTGGTATCAATTTCTTAGCATCAATTCATGTAAAATAACAACATAAAGGACCCTTTTTCACGCTTTCAGACGTATTGAATAAATTGTGCTAGCCCAAACATTTTCAAGAATGCTAACCACTGCGCATACCTTCAGTTCACATACATTTTGTAAATTGCTCGTTAAATATATAAAATTTTTACTATATATAATTCAGTATATTGTTACAAGGAAAGCAGTTCGAAAATACGACCAATCAAGTGGATTTATCAACACATGTAATGGGAAAGTTCTCACCAACATGACAGTTAAATAAACAGATGAGCTGACTGACTGTTGTGAGGAACATTTTGATAGACCTGTCTAAAACTACGCTCCTGATATATCTATCTCGGCAGAAGAGAAGCTGGATATCAACAGTCAGAAACCATCTTAAAAAGAACATGGACACAGCCGCAGGAGAAAGCAAAAGATATAGAGTTGATTAAGAGTCAATGCACCAATAGGTGAATAACAGGGAAAAGATGTAGACAATCCAGTGTCATACGCCCGTATAACAGTCAGCAGTTGTCATTAATGCAACACTCAGCCAGTTGCTGAAACATTTAATTACTGCAACTCCCAGTTAGTTGATGAAACATGTAATTACTGCAACACCCAGTCAGTTGCTGAAACATGTAATTAGTGCAACACCCTGTCAGTTGAAACATTTAATTACTGCCATACCTTGTCAGTTTTTTTAATACCTAGTCAGCTGCTGAAACATTTAATTACTGCAACACCTAGTCAGTTGCTGAAATATTTATTTACTGCAACACCCAGTCAGTTGCTGAAACATTTAATTACTGCAATATCTAGTCAGTTGCTGAAAAATGTAATTACTGCAACACCCATTCAGTTGCTCACACATTTAATTACTGTAACACCTAGTCAATTGCCGAAACATTTAATTACTGCAACACCTAGTCAGTTGCTGAAACATTTAATTACTGGAACACGCAGTCAGTTGCTGAAACATTTATTTACAGTAATACCCAGTCAGTTGCTGAAACATTTAATTCCTGCAAGAAATGCTTCCGGTCCCCAACATGGCGGTTAGGCATTGAAGCGTTAAGTTGTCTGGCGTGTTTATGCTTGTGGCTACGGTTTGCATTCGCATGTTCCTCATGTTGGACTGGTAGTACATGGTTCTGTCACCCTGCTACCGAGTGAGTGTGTGGCGCGACACTATGAGCTGTGCGATTCGTGTGGAATGCTTTTACATTTGTCCACTGTTTACACAGTGAACTGCATGTTCGGAACAATGGCCGGCGGTCGCTAAATTTACTGGTTTGCCTTTACGGTTCACGTGTGCATTTTTTAGGAGACTCATAGGAGTCGTCCCTGGAGCTTCAGAGTTCATGCTTTGTGCGGCATTTTCGGCGGGTCGCCCTGCGGAAAGAGGCCGAGCATTGTGGATAAAACCCGGGTCAATGAAGTCTTGCTGCTGACGGCCGTTCCATCGACGATGAACTGTATTTTTCGTGGAGGACTTTTCTGTTGGCAGTCTGTCGGCGGTATTTTGCACAGTGTACCTGAGCGGGCTGTTGGCTTGCCGAGACTCCTGTCAGTTCCACTTTTCAAATAGGGCAGTGAGGAGCATTTTATGTGATATTTACTGGCACAGGAACGGAGCATAATGGGGACGACTCGTTGCCGTGAAATTGGAACCGCGACTAACTAACTAACTAATTAATTTATGCAATACATGGTCAGTTGCTGAAACATTTAATTACTGAAACAACTAGTCAGCTGCTGAAACATTTAATTACTGCAATACCCACTCAGTTGTTGAAATATTTAATTACTGTAACACTGTGAGTTGCTGAAACAATTAATAGCTGTAATACCTAGTCAGTTGCTGAAAATGTTAATTACTGCAACACGCAGTCAGTTGCTGAAACATTAAGTTACTGCAACACCCAGTCAGTTGGTGAAAGCATTTAATTACTGTAACACCTAGTCAGTTGCTGAAACATTTAATTACTGTAACAACTAGTCAGTTGGTGAAACATTTAAATTCTGCTAGAAATGCTTCCGGTCCCCAACATGGCGGTTAGGCATTGAACCGTTAAGTCCTCTGATGTGTTTATGCTTGTGGCTACTGTTTGCATTCGCATATTCCTCACGTTAGCCTGGTAGTACATGGTTCTGTCGCCCTGCTACCGAGTGAGTGCGTGGTGCGACACTGTAAGCTGTGAGATTCGTGTGGAGTGCTTTTACATTTGTCCGTTGTTTGCACAGTGAACTGCATGTTCGGAACAATGGCCGGCGGTCGCTAAATTTACTGGTTTGCCTTTTCGGTTCACGAGTCCATTTTTAAGGAGACTCCCGAGAGCCGTCGATGAAGCTGCAGTGTTCGTGCTTTGTGCGGCATTTTCGGACGGTCACCCTGCGGAAAGAGTCCTAGCATTTTGGGATAAAACCCGGGTCAATGAAGTCTTGCTGGTGACTGCCGTTCCATCCACGACGAACTGTATTTTTCGTGGAGGACTTTTGTGTTGACATTCTGTCGGCGGCATTATACACAGTGTACCTGTGCAGGTTGTTGCCTTGCCGAGACTCCTGTCTGTTTAACTTTTCACATTTGGCAGTGAGGAGCATTTTATGTGATATTCACTGGCACAGGAATGGAGCATAATGGGGACGACTCGCTGCCGTGAAGTTGGAACCGAGACTAACTAACGAACTAATTAATTTCTGCAATACCTAGTCAGTTGTTGAAACATTTAATTACTACAACACCCAGTCAGTTGCTGAAATATTTAATTACTGCAACACCCAGGCAGTTGCTGAAATATATAATTACTGCAACTCCCAGTCAGTTGCTGAAATATTTAATTACTACAACACCCAGTCAGTTGCTGAAATATGTAATTACTGCAACACCCAGTCAGTTGCTGAAATATTTAATTACTGCAACACCCAGTCAGTTGCTGAAATATTTAATTACTGCAACACCCAGTCAGTTGCTGAAATATTTAATTACTGCAACACCCAGTCAGTTGCTGAATTATTTAATTACTGCAACACCCAGTCAGTTGCTGAAATATTTAATTACTGCAACACCCAGTCGGTTGATGAAACATTTAATTACTGCAACACCCAGTCAGTTGCTGAAACATTTAATTACTGCAACACCCAGTCAGTTGCTGAAACATTTAATTATTGCAGTATCTAGTCAATTGCTGAAACATTTCATGGTGTCGGTTGTTTTATTGTATAATGGCGTCAGGGAGTATTCGCTGCGAAGTGGTTGCGTCGCCTGCCTCACGCTCTGAAGGTTCGATTCCCAGCTACGTCGTTCGGTTGGGAGCAAAATATTCTCGGAAACTCCTGAGGGTCGTCGCTGGAGTCACTGAGTGCGTGTTTCTTTGCGACGCTTTCGGCAGGCCACCCTATGGATATAGTTAGTTAGTTGCATATTCTTTACTGGGTGTCGCAGTCAACACCAGCATTATTGTTGTTGTAATCTCTTGGCAAGGTTTACGTTCAGTATGTTGCCTTTACTTTCCGAACAACCGGCACCCATATCATTTCGTTAAAAACCCAACGCATGGCAGTCTGCTGCCAAATCGCCAGCAGCTGTGTTTTGAACGCAGGTATCCGGGATTACGAACTGCGCCCGTAACATCTACGCCACGGAACGTGGATAGAGTCCGAGACATATTGGATAAAAGCCGGTGCAATTAAGACCCTTTATTTGTTTCAATGGCGTCAGTTGCTTTAGCATTCACATATTAGTTACCTCTGTAGAACTCGTGTAACAACAAAGTTGTACAAGCGTATATCATTCTTGTACAGGGTAACAGCCTATAACAAAATTGGAGCCAGTAATCCAAGTATGCCTTCAAACACCACATGCTCCACAACTCCAAGCGCACCATCACAGAATCCGCGCAATTTAAGAACCATTGGAGATAAGATCGGAATGTTGCACATTGTATGGACGGTAAGATTAAACAATATGTCAGATTGTTTGTATGGACGGTAAGATTAAACAATATGTCAGATTGTTTGTAATGGACGGTAAGATTATACAACATGTCAGATTGTTTGTATGGACGGTAAGATTTTACAATATGTCAGATTGTTTGTATAGACGGTAAGATTATACAATATGTCAGAATGTTTGTATGGACGTAAGATTATATAATATGTCAGATTGTTTGTATGGACGGTAAGATTATGCAATATGTCAGATTGTTTGTATGGACGGTAAGATTATACAATATGTCAGATTGTTTGTATAGACGGTTAGATTATACAATATGTCAGATTGTTTGTAAGGACGGTAAGATTATATAATATGTAAGATTGTTTGTATGGACGGTAAGATTATACGATATGTAAGATTGTTTGTGTGGATGGTAAGATTATATAATATGTAAGATTGTTTGTGTGGACGGTTAGATTATACAATATGTAAGATTGTTTGTATGGACGGTAAGATTATACAATGTGTAAGATCGCCTGTACAGGCGGTAAGGTAATACAATATGTAAGATCCTGGGTACAGACTGTAGGATTATACAATGTGTAAGATCGTCTGTACAGGCGGTAAGATAATACAATATGTAAGATCATTTGTATGGACGGCAAGATCGAAAAGTTGCAGATTGCATGGACGATAAGTTGATAGAATATATCAGATCGAAGCGGTACACGTTGGATTGCCGGTGAGATTATACAATATGTAATGGAATTATGAATTTTTCTGCTAGTAAATGTGTACACATTTTCATTTACTTTACTCAAAGGGCGGTTGACGGTTGTGTTGTTTTGTGACCGTTCCATTTTTCGCGTAGGAGATGGTTTTTTTTCAGCTCTTGCGTGTAATTTGTGTGCCAGGATGTAATACCAGGAGTTTCTTCTCAAGATCTGCCCCGATGCTACGGAGTTCGTTATTGAACGAAGCAATCTTTGAGTGAATTTTCGCAGTGTGTGTGTTTCTTTGGTGTTCGGTTTTTCAATATGGCGGAACAACGTTTGTGCTCCGTGCGGAGGGCAGTCAACCCAGCAAGACGACGGGGGCGTCGGGGTGGCTGCAATCGACATGGCATACGAGGTGGGGTACGGCGTTTTAAACTCAAATGTGACCGGCTGGGCCTCAGGAATACTCGTATTCTATATTGGAACTGTGCCAGCGTAAAACAACGAGGCCCTATCCTGGAAAACCTGGTATACAGGAATGACAATGTAGCGCTCTAGGAAACGAGACTGGGTGATCAGCTACTCCAAACTGCCGGCTTCAAATGTTTCTACAACAAGCGACATCTGCAAATTGCGATTCTCATTCGCCACAGTATGGTGGGTTCAGAGCTTCACATGTCCAGTTTGGACAATGACGACATATAAATACAGACGGTTAGAGTTCAATCCGGTCTACCAATCGTGTTGGTTAATGTTTATGCCCACAACGCGAGTTTGGATCCAAGAAGTGGCAGTTCTTAAGTGACATATTAGGTCACGAGAGAAATGTTATTTTCTGTGGCGATTTCAACGCTTAAGGCAGATCATGGGGAAACATTTCCTCCAATACACAGGGGGAGGAGCTCGAGACTGCACTTGAAACCATTGACCTGATTTGTATCAACAGTGGCTGTGTCACCAGGACAGCAAGCCGTCCAGGAGATGAGAACAGTGCTATTAATCTGGCGCTGGTTTTTCCTTCACTCACTACAGTGTGTAGATGGGGTGTCCTAGGGTCCACGGCAGCGACCACCACCCTTGCAGCATATTGGTAAAGAACGGCTGAACCAGGCAGCACAAGTAAACGGTCAAGACTTTCCAGTATGACAGTACAGGGCAAGATGTGGTGAGTAAAATAAGACGCGAGAGGCGAAGAAAGCTTCAGGGCAGGAAAAAAGCTGAGAGCAGCCACCTTGGTGGAATTTTGAGGTGGAGAAGGCCTGGATGGATAAGCGCAGCGCTGTAACAAAATGGCTAAACGCCAAGAAGGACAGAGTTGCCCATCCTAGTTTCTGCATGCACTTAGAAAGAGAGATGCACACAAAAGTAAGCTATTTAAAAAAAAAAAAAAAACTGGTTAGGGTGGTTAAAAGTTAAAAATGGGCAGAGGTATGTCAAAGAGTAAACACAGACAGACACTGAAATTGTTCTGGCGACTACATAAAAGCGTGAGTGGGGTAGTCAAGAATAAGAGAATTTCTGACTTCCAAAGTGCTGACCTCATCTGGCAGAGGACTGATGAGAACAAGGGCAAAGCCCTCTTCGAACGCTATCTAGAGCAGAGCAACCAGACAGACATGAGAGGCCGAAATCTTGCCAAGGAGGTCACCTCAGACAGGTGCAAGACCCAGAACATTTCAGATGAAGACACAGTGACAGTGACAGAAATCAAGGCGATAAAAACAGAGCTCCAGGGCCAGATGGCATAAGATACGACGACAACAATAGGTGTACCGACAACGAGCTAGAGAAACTAGCAGACATGCACAACAAAAGTATAGGGAGTGCTAGCATCAAGGAGGAGTGGTCACAGCTATCTGATTCCCTTGCCGAAGCCTGGCAAAGACCACACAGAAATTCAGGGGTATCGAGTAATAACCATGCAGAATACAATAGGCAAGCTGCTGGAGAAGTTAATTGCCAATTTAATTTCTTCTGACTCGGAGCCACAACTGGTATTTCGCTCTCGCTACGGATGGTTCCTTCAAAAGTAGTCATGCACCTCAAACTCTTTCTCCTCAGAAATAGAAAACTGACAGAAAGACAACAAGCTGTGAAATATGTCCTGTAAGACTAACAGCTATGTGAGAGGAACATTTGCAACATGGCCTTACACTGCTCACCAGAGATATACACATTGTCTTGGCCCTACACAGCTCACCAGAAATACCCATTGTATGTGACAAGGCAGATAGAGAGTCCTAGCTAGCTGTATATGAATGATGTATGTGGTTGTTTGGGAACGTGTGAATAAGCGTCATCATCATAAAGTATCCTGCCAGCTGGCGCAGGCGTTCATGTCTCTCAATATCTCGGTCTTTGGTTATCTGGATCAACTCTCCTCATTATATTATTCCATGCTACCGTCTCAATCCATCCAGTATCATTTCTCTTAGGTGGCCTCTGCTTCACTTCCCTTTGATCTGTCCAGTTATTCTCCAATGCTTCTCTTCTCATCACATGGCCAAATATAGCTGTTTATCTCCTTCATATTGTAGTATAAATGTTCTAGTTTCATTGGCCTCTTTCAGGCAATCGTTGATAGATAGTCTGGCAGTCCAAGGAATTCGCAACATTCGTATCGGGAATCACATATCAGCTGCTTCCAAGTTCTTCCTAATGTGTTCATTTACATTCCAAGATTCACTGCTATACAGCAAAACAGGTTCTATGTAGTAGTTAAGCAGTCTCTTTCTTACATTCAATCATAGTGACTTAGAGATGTCGAGAACAGAGGATTTTGACGTCAAAGAATCCACATCGTTGTCCAGGATGAGAGACTTGGGAGTAAGAATTGGCACGGCCAGACACGAGAGGTACATCCGTAAAACGAGGGGCCTCGTCAGCCAACACAGAACTGGCACTATTAGCCACCGGACGCTGATGCATATGCTGGGGGGGGGGGGGGAGGAGGATCTGAGCACCTATGTACCTGTCCGGAGTGCATTGACGATACCCCAACTGATAGCTGATAACTTACTTATTGCATAAGATACTCTTCATTTTCTGTAATACAGCTGTTGCTTGCCCTGTTTTGCTCTTAATCTCTATTCTGCATCTTCCATCTGATGTTATAAATGACCTCATGACTAAACGCATTTCAGTAATGTTTAATAATTGCTAGACAAGCAGTTCAGTATTTGTGTTTTTAAAATTACTTTCTCAGCTTAATGAGCTAGCGCGAGGTGAAGATAAATTACCCAGGAGAACGGGACATATCAATCAAATAACAAACTCCAGTATAGGAATGGGGACTGAGGCAACCACCGTGACACTGAATGGCTTGTCAGCATGTCACTTGCACGTACGATTATTGTCTCAAACTCTCACCCCACGCTTCGGAAAGTTCGTAATTGCGTGCTATAGCATCAGTGCTGCCACTTGTAACTGATCCAAACCTTCGAGAACGTGTGGATGTATTGTCTATGTATTGCACAGGTGTGCGAAAAAAAAAAAAAAGAACAAATGCAGGCTTCAAAAGCACCTATCATTGGAACGCTGACGGTGGACAGAGGGTATGCTGTGGACAATAAATAGCAGGTTAGTTAAAGGTGACACATGTCTCAATGAGACCTCTATATTACAGCTGTTGGAGTGGGGAACTGCGTATAGAACTGCAGGAGTAGGGCATCGAGTATGGAGCTGTTATGGTCGGGAACTGGGTATGTCACTGTTATAATCGCGAAGTGAGTATGGAACTGTTAGAAGAATAGGGAACTGACTATGGAGCCGTAGTAGCGGGGAACGTAATCAATATGGAACTGTGGGAGTCGGGATCGAGTATTAACTCCTGTAGAATGAGAACTGAGTATGGAATTGTTGTAGTGGGGAACTTAGTATGGGACTGTTGGAATGGGAAATCTAGCATGGAATTATTGGAATGGGACATCGAGTATGGAACTTGTTGCTATCATCACCATAGGTGAGGGCGGTCCCTATTTGTAGCTAATCAGCTCGCACCTGGAACAACAAACAACCATAATCTTCGTCTGTCGCTAGAAGGGTCCGATTGCTTAATAGCTTACTCCGAGCGGTGTGACCTCAATTATTCATCATACATAAAGTTGTTTAACTGTGATGATCATCAAGTACCCTACCGGCTGCCGTGGACGATCATGTTTCTCCGCAACCTGCGCTCTCCAACGGCATGGCTCAATCAATCCCTTCCGTGCCGTGATACGAGATTCTCAAGGATTTTCTCTCGCAGTTTTCCCTCCTCTCTCTCTCCCTCTCTCTCCCTCTCTCTCTCTCTCTCTCTCTCTCTCTCTCTCTCTCTCTCTCTCTCTCTCTCTCTCTCTCTCTCTCTCTCTCTCTCTCTCTCTCTTTTCACAAATATTTCCGGTTGTCACAAACTCATGTAAACTATACACAAGTGAAATTGTCTCAAAGCCATGTATTCATGTATTCTATTCTGATGCTACATAACCCGTTAATGTTTTATTGTTTACCCTATTCTGTTTAGCCTGTGCCACCAGAAAATCAGGGAGGTAAAAACTGCAGCTACGTGCTCACACTACACGAAGTAGGAACTCCTACAAGCAGCATACAGCCGAAGCCAATCACTGACTGGAGGACTTCAGAGTTGATATATCCTTCCTCGGTTTGTTATCATATAGTTAAACACGCTATCAGGTTGTGTTATTGATTACCCTTGTTGATGTTATGCTCTGTCGAATGTGGCCAAGGATTTATGACACCAATTCATTGCATCGAGGACCCGGGTTCTGTTAATCAGTATTGAATTGGAGTGTTATCTCTCGGTGGTAAAATGCATGCCCATGAAAACTGACATTCATCCACGAAGACACAGAACATGTCACAAACGTTTAATATACTGGCTTCACAATTAACAATTATGTGAAGTGCCCAAAGAAGTCAGAAGAGAAGGCGACTAGCTATAGCAATGTAGAGGTAATACAACATAAGAGCCGGTAGCATAACGCCAGTAAACAAATTAAAGTAACATTATTGAGAACATGAATCTTCTCTGGATTAGAAACAAAAGTTAGTTACATATCCCTTACAGGACTTTGCGGTCAACTCCAGCATGTATTGGCTGCTTGTGGTTTACTAGTTCAAAAGTGTACAATTGCCTTTCTGTGCGGCCCACGACTCAAACCATCCAATATCAAGGCAAAGCGGTCTGCTTCTAAATCTCCACCAACTGATTACCAACACTCCATTAGATTTTACCGAAAATTATGAAATTGTGCGCTTCACTATCCCTAAGCCACATTGCCGATTCTTTGCATGTTATGTTTTTTTAAGCATTACGCCTTAACATTTGACGATTAGCTGTGCCTGCATCACAATCCTATTGCAATGTCGAAACATAATTATCTCTGCAATTATGTTGATTATCGGCGTCTGGGTGGGATGGGGAGGGGGTGGGGTATGACAATGAGAGAAGAAGCTGGGTATACCGATAGAGACGATGCTGAAATACTCATGACAACAAATATGTATTGCTGTGTCTCTATTGATCTTTCTATTAGTGTTCGTAATGGATATATTTCATTGTTTGTGCCATTTATTTCCATACATCCATACTTTTACTGTTCTTCACCAATTTCCATTTTTCTTCCTTTCTTTCATTCTTTTTTTTTTTTTAAAGCATAATTCTGAGTAGAAGTTTAGTGACAAACAATTTTTTTAAAAATGTACGAAACTCTTAGCATTAAATTGCGTCTGGCCTTTGTGGTATAGCTAAAAATACATATTTTAGTATAGCATATCACTGGGTAAATATCCACTGCTGTAAATATCATTCAACACGTTGGTTAAAATATCTACCCCAAATTCTCCCAGAACTTTTAATTCTTTTATTGCGATTCCATCTGTTTTTCCTTTCTTCATATGTTTGACAACGTCTTCGACTTCTTCTTATAGAAAAGGTGGACCTTCTAAGTTACTTTCTTCTGTTAATTCTTCTCTTTCTCCATCTCTTATATACTCATTCCACCTCTTTATTATAGCCACATATTTGATGAGCTCCAATAGTATATGTCCTGTTTTTGATTTCAAACATATATTCGAATTTTTCTTCCCGTGAGCTCACCGATTTATATGTCCATATTTTTTTAAACCTTTAATAGGATTTAATTCAAATTTCTTGCATTGCTCGTTTAAGCAACTTTCGTTTTGTCTTCACACATTTATCTCACATTTATCTTAATCTATTTGTCATTTTCACTCTGTTTCTTTTGTCCACAAATTTTAAGATTGCTTCAATCATCCATTTTTCTTAGCTTTTTGGCTTCTCTCCGGTAATATTTCTTTGCTTGTTTGTTTGATGAAAGGAGTCCCTTAACATTTCCGATTCTTAATTTACACTCTGTATTTTAGCTATTGCATTGTACCTATTTTTAAAAGTCACTACATATTGTTCTTGAATTTCTCTATCTGCTTTCAGAACCTCTTTATTAAGTCCCATATACTTAACCACTTGTTTTCCCCTCTTCAATCTTACTTTTATTTGTTCACATAGTTGCACATAATCATTATCACAATCAGCACCATCCATTGTCTTTACATTAATTAACGCATGTCTGAATCTTTTATTAGTAAGTATGTAGCATGTAGTCAATTTGGTTGAGTATAGTCATATAGGGTTTTTCATGTGTAAAGTAGTCTTTTATGGTGTTTAAACCTGATGTTTCCAATTAACATATCATTGACATTTGCCCATTCTAATAATTTATCTCATCTTTCTAGTTTTGTACCTAAACCATAATTCCTCACTATATCCTCTATTTTTCCCTTTCCTACTTATGCATTAAAATGTCCTAGTATTATTTTTATTTCTTGTGATTTATTTTGAGACATCGCTATTTCTACTTCATGATAAATGTTTCGTCACTACTGCTTGTTGTTGGTGCGTATTGACTGGCACCTTGCCATCTTGACAGACGATAGTTTGTAAAATGGATGTATACCTCTCCATAACACAAAACCTGGGCTGAGTTTAGAGACCATGCGTTGCCCATGCAGCATGATCCCTCTCTTGGTCTGCCTAGTTTACTCCACAGGAAAGGTAACATCAAGACGCCTGGAACAAGACAAGCTGCAGAGCTGCCGAATCAGCAAAGTAATACTCCAACTGTCCCCCTGTCGGAGCATCCATCCTAGACCAGTTGCCGACCAAGGCTAAGGGTCTTGTCTGCCCTGCCATGACATTTAATCTTTAGTTTGCATTTCCTCACACTAGGGTAGTAAGGCTTGCACCCTCCCAATTGCACTCCTCCGCCCGAAGCCGTTGGCACAATGTGGGGTATCGGATTTGATGAGCGCCGCCAAACATTCGACACTAACAGAAAGCAGGTAGTACCATCTACTGTCTTACGGTAGCTCAGTCATATCTGACTAAGACCTGGAACCGCTGATGCGTATATTAGTAGTATATTAGTATAGTATTTATATCTATTGGTTCTCCTTTGATTTTGACCACAATAACGCTATCGTATATATATATATATATATAATATATATATATATATATATATATATATATATATATATATATATATATATATATATATATATATATATATATATATATCATGTGCCTTGCCGGAAAGCGTGGGCGGTCATGACTCGCCATTTCACTCGATCACCAGCGTCGTGGATCAGCTCCGTGTTCCTGTCTCGACCATGTCACGTGGCCTAAGCCATCCATGTATTTAATTCTCAGTCTTCCCCTTGGTCTGTTCCCTTCGATCTTGCCAGTTGTCACCAAGTTCTCCAAGTCATTTCTTCTCATAACATGCTCAAAAATTGTGACTGTCTTCTTCTAATGACTCTAATCAGTTTAAGATCTTCATATGTTTCTTGAAGGACTTTTTCATTGGTTTTTTTGTCTGTCCGTGGTATTCTTTGGACTTTCCTCAGAAACCACATTTCCACAGCCATCAGCTGTTTCTCAGGTTGACTGCCCATTGTCCACGCTTCACATCCATACAAAAGTGCAGGTTCTATATAACACTTCAAAACTCTTTCTCTTTTCAATTGATATCTTTTTATTGGTCATCTTGCACAAGGCTACCTTCGCAATGTCAATTCTTGTTCTAATCTCTTCAAGGCATCTCCCATCAGATGTTATGAATGTACCGAGATAAATGTATCGATTCACTTGCTTAATAATATGCCCATTTACTCGTATATCACATTGTTGTATTTCCTTCTTCCCAGTGGCGACCATAATCTGTGTCTTCTTCTTATTCAGTTCTAACCCTAGTTGTTCACTGTGTGCAACAACCGCATCTACTAAATTTTGCAGGTTCTGTTCATTGTCTGCAATCAAGACTGTATCATTCGCATATCTAATGTTATTGATGTATCGTCCCCCAATGTCGATTCATTCCATATCTTCTATATTTCTGAAAATATTTTCACAGCACAGAGAAAAAAAGATCTAGAGACATTACACATCCCTGTCTCACACCTCTATTAATAGGCTTCTTCTTCTTCTTTCGTTCGCCTGAAATATGCTTATAACTGCAATGGTGTCTCTTGTATGAATCTAACAGTCTTTTTTAGTTCATTCAGCGGTCCATAGAGTTTATCTTCCACTGATTAATAGGCTGATATTGACCTACATCGTTATCAATTCTGATGGCAGCTAGTTGTTTCCAATATATGTTTATTTTACAAGTCTAAGGTCTTTCCATCAATTTGTAGATCTTCAAGCATCCTTATCATGTCGACATGTCTCACTTTATAGAAAGCCTTTACGTAGTCAATAAAGCTAAGATATAGATCTTTGTTTACTTCTATAGAACTTTCAATTACTGTTCTCAGCATATACACAGCACTTACTGTGCCCTTGCCTTCTACAAACCCACATTGTCCTTCTCCTATTTCGGGTTGTATTTTCTTCCTAACTCTGTGCATGATAATTCTGAGCAGAATCTTCGTGTTGTGGCTCAATATACTAATTGTTCGATGTTGATCGCATTCCAAGGCTCTGTAACAATGCGTGTATACAGTGGAGCAACGAGTTCTGTTGGGTTATTTCAAAAACAGGTCTTTATTTACATAGGATGGTTGATACAAAATCTCAGTACAAATCAAGTAAGATGTTGTCTTCTCTTCCCTCGTCCTTGGTGGTAACTAACTACCCAACAACAAGCTACGTCACGACTTGAGCATTCTTCTTACCGTTCTATATGGATGCTCAAGCGTGATGTAGTCTTGCACCCCTAAACTAATACTAATAAGATATTCATTCTGCTACACCTCCCTGTGTTTTTAAAAGACTTTTCTTCTTCAAAAGTCTTTATTCCTAACCCCTTTTATCCTACATCTTCTCTCCTTACCTCCCATAATTTCTCTAAGCCGCCCCAAACTAACTCTATTTTAGGTGAATATTTCTTTCCAATTGTACCACATAGCAAACCACTATGAAGTTATATTTCTTCTTCGTTTCTGGCTCTTCAAACATAACATATATTATTTACATATTCTCAATAACATTTAAATCTCAACTTTATACAATACATCATAACACATATGGTTACCTTTTTGAAATACTTCTTCTTCTCTTCATAAGCACTCCGCTTAAAAATTCAAACGCTGTACTCTTCTGATACTACCTCAACTCCCTATTGTCATCACTACCCGTATTACCTCCACATTACTGCTTCTCCACTTTCAACTAACCTGAAATCACTCGCACACGATAGGAAGACAAAGAATCGGTGCGCACCGAAGATTCAAAGAAGTAGAACTCTTCCACACAAAAACTACACTCAGCTAAATCACACACACCTTTACCCCCCTATGTCATTTGAGACTTTATGTAATAAAGTCTAAAACAATTATATCTTCTACAGTTCACTTATACCACTTAATATGGTAACAGTTTACGCTGCTATCTACAGCATCAAATAATAACCATCAAAAATATTATTCACTCCCCAAATGTCTATATATTACAGACCTCTTTCCCTCATCATCTCACATAATGAATCTTCTCCTTTTAATCTTGCCGAAATTTTCAGCGACCCCTTAATGCCGTTATCAACAGCAACAATATACTACCCCTGAACTCATGTCTGTGACTGCCTGCAATCAACGTTATTCTATTACAGTCCATATATCACGGACCCTCAAAAACCCCATGTCATTTTGTCTTCACAGTGACAATGTTCATTTCTCATTAACACACTTACACCCCTTTACTATTATACTGCTATCTAATCATTCTTCGGAGTCAAACATGGATTCAATTCATGTTTTGCTAACTGCCTTCACACTGTCTGTTACAGCTCTGTATAACTCAACCGTCTGGAGTTCGTATTATTTAGTAGCTATCTAAACGTGACTTCAGTGATATCCTTCTTCCAGCGTCTCAGGTTTCGTTACTTTCACTCTCACTTTCAGCCCCTGGTCGGGCCCCTACCAGACTTGAATCTTCTTTTCACCCTAACAGGGCTCTTCAAGGCGTCGTCTTGAAAGCGATTCCAGCTCGATAGAACGATTTAATTTAGATCTTCTTTTCAGCAGGTCGACACCCTGTTGAAATGTTCGTTTTTGTTGAAAACATTTTGATTTGCTGGAGTTCAGGATGAACGAATGCAACTGTATTTTCTTCTAATTTCCAATTGAAGGAGCAATAGGATTGATTCAAAATAATCTCTCATTTTTCTTCAGATTCTCAAAGTCAATATTAAATGAACATAACAAAAGGAAACAGCTCCTTTAAACCAATTCTCTATTGAATTCGAGTTGTTGATAGCTATCTTGAGATTTCTTTTCTAGTATGTTATTGTGTGACCTTTAACACAAGGTTACTTAACGGCTGTAATAATGCAAGTCAAACCTCACAGCAATTCGACACACATCACGTTGCTTTAAGTATTTCTGAAGAAAAACAGCTTGATAAACTCCACAATCATAGGCAATCATGTCAAGGATGGCTCCATTCAAAAATCTTGATGTGTGTAAGTTTAATTTATGTAGTCTGAAAAACGCTTAAATTTTGACTTTGATTTCAGTTATAGTTGGTCTGATTTTGAACTTTTTCTTCTTTTATTTGATGAATCTAAAATTGATTTCATACCTTTAACAAATTGGTTGGTCCACTTTAACATGCGGCATGTTGGCTTGCGTACTTTACGTTGTTCACGCGACATTCAAGTGAAAAATCGGAACCTGGTCACGGCACCATTTCTCCATCTGTAACAGTGCGTGTATACAGTGGAGCAACGAGTTCTGTTGGGTTATTTCAAAAACAGGTCTTTATTTACATAGGATGGTTGATACAAAATCTCAGTACAAATCAAGTAAGATGTTGTCTTCTCTTCCCTTGTCCTTGGTGGTAACTAACTACCCAACAACAAGCTACGTCACGACTTGAGCATTCTTCTTACCGTTCTATATGGATGCTCAAGCGTGCTGTAGTCTTGCACCCCTAAACTAATACTAATAAGATATTCATTCTGCTACAGCTCCTTATTACTTCGGGATTGCAATAAATATAGAATTACATAATTCAGGAGGTATATCTCCAGTATCGTATATTGCGTTCAGCAGTCTGCTGACTTGGTCTATTTCATATTCTTCTCAGACATTGATCATTTCTATTGCGATGTTATATGTACCCGGGGTCTTGCCAGTTTTCATATGGTTAAGAGCATTCTGAACTTCCATCTTCAAAATTGATGGTGCTTCATTATTATTCCGATGATCATATTATTCTTCTCTTGTATCATCATAAAGGTCTTTCAAAAAATCTGACCACGCATGTAAAATCTGATCTTTATCTATTATGATTTTGCGATTTTTGGGTTTTAGGCAACCTGTTTATGTGTGTGTATTCTTTTGTTAGTGATGTCATTAATTCTTTTGTGCATTAATTTGGTATTCCGGGTGTTGTGTTGGTTTCAAATTTCCTTGCAATTTTACTCAAGCCATCGTTTCTTTTGCCTCTTAGCATAGCTTACTAATTTTCCTGTGAATCTCTTCATATTTTTCCTTGTTATTTTTGTTATTTCTTCCTACTTCCATGAGTTTTAAGATGTCTTCCGTCATCCATTTCTTGCGTCCTATTATCTTTATTTTTGGGATGGATGTTTCTGCAGCTTGGTTGACTGATTTCTTTAATATTTCCCATTGGTCAGTGACGTCTTGAAATAATATTTTCATGTCGGACAATGCATCGAATCTGTTCTTTACCTCTACGTTGAATTTATCTTTTATTTCCTCACTCTTCAGTGCCTGTAGGTCAAATTTTGTGTTTCTTTGTGAATATTTGACTTTCTCTAATTTTATATGTAAATTGCTTAAGATTAATCTATGGTCGCTGTAGCAGTCTGCGCTTGGTATAGTTTTTGCGACTTGTAAAATTTTCTGTTGATGAGAATGTAATCAGTCTGATTTCTGATCTTATTATCAGGACTCCTCCACGTCCATAATCTCCTTGGGTGCTATTGATACCAGGTGTTTCCAATAATCACATCATGCTCTTTTGCCCACTGTACAAGTCTGTAACCTCTTTCATTCTGTTCCCCTAGTCCATACTTGCCTACTATACATCCGTTCTGTTGATTTCCAACTTTGGCATTCAAGTCAACCATTACGATATTTACTTCAGACTTCTTGCATTTCTTGAAGGCTTTCTCTAAATCATTATAAAATTCATCAACGCTGTCATCACTACTGTCTGCTGTTGGTGCATAATCTTGTATGACGTTGACATCAAAAGGTCTTCCACTCAACTTCGCCAGTACCACTCTGTCTGATAAAGTCCAATATCCTTTGATCAATTTTGTTCTCTCTGTATCCATTATAATTGCTACTCCTCGCTGTTGTTTCTCTCCACCAGAATAGATTATTATATATTCCTCAGATGTTATAATGCACATTCCTGTCTATCTGGTCTCACATATACCAAACAGCTTTATATTTAATTTTCTAATTTCATTCATAATGTTATCAAAATTTCCATCCCCACTCATAGTTCTTACACTCCGAGTTCCTACTTTCAATGTCATTATTCTGTTGCACTCAGTCGCCTGATGACATCTGGAATCACCTGGTGCACATGACTACCCCTACCGGGCGAGTCTGTTCCTATGGAGCACCCAATTACGCCGTTTCTCTGATTATCGATAAGACTGCAGTACATGATATTCTTGGCATCTGTACAGAAGGTAGTTTGCCTTTGCATTCCTTCCTAGCAGTGACCATACTGGTCGATGACCGTAGCCATTGTCTCCCAAAAAAGAGATCATCTGCCTACCGTCGTGAAGCTGGAGACCATAACCTACAACTATCTGTTGGCTGCTCTTCAACTGCATCCACCACCTGCACGCATGGCTTCACGTAACCCTGATCGGAAAGGGGGGGGGGGGGCTAAACGGGTACTCCACCTTGTCCAAGGGTGTCACGTATGCTAGCGGAGGGAAGGGGGCACCTTACCTCTCCTCTACCCCACCACCCGATATATATATATATATATATATATATATATATATATATATATATATATATATATATATATATATATATATATATATATATATATATATATGAGAGAGAGAGAGAGAGAGAGAGAGAGAGAGAGCTTGTATCGTGTATTGGGTGGGGTGGGGGGGGTGTGCTTGTATCTTAGTTTAGCTGTCTACTGCAAGCTCTGTGTGGTAGTGAAGGTAGCACAGTAAACAAAAGACACGATCTCATAAGTCCACAACTGGTCATGTTTATTTACAGGGTGTCCCCTACTCCCGGTACAACATCACTATCATCGCTCTGAATTCTGTCGGCTACAGTCCGGAGCCAGCCTCCACGATCTTCGGCCATTCTTACGAATCAAGTAATGCTTTACTGCCATCTTGTAGGAGATATGTGATTGTGAAAGCTAATGTAGGCATAAGCATTCAGTATTCGTTATTATAAGACCCATTTCATGTATCTTTAATATAAGGAACTGACAGCATTAAATCACGACTTTGAAACTATTCCTTGTTACAATTTAAAATGTAAGAAGTAGTAAGTTAGAAGAATTATGGCATATTCAGTATTATAATAATATATAATAAATTCTCCACATTAAAAAGTCGCTTAAAAGTCGACATTGTCGACTTTATTGCACCGAGTTTTCATCCCATATGGCTCGGTCGCACAAAGAACGAACTCCGTAGCTCTAGCGACGACTCACAGGAGTCTCCGAAAAATTTCACTCGTGAACCAAACGACGCGGCCCAGAAACGAACCCACAACCTTCGGAGCACCGAGTCAAACGGTTTGACGCCACGAAGACTCCCGCATTAGAACACTAGTCCCTTGGGACATTATAATACTCCACATTAGAACACTAGTCCCTTGGGACATTAGAATACTCCACATTAGAACACTAGTCCCTTGGGACATTAGAATACTCCACATTAGAACACTAGTCCCTTGGGACATTAGAATACTCCACATTAGAACACTAGTCCCTTGGGACATTATAATACTCCACATTAGAACACTAGTCCCTTGGGACATTAGAATACTCCACATTAGAACAATATCAATGACTGTGTTTCTTCTTTGCGTTCATCCGGAGTGATTTTTTCAGATGTGATTGCGGTGTGTCTGGTTAGGCACCCTCGGGTCGAAACCCTCAGGCCAACACATCCGACTTTTAGCGTGCATTTTTGACCAGGTTAGCAATCCTGGGAGACTCTCACTTTTGTGGTACCGTCCACATCTCAGCTGGTCAAGTTGGAACAGTCGAAGACTACACGGTCATCCCTCAAGTGAAGGCAGGGACAGTCCATAGCATTTTCCGCCATCCTGGGTGGCTTCCATAATTGCAGAGCCGGCACATAACGCTCTGGTGCTGGGTTTACCGAGGGAATCGTCACGTCCTGCTCATGGCTGTTTTAATTCCTCACTTCAATATATTGGGCGTTTCGCTCGCCCTGGGCCGTTCCTGCACAAACCAGTCAGCTCTGCGGTTGGTTTCCACTAAGCGAGTTTTCGGACATGTGCTTGTCCCTGTACCCATCAGAGCTGTTCCAGGCACGGCGGACATTCGGAAAACTACCTAGTCAGAGCTGTTCCGAACAAGAGCGGCATTCGGAAACTAGGTAGTCAGAGCTGTTCCTAGCACGAGAGACATTCGGACGAGACATTTCACTCGGACGTAATTGCGTAGTGTCAATTGTTAGTTTGCCACCCGTAGGACGACACTTCCGACTTCCGGCGGGCATTTTTTAATGAGGTTAACCTTCCTCTGATTTCGAGGCACGTTAGACTGTTGTGATGTCGCCCACATCTCAGCTGGTCAAGATAGAACGACCAACGACATCGCGGTCGGCCCTCAAGGGAAGGCAGGGGCATACAATGGGCAGTCCCTCGCTATCCAAGGAGGCTTCCATAATTGCAGAGCCGGCACATATTGCTCCGAGACTGGGCTCACCCGAGGAGTTGCCACGTCCTGCTCATGGCTGCTTTAGTTCCTCACTTCCATGTATTGGGCATCTCGCTTGCCACTGGTCGCTCAAGTGAGCTCCAGGGGCGGTCAGACTGCGGGCGACATCCACTCGGTAAGCTTTTGCTTTTGCTTGTTAGGTTCGCTCGCCGTGCGTTCCATTTCGCGTTATTGAGACGTTTCTCCACTTTTATCTACACTCTCTATGAGTTAGATACAGACAGTTTTCGTAACCATTTCCTTCGACTGGGGCATTTTACTGACTTTTTGTACTCGCTCACGAGGTAGGCTACATGTGCTGCCGGCTCAGCACCTTACCTTCGTGCAGCAGTCAGTGAGAAACGGCCAGGCCATCTCATCCGGGAATCCAACATATCCCTCAGCTTAGAGCCTTCAAACAAGTGTCAGAACTGGGCATGTAGCTTGCTCAGTATCTCGATTCCAATTTTTCGGTAGGTGGATATCGGCCCGACTCTCAGATCCGAGGGTCTGTGGCTTAGAGGCGTTCAGCCTAAACCCTCGACAGAGAGCCTTAGAGTATTGTCCGAAACAAGAACTGCCTTCATGCGCCTGATTTAAACTTTTGACTGCTATCCTCAGTCTCCTGCAGAGCAGCAGGTTGTGTCTCTCTTAGTCTGGTCCCTTTCCCATACGCTGTCCGATATGTAGTTTTCACCCATCGGCAAGCACATGGGGTCAACGGGACACTCAAGCTCCCCCACCACGGCAAGGTGGAGACACATCGGGGGAGAATGACTGTGTTTAATTATTTCAGCTAAAGTACAATTAATTTATTTATTTATTTTATTTATTCATTTATTTATTTATTTTTCATGTTGCATATCCCTTACAGGGTGTTGCAGTCGACACCAGCATTTTTCAGCTGCTGTTGATGTACTAGGCAAGATTACGCTCAGTAGTTTGCCATTGCATTCTGAGCGACCGGTTCACATACCCCTGTAAGTTGCCAGCGCGGCGCGAACCGCTGCTGATTCTCGCACAGCTGCATTACTCACGAGAATATACGGGATTATGGAGAAAGACGTTAACCCCTACGCAAGGCGAAATATTGTTTGTGGGTGTTGTGTGTTTGAATTCATTAAGGGAAAAACACTGCTATGCATTAAGGGAAAACACGGCTATGCATTAAGGGAAAACACTGTTATTCATTAAGGGAAAACACGGCTATGCATTAAGGGAAAACACGGCTATGCATTAAGGGAAAACACTGTTATTCATTAAGGGAAAACACGGCTATGCATTAAGGGAAAACACTGTTATTCATTAAGGGAAAACACTGCTATGCATTAAGGGAAAACATTGCTATTCATTAAGGGAAAACACTGTTATTCATTAAGGGAAAACACGGCTATGCATTAAGGGAAAACACTGTTATTCATTAAGGGAAAACACGGCTATGCATTAAGGGAAAACACGGCTATGCATTAAGGGAAAACACGGCTATGCATTAAGGGAAAACACGGCTATGCATTAAGGGAAAACACGGCTATGCATTAAGGGAAAACACTGTTATTCATTAAGGGAAAACACTGTTATTCATTAAGGGAAAACACGGCTATGCATTAAGGGAAAACACGGCTATGCATTAAGGGAAAACACTGTTATTCATTAAGGGAAAACACTGCTATGCATTAAGGGAAAACACGGCTATGCCTTAAGGGAAAACACGGCTATGCATTAAGGGAAAACACGGCTATGCATTAAGGGAAAACACGGCTATGCATTAAGGGAAAACACGGCTATGCATAAAGGGAAAACACTGTTATTCATTAAGGGAAAACACTGCTATGCATTAAGGGAAAACACTGCTATGCATTAAGGGAAAACACGGCTATGCATTAAGGGAAAACACGGCTATGCATTAAGGGAAAACATTGCTATGCATTAAGGGAAAACACGGCTATGAAAAACAATATTCTGACTAAATTTCAGGGACATTTCTATCACAACACATTCACATAATGATCACGTGTTCACTATCCGTGCTGATCCAACTACAATATAACATAACATGATGTAATGCAAATATAACATAACATGATGTAATGCGCCTTTACATAACGTCAGTTACGGAAAACAAAGGATGTTCCGGCCATCATTAGCAAAAGAATACGCAAAACACAACATATAGACACGGGGAAGACTTTAAATGGCTAGTATTAAGGTATAATAACCGAATGAGAAGAATGGAAAGAAGGGAAAAAAATTGAACATTGAATAGAAAATGAACAAATGAACAACATGTGCTACTTATCTCAGGATCCCAGAGCCTGGGACAAACATGCGTTTGTACTTGAGCACTTCCAGCGGTCTATCAGGTTACCTTTGGCTCTGGAGTAGCGCCTAATTCGGTCAGGAAAGACCTATCTGTCACACATGAAGTGAGCCTGGAGGATGTGAATTAGTTGCAAGCGTAGCTGATGTGTAGATCACGTTCACTAGAGAGACATCATCGAGCAGTGTCTGGGTGACTTTCTATTGGACATGAAACTAGCTGCACAGGAGCTCACTGTCTAGGGAACTCTGTAGATAGACGATAATAGGAATTGCTTGCAACCGTAGCCGACGTGTAGATTATGTTCACTACAGGAGACAACATTGAGCAGTGTCTGGATGACTTTCTATCGGACATCAAAC
The DNA here is from genome assembly GCA_014155875.1 of Cepaea nemoralis. NCBI lineage: Eukaryota > Metazoa > Mollusca > Gastropoda > Stylommatophora > Helicidae > Cepaea > Cepaea nemoralis. The sequence goes on along the minus strand of JACEFZ010008931.1, from coordinate 364,415 downwards.
TAGCTGCACAGGATGTTCGCTGTCTAGGGAAACTCTGTAGACGTGAATGGGAATTGCCTGCAACCATAGTTAGTTAAATGTGGATCACATTCACGAGAGGGCACATTAATAAGCTAATTGCTGGGTGACTTTCTTCTGAAAATGTAAACATACTTCACAAGAAGTCTATGGCTGGGCATCTATATATGACAACTACATTACAGTGAACATGAGGCGACACAGCATATCATCAGTTTCATATGATTTTATTCACGAGCGTGGATTCAACAGTGTGGATGGTTTCCTTTCAGTCTGAGGCAAAATATGCTTGCGGCGCTCCGACAGACAATAGCTGGCTATTCTGTAGGCAAATTATTTGCCAGGATGAAGTCACCAGTCACATGCTCATATAGTGACATTGGAAGTTAAGCAGGTAACACGAGTAGTGACATTACTGTCTACATATCAACAATAAGAACACTTTAGTGTGTAAGTACAATTATAATTTAACAATTTAAAGTGGAATATTATATAAATAAATTAGCAGAAAAGAATTACCCTCCATAAATTTTTTAATAACATGTTTAAAAAACCGGTAGTTGAAGTATTCTATAAATACAACAGCAAGGAAAGAAGAAACAACTGCAGCTATATGTTTCTTTAAATGCAACAGTGGTGGAGTAAGAAAATACTGGTTAATTAATTATATAAATACAATAATAGATCAGTATGAAACCACTGTAGCTATGTTCCATGACAACTATAACGCTGGGGAGAATATATACAGAAGTTCCTATCACAAATACGCATACACACCACTAGCAGATTATATGAACTTTATTATGCCTACAGCGAGTATATATATACACGGTGTGTGGCCAACACTATACACTCACACCCATACATGGTAAATTGGGCCGTGAATATCATTTCAATAATAATAAATAAAAAGTTGCATATCATTTACAGGTCGTCGCAGGCAACACCAGCATGTTTTGCTGTTGTGATCTCTAGGCAAGTTTAAGTTTCAGTAGTTTGCCACTGCTTTCTGAACTACCGGCACCCATATTATTTTGTAAAAACCCAATGCACGATCGTCTGCTGCCAAATCAGTCTGCAGTTCGTGTTTCGAACGCGGGTAAGCGGGATTAATGAACTGCGTCCGTAACCTCATCCCCCTAGAGCGGGCATCATTTAAATACTTTTCTGAATATGAAGCAAGTAGTCTGAAGCAGTAACATTTGAATATTGCCTTAACCAAATTAGTACCGTTTTATAACATGTTATATAATCAGTACCGCTCGACACAATAACGGCGTGTTTCCTAGCACGATAAACACACGTATTGTCTCCACGCCAAAAAAGACTGATAAGTTTAATAGCAGTTTCTGATAAACCAACCGTTTTGTATGCACATTTCTAAACAGAGGCTTACAAATAATGTTCTCTCTTGTGGCAGCCCCGCTAATCCGGCCCAATGATCTGAGTGTTTCCAACATCCAAGCAGACAATGCAATATTCACGTGGACATTTGATCGCAGTGAAATCGGCAAGGTGGGGAGTAAAATCCAGGGAGAATTCCGAGGCTTTAAAGTGAGTTATTTGTTATAATATTAACAACTGCTGATTGCAACGTCTTTTACAGGACGTCGCAATCACAATCAACCACGGCGCTTGTTTGTTGTTTGTGATTTACTAGACGAGTTTACGTTCAGAAGTTTGCACTTGCTTTCTTAACGACCGATGCTCATACCTTCGAAATCAACACACGGCGGCCTGCTTTCACATCGTCTCTAGCTTATTTCGAACCTTAGACTCGGGAGGTCGTGGAATTGTCAAGCGCGTTCACCGCGCCTGGGCCAGAAGGCCGGCATTCGCTATACCAGCATTGGAAAATGTTGATGGCAATATTAAATAATATTCTGGGCATTATTTTCACGTAGCAAATCGTTCGCAGAACGTCATTCTCATCACTACCCATAAGGAAGATTCTCATCACAACCTTATAGGGAAAAATTATCAATCCTTTGCAGAGCGTCATTGTCATCACAATATAGGAAAAATTCACAATCCTTCGCAGAACGTCATTCTCATCACAACGTATAGGAAAGATTTCCGATCTTTCGCAGAATGTCATTCTCATCACAACCTATACATTGAAAAATCCGTAATCCTTCACAAAATGTCATTATCATCACAATCTATATAATCCGTCGCAGATCGTCATTCTCATCACAATCTATATGGAACGATTCGTAATCCTTCGCAGAAAGTCATTCTCACCACATATAAAAGAAAGATTCTTGAACCTTCGCAGAACGTCATTCTCATCACAACCTATAGGAAAGATTCCCAGTCCTTCCCAGAACGTCATTCTCATCACAACCTATAGAAAAAGATGATCGTCCTTTGCAGATCCCCCGACTTCATGCACGTCCTGTCCTTGTTGTCTACAATGTAAAGCATTAACCCTTCGTGCCTGTCATTCTATGACTCTTCTTCCAGCAGCCATTCCCTCCATTGTTGTTGTTTCTAATCCACTGTGACGTTTAATATGGTCGATGTGTTTCAGTTTCTGAGACACGGTGATGTCTGTGGGCCAGTTGTCTTCGATACGCAATGGTGACTAACTTCCTTATAGTTGCCTAAAACATCAAGCTTTGTCATTTCACAGAACATCATGATTCGTCAACTGACAGAACATCAAAGGTGGAAAAGTGGTTTATGAGTAAAATGCAAACAATGGCTACTGCTATCAGTTACTTCTGAAAGAGCTATTACATTTCGTCTAAATGTAAACCGCTTCCTTGTTGCTAAATAGAACTAGTTCAGCGACAGTCCTATCAACGTCACCAGTAATGCTTCAATATCGTGCTACTATGGCTGATAGACAGTGCAATGAGAGGTATGTTGTTGACCATCTAGAAATGACCTGAGAAACAAATAGAAAACACACATCTGAAGAGTAACTAGTAGAACAAACACGTGAAGAGTAACAATTAGAACATACACGCGTGCAGACCAACAACTAGAACAATCACTTTTGTAGAGTGAAACTAAAACCGACACATATGAAGAGTAACAACTAGAACATTCATATATGACGAACAACAACTAGAACAGATGTATGAAGAGTAACACATAGAACAGACACAACTGAAGAGTAACTCAGAGAACAGACACAACTGAAGAGTAACACAACGAACAGACACAATCGAAGAGTACACATAGAACAGACACAACTGAAGAGTAACAACTAGAACATACACAATGGAAGAGTAACACATAGAACATACATGGTTGAAGAGTGAATACTAGAACCGACACATACGAAGATAATAACTAGAACAGACATATATGAAAAGTAACACACATAACAGACTCATGTGAATAGTAACACAAATAATAGACACATGAATAATAACACATAGATCAGACACATGAAAACTAACAACTAGAACCGACGTACCTTAAGTAACTAGGACACACTGGATACAACTTACAACTGCCTGGAACTGGAAGATTTAAAGATAGCAGACAGCGTTTGGTCACAAAGGAAATCTCTGTTATGGTCATATCGTAACAACCTTCATCACATAGAAAGTAAGTACATCGTCACTGCCTACGTCTAATTTTTCTCACCAATTTTCTGTTCTCATTTGTTTCTTTTAAGATTTTTTTTTTTTTTTCAATCGTGCCTCTGTCCTTACACTGTATTCTTTGTGTTGTTAATATAGTCCACATCTTCATTACCTTTAGATGTTTCTCGGTTCGTCTGCTTATTGGCCATGCTTCACATACTTACAAGAGTATGGGTTCTATATAGCCTTCACAACCCCTTTACCGACTGCTATTGACAGATGTGTGTTTGTTAATGTGTTTTTCATCTTGCAAATGCGATTACCATGGGGATTCTTGTTCTAATCTCTGCAAGGCATCTTCAATTCGATGTTATGACTCTTTCGAGATAGTGTTATCATATAGGAAGTACTAATTTTTGTTATATAGGAAGTTACTGATAATCGCATGCTGAACTGATGTGTACTGAAAGAGACAGTCAGTCAGTCTGTCAGTCAATTAGTTATTTACGCAACAAATCTCTATCTCGTTGCACATCGAACTGTTAGTTCATAAGTGCTCAGATCTTTTCCTAGGTATCATCCTCTGGAATGTAGCGAATGACGACACCGGTTCTGTGTTGGCTGACTATTCTTCTCTGGCTTCTCGCTTGGAGCTCTAGTCTAACTTAATACTTTTTAACTTGATGTTCTTGCAGTCTGTAAATTTGCAGGATCATATCCATCCCCTCAGTCATTTACTCGTCTCCCGGAGGGCGTTCAGAATTTCAGCCTGGTCCATTGTTCACCCATTAAAATGTCTGTAAATATCTGTCACCGCAACATGAGGTACCCGTCTTGCACGCCACACAAGTCTGTGGGAGACAGAAAAGGAAAACTCCAACAGGTTTCTCTTGTAAATATGTTAATCTGACCACTTTCCCTTGGTGCCTCTATCTGTTACAAATGTTGTATGACCACTTTCCCTTGGTGCCTCTATCAGTTACAAATGTTGTATGACCACTTTATCTTGGTGCCTCTATCAGTTACAAATGTTGGATGACCACTTTCTCTTGGTGCCTCTATTAATTACAAATGTTGCATTTCTTGTGTCTGCCAGGTTCAGTTCTGGGAGCAGAACCGTCAAGCGGAGACTATCAGAGAGTATAACCTGCCACCGGAAGCTGTTCTAGGCAATTCCACATCCAACATCTTCAGCGCTAGAGTTCCAAACCTGATACCTAATACTCAACTACAAGCTCGCGTGACTTTGCTTAATAACTTCTTTGTGAGCAAGCCTTCGGATCCAATTTCTTTTGTGACCCCACCTGGATGTAAGTTAGTTTGTACCTGGTGATTATTAAATACGGGTATTCCAGATGGAATTATATATGCCGAGAGGTAGAGAGAGAGATAGATAGAGAGAGAGAGAGAGAGAGAGAGAGAGAGAGAGAGAGAGAGAGAGAGAGAGAGAGAGAACGAACGAGAGAGAGAGAACGAACGAGAGAGAGAGGTGACAGACAGACAGACAGACAGACAGACAGACAGACAGACAGACAGACAGACAGATCAGACAGACAGACAGACAGACAGACAGACAGACAGATTAGGTGGATGCAGTTACCAGAAGAAAAGTATTAGTCTATAAGCAAACAGTAGCAAACAATAACTAGCATACAATTAGCAATATTCTCCACCTGTTTCTATGTACATAATAATGTAATGAAATCACCATTGCTGATCCTATGTACAGTACCTGGACCAGTGGAGCTGCTGGAAGACTTGAACGTCGGAGACAACCACGTCAACTTGCAGTGGCGAACTCCGCTGGACAACAGAGGCGATGTTATTGGTTTTGACATCGGCTACCAGGAAGGTACAGTCAATGTTATTTATTATGCTATAACTCTATAACGTAGGTACCAATATACTGACTTAAAAGTATATGCGTGTCCTTAATGTAACGACACACATTCTAGTTAATCAATTCAATTACTTATACAAAATACTTCACTTCACTAAGCAAGAGAGCTTATATATCAACTATCACCCGTACTGAAACATTCAAATATATCTATGTCCGCGAAACTACAGATTATAAGTATCATAGTCATACCACCCCTAAGTTACTATTGTCAAATGTGGACATTATCCAAATCACAGATTTGCGAAACCAATATCTTTGAGTTGAGATGCCCTAGTAAAAGCAGGCAACTTAACCGTCCTTGGCAGCATAACAAATTATGTTATCAAAGAGACAGTGAGATTAATATATTATGCTACATACAAAGGTAGAAGATCAAATGGTTCGGCCATCTCGGTAGAATGTAACCACATCAGTTATCAGGACTGACGCTACATAAAAGATTAGAATATGAGAGCCAGAGGGCGCCCGAGAAGAAATGGATTAACGACATTAACGATATCGCACAATCACATGGAATGACCCCACATAGTGCAAACCATCCGAGCTCTGGACGTCAACTTTTCCTCCCCACGGTGCTTGAGGGCAAACGTGAAGGTGACGATGATGACAAATATATCATCACTGGCATGCTGATTTGTAAAATGCAATGCTTTATACTAATACCTTCCAACAAGTTGCTGTGACTATAAGCATAGAAGAGACCAAGTATCAGAGGAACATTGTGTATTACTGTATACTGCACACACAAAGCCTCAACGCGGTCCTGAAAACATACTTGGCTCAAGATGGAAGAATGCGGTCTCACTATATTTAATGGATAAGACAGAACGAACGTCAGAATGCATATGAGGTAAGAAAAAAGATGTGTTCTTCATCAGCTTGAAGGGCTTACATTGAAGATATATCTACTTCTGTATTATTACAATTGTGGTTAACACACACAGTGTACATCATTTTTATCACGTATCTTGCCGACTGGCGTGGGTTGTCATGATTCTCAACATCATGCGATCTCCAACATAATGTATTATTACGTGTCCTAACGTATGTCCGTGCCATGACAACCGGTTGTCAAGAATCTCCGTTCTCCGTCGTTTTCTACCTCTGTTTTCACAGATATATCCAATTATCACGTGTATCAAATTGCTCTTCTCATGATGTGGCCAAACATGACGCCTAACTCCTTCTGATGTTTCTAATAAGTTGTCGTATTCTTTCAGCTCCTGTCAACATGCTTAGAGGAATATTGTGACTGCGCAATGTATTTTCAGAGAGCCACTGTAGCATAGTGGTTATACACTTGCTACCGTCCCATTGGTCATGGGTTCGAATCCGGACTTGTGCGGATTTTAAACATTGACCTGGGCTTCCAGGAGGACCCAGCCAAAACGGGTACCAAGAAATGTCTAGGGGAGGAAAAACGGTCGGTGTAATACTGACCACATCACCCACAGAGTGCTACACGGTCTTATACTGAACACATCACCCACAGTATACTGACCACATCACCCATACGGTGAAACAGTATACTGACCACATCACCCACAGTATACTGACCACATCACCCACAGTATACTGACCACATCACCCACAGTATACTGACCACATCACCCACACAGTGCTACACGGTCTGTATACTGACCACATCACCCACAGAGTGCAAATGGTTTATACAAATATTGGTCTAGCACCATACACCCAGTGTGCCTTAAAGCTTGTAAAGGGCCTTATATTTTACTCAGGCTTTTCAGCATTCTTCTGTAGAATTCCATCTCTGAGGCCTCTAGTGTGTCCAATTGCGGTGGCTCCTGTTCAGTATTTTACTTAGAGTTCACTTGGTAGCTATTGGCTGTGTTTTTGTAAGTTTGGCATTAGAGTCTGGGTCCCAGCTGTACTACTCCTTACTGTTTCTTCAGAAGGGTGGTACGGGTAAGACAAGTGGTTATTACCTGATCCTATGTTCACAATGTGGGCGAACGACTGTGATCGACGTGGAAAGAATACAGAGATCATCAATGCCATAAGAGACGATAACCGAATTATGACCACTTTAAAGACGCCGGGGGGTTTGCTTCCTTGTCAAGAGTGAGAAGGATGGAAGTGAAGCGGAAAATCGCCAGACATGAACATTTTATCAAGAGCACACGACATTTGATTAACCAACATAGACCTGGCCGCGATCAGTCGGTATACGCCGAACGAAGAGATCGGAGCTCCCATGGAGCTGTCCGCGGTGCGATGATGACTATCCTAACTAATCGCTAATGTTCATTACATTGCAAATACAGATACCAAAATACTAAAATAATTATTTATAGGTAATCTAGTGGTATGCCTAAATATAACAACTGACTGTTTATTGCTCAGTTCAAGGACTGAGACTTGGAGAGATGCAAGATCGTCTACCACAGATTGATGACCCGTATGCTACCACGGCAATGCTGAGTGGGCTCCTGCCCAACACCAAGTACAGAATCACCGTCTGGGCGAGGACTGCCGCTGGCAGAGGAGAACCTTTCTACATAGAGAGGACAACTATCGATCCTGGAGGTATGCTTCTTCAAGAATAATACGTTGTGTGTTTTATTCGAGGGAACAATTGCATTAGAAAGCATATAGAAAAATATGTGTAGGTACAGATCTTCAGGAATAGTATGGTCCACTGTTTATTTTGTTCTACTGTATTTGTATACTTGTGTGATGTGCGTGATTGTGTGTATATGTGTATGTGTGAGTTTGTTGTACTGCACACAAAGTTAAATCTTTTGAGAAAATATACATCAAGAAAAAATATTTAGAACTCATTTGAACACCGTCATATGTATGTTCACATTTGCTACTTGTTCTGGTATTATTGTTATTATAATTATCTATATATTATTCCGAGTCAAATCTTGAAATGAATGATAAATACACCTTTATTGTACTGAATGGTACAATGCTAAAGAAACAATAGGCAGCATAGACCAACAATGACAACCGCTAAAAGAGTCAGTACATCTGACATCAAAGAAAATAATACAAGTAGTAAAGAAGTCAGCGTAGAAGAACTGGTTGACAGGGACAACTGATGGGACATGAGAAAAAAACAGTAAACATAATATAGATGAATATAAAAGAATACATACAGTTGAAATGAGTTGAGCCGAGTTAAGAAACGACATCACTGCACTCAGGACATTCCCACATGAGCTCCGTCCCATCATTCAACAGTCAGCGAAGAGTCATACTGCTAATTGTTCCAACTGCCATGTGAATGAAAGTTCTCCTGGTTTTCCCTCTCAGTTTCGTGATTCTATTCTTCGAGAGCCCCTACCGATCCTCCACCACATCATTCTCTCCACATAGGGTTCTCAGTCTGTTCCACTGCTTTCTTCAACTGGTCCCACACAGACCACCTCTCCGTTGTCCATAGGTAATCTATCACCGAGAGGTGCATTCCCTTCCAGTCTATAAGCCTGTTCATTCCCCCACACTCCCGCATGACCAGGGCGGGAAATCCATACAATTCTCACAATCTGTGGTCTCTGAAGGAAGGCAAGCCATTCTACATGAAACATTCCTTCCGCATTGCTAAGCTTAGTTAGTTAGTTAGTTAGTCGCGGTTCCAACTTCACGGCAACGGGTCGTCCCCATATTGCCCCGTTCCTGTGCCAGTAAATATCACAAAATGCTCCTCACTGCCCCATGTGAACAATGGAATAGATAGGAGTGTAGGCAAACCAACAGCCCGCACAGGTACACTGTGCATAATGCCGCCGACAGAATGCCAACACAAAAATACTCCACGAAAAATACAGTTAGTTCATCGTCGATGAAAACGGCAGTCACCAGAAAGACTTCATTGAGAGCGGTTTTATCCCTTATGGCTCGGTCTTTTTCTGCAGGAAAGCTAAGCATACTCTGTAATGAATGCAATGTGTATTGCAGCTGTCTCCTCCAACCATCGAAAGGATGCTTCCACCTTAATTTTCATAGTGGAGGTTGTAGTCTCACATGCCAGACTCTCCTTTTTCGAGCATCGTCCATTAACCTTCGCAATGAAACCCCAACCACTACTGACCGATTGATGTGTGTTGCCTTGGATTAATTGTTGCACCTCCAACTGTCCATTCTCTGCACTCATGACCCAAAGATATAATTACCTTGTGCCAGTTCGACATGGTTTCCGGTACTTTTACCCACTGTTTCATGATTGGTGTTTCGTATTTCACACAACTGGATGATAGATATTTCTGCCTGTGCCTTTCAGGACCTGGCATACATACAGAAACTAGCTAAATAGCCAGTTCACGAAACTGAGGAACAACGAGAACAAAAAGATAACACAAATTATCGGGTATTAGAAAGTATGCAGCAAGTGGCCGTTTAAAAACAAGACGGTAAAATATTAATGGATAAAGAACAGGAAACAGAAAGATGGACAACATTTAGAAGAGATTTATATGGATGATGATGATTTCAGATCAGAAGCAAGCTCTCACAATCAATACTAAGAATGACCAATACTGAAAGCAGAAGTTGAAGATGATATACTACACACGACGAAAGGTACATCTCCGGGGCAGGATAACATTGTTGTCGTAGAAATTAAAGGTATTGGTGAATTTAGTATAGACATAATAACAAAGGTCAAGGACAGGGCTCAAGGTTCGTACCAGAATACGATCAGCGTTACCAGAAGTGTGTTGTGTGCAATTTTCAAATGACAAGAGAGTTTGATGCAAGAAATAAAAAAGAGGCAAGAGAAATATTTCGGCCACGTTACAAGACATAACACTCTTATAATAACCATACTGGAGGATACTGTTGAAGGCAAGCGAGTAAGGTAGTCTTGTGCAAGATGAAAAACATACTGATCAATAAAAAGATATCAACTGAAACGAGAAAAAGTGTTGAGGTGCTACATAGAACCTGTATTGTGTAGGGATGTAGAGCGTGGACAATGAGCATACAAGCTGAAAAACATCTTATGGCTGTGGAAACATGGTTTCTAAGGAAAATGCAAAGAATACAATGGACAGACAGAAAAACCAATGAACAAGTCCTTCAAGAAACAAATGAAGATCGTAAACTGATAATAGACATTAGACGTAGACAGTAAAAAGTTTTTGGGCATGTTATGAGAATAAATGAATTAGAGAACTGTGTGACAACTGGCAAGATCGAAGGGACGAGACAAAGGGGAAGACCGAGAAGTAAATACCTGGAAGGCTTGGCCACGTGGCATGGTCGAGACAGAAACATGGAGGTAATTCACGACTCTGATGATCGAGTGAGATGGCAAAACATGACCGCCCACGCTTATCGGCATGTCAAATGATAGATAGAAGCGAGTGCGAGGTAGACAACGATACTAGTGGGAAGATGACATCAAGGGATGGACGAACATCAGTGTGAGATAATGTACGATCAAGGCGAGAGACAGATAGTATTGGAGATCCATAGCAGCCAACCTTCATTGTGGATACAAGCAACTGATTGATTGAATGAATGTTTTTATTTGTTTGTAATGTATTGATTTGTTTTTAATTTATTAATGCGTTTGTAATTTATTGATCTGTTTGTAATTTATTAATCTGTTTGTAATTTATTGATCTCTCTGTAATTTATTGACCTGTTTATAATTTATTAATGCGTTTGTAATTTATTGATCTGTTTGGAATTTATTGATGTATTTTTAAATTGTTGATTAACTTGTAATTTATTGATGTGTTTGTAATGTACATTCACTGTCAAATGTCATTTACTGCAAATATAGTAAATTTCGGTGTATGGCGGGGGTGGGGGGAGGGGGGTCTTTGAGCCTGAGGAATTAAGACCGCCTGGCTAGTGCAGTCGCCGCGAACTGTGCTGGTTAGAACTTTCTTTTTGCCCCTGAAAGAAAAAATCCTACACGTTACCGAGGATTGGAACTAGGGTCTCCTGAAGGAGAATTCGGCGTTCTAGCCACTCGCTCCTCTTGAAATGTACTGATGTGTTAAAATTTATTGATGTGTTTGTAATTTACTGGCTTGTCTGTAACTATCTGAGGCATCTCTGTGGTAGACTGGTAGCACTCCTGCATCCTGTCGCGGGTTTCCAGAGACCACGCCCATGTCAGGTTTGTGAATACTAAAGCAATGTTCATATACATTTTTATTTTTCTGCTGCTTCAAGTTCCACATTTATTTCACCATATAGGTTACTCCACCGTCCCTAGACATTACTGGTGGCCTAATATATGTGAAAACATGCTTATGTAAATTATATTAACCCACACTTAGAAACTGTGATGCTTGTAACTATCTACAGTCCCAATGGTCCCGAGGTTCACTGTAGCCGATGTTGGAACCAACTTCATCAACGTCACCTGGTGGCGGGACGCTTACCAAGCCTCAGGAAGCATTGTATATGTTGAGTACAAGAGGGAAGGTAGGTCTGCCACAGAAACTCCTATCTGCCTTCTGTTCTACATTTCTTTTTCTTCTGTTCCTGTAAACATACCCTTAGCAACAACAAGCAATGATGTACAGACCAGAGGGAAGCAGAGGAAGAGGCCGACCACGTAAACGATGGACACAGAGAATAACAGAGTCCATGGGAATGTCGATACATGAAGCCCATAAGCGGGCACTCTCCCGCTGTTTATAATTCACCTCGACACCGCAAGGTATAAGAGGAACATGATGAGATGAGGTACCCTTAGCAACTGGTTTAGGATCCAAGCTCCGACAGGTGGACAGTTAGTGCAATGCTTTGCTGATCCGGCAGCTTCTGCAGCTTGTCTTGTTCCAGACGTATTGGTGTTATCTTTCCTTTGGAGTAAATCTAGGCAGGCTGAGATAGGGATCATACTGCTTGGGCAACTAATGGTATCTGCAATTTAGCCCAGACTTTGTGATATGTAGAGGTATAACTCCATTCCTAGTCTTTCCACCAGGGATTGTATTTATTATGACATTTTTGAAGCACTGTAATAAACTATTGTCTGTCAAGACGGCAAAGTGCCAGTGAGTGATTCGTATAAATGACTTGCTTTAGTTTTCCCCACATGTTCCTGTCTGTCGCTACATAAATGTAACCATAGACATCAATGTGCTATGCCAGCAGCAGGACAAGATCTGTTGTCAGTTTCATAATTATGTAACACAGTGGGAGTTGTTGCCTGCTGATCCTTCATTTAGTGCTATGTATGTATGTATGTATGTGTGTCTATGTGTCTGTGTGTCTGTATATGTCTGTGTGTCTGTGTGTCTGTCTGTGTGTGTATGTGTCTGTCTGTGTGTGTATGTGTCTGTATGTGTGTGTATGTGTGTGTATGTGTGTGTGTGTGTGTGTGTGCATGCCTGCGTGCGTGCGTGCGTGCATGCATGCATGCATGTATGTATGTATGTATGTATGTATGTATGTATGTATGTGTATATGTATGTATGTATGTATGTATGTATGTATGTATGTATGTATGTATGTATGTATGTATGTATGTATGTATGTATGTATGTATGTATGTATGTATGTATGTGTATATGTATGTATGTATGTCTGTATGTCTGTATGTCACCAGTGTGTGTGTGTGTGTGTGTGTGTGTGTGTGTGTGTCTAAACCTGCAACTGGCCTAGCAAGCCGGCAGGGGATCTTCATGCTGTTCGTAGACAAACTAAGAAGTATAAACGAACTGACTGCTCACCTCCATAGCATGAGGAAGGGGCTAGAAAAGGTGCCCTAAACATTGTCTGCTCCATCACTACCTAACCAGCTAGCCGCGGTTGGTGGGTACCCTTAACTGCGGTCGACATACAAACAAAGATAAAACAAGCAAAGCTAAAAGAGTAAACCATATTCCCTTAACAATTGGAACTTGGAATGTACGCACCCTACTTGACAGAGACGGCGCGTCGGGTCCAGAGAGACGAACAGCACTGATTCGGAGAGAGCTGGGCAGGTACAACATCGACATTGCAGCCTTGAGCGAGACATGACTTGCAGAAGAAGGCCAAATCTGTGAAATAGGTGCCGGCTACACATTTTTCTGGAGTGGAAGGAAAAGCGAGGAAAGACGCCAATCCGGTGTGGGAGTTGCCATTAAGTCGGCCCTGGTCGGCAAATTAGCTGGATTTCCAAAGGCTATAAACGACAGGCTCATGACCATTAAGTTGCCCCTGCTGAATGGAAGGAAGCATGCAACCATTGTGAGTGTCTACGCACCAACTATGACCAACGAAGATGATGTCAAGAACAAGTTCTATGAGGACCTGCACAATGTATTAACATCTGTTCCCAAAGGAGACAAACTTATACTCCTTGGGGATGTCAATGCCAGAGTAGGTACGGACACCACCTCTTGGAGCGACATTATTGGAAAGCATGGAGTCGGAAATTGTAACAGCAATGGACTCCTCCTCCTTCAGACATGTGCCGAACATGATCTCCTGATTACGAACACAATTTTTCGTCTCCCCATGAGAAATAGGACATCGTGGATGCACCCTCGCTCGAAACACTGGCACCTCAAGACGTTCGAGTGACAAAATCTATGTATGGTGCCGAATGTTGGACAGACCATCGTCTCATTGTCTCGAAAATAAACATTTACATCAGACCACCACAGCGTCCTCAAGGGGTGAAAATGCAAAAAAAGCTAAATGTCACCTGCCTAAACAGCAAGAAAATGCAGCAGTCACTTGAAAATATGCTGGAAGACCGCCTCAAGCCCAATGCTGCAGCTAAACAGGATACAGAAACAGAATGGAGAGCCCTAAAGGACATAATTTACAACACTGCTATGGAAATCCTGGGTCCGGCCCCCCGAAAGCATAAAGACCGGTTTGATGAAAATTCCGAAGACACCAACCAATTGCTAGCCGAGAAACATCTTCTCCTCAAGGCACATTTGAATGACCCAACGTGAACATCAAAAAAAGATGCCTTCAAGAACATTCAGAGAGTAGTGCAGCAGAAACTTCGGCACATGCGGGACTCCTGGCTAAGCAGCAAAGCTGACGAAATTCAGGGCTTTGCTGACAGACATGATATGAAAAACTTCTACGACTCACTGAAAGCGGTCAATGGTCCTACATCACTAGGCATAGTTCCCCTCCTCAGTGCAGATGGGGGAACATTGGTCACCGATAAGAAAGAAATCCTTCAACGCTGGGCAGAGTATTTCAGCAACATCTTAAATGCAACTTCCTTCTTAGATGATGAAACCATCAACTGCCTTCCTCAAGTTCCCACCAATGAGACACTTGATGACCTACCAACCATAATGGAAGTAAACAAAGCCATCCAGCAATTCTCCAGCGGCAAGGCACCTGGTCCTGACTCCATCCCAGCAGAGATATACAAGGCAGGTGGGCCGGTCCTAACAGAGCAACTTCACCAAGTCTTTACAAACATATGGGTGAACGAGAACATGCCACAAGATTTCAAGGACGCGTCAATAGTCCACCTTTACAAACGTAAAGGAAACCGCCAATCCATTGACAACCACCGAGGCTTCTCCTTGCTTTCAATTGCAGGGAAGATACTCGCCAGAATTCTTCTCAATCGCCTCACAGCCCATCCCGATCAGTGTCAGTGTCAATGTGGCTTCAGAAAAGAACGTGGAACTGTTGACATGATTTTCGCTGCAAGGCAGCTGCAAGAGAAATGTCAGGAACAGAACTGCGAAATGTTCTCCACTTTCATTGACCTTACCAAGGCTTTTTATACAGTCAGCAGAGAAGGACTGTGGAAGATTATGGCAAAATATGGCTGTCCGCGAAAGTTTGTCCAAATAGTGCGGCTATTTCATGATGGCATGCAGGCAAGAGTACAGGAAAATGGTGAACTGTCTGAACCCTTTCCTGTCACCAATGGAGTGAAGCAAGGATGTGTCCTGGCACCAACACTGTTCAGCCTCATGTTTTCAGCCGTGTTGATGAATGCCTTTGAGAACGACGACATTGGAATAGACATCAACTACCGTATGAATGAAAAGTTATTCAATCTCAGAAGGCTGAAAGCTAAAACCAAAATTAACAGCGGCACCGTCAGAGAGCTCCTGTTTGCTGATGATTGCGCTCTATACGGCATCTCAGAGGCGGACATGCAACATAATATTTCAGCTTTCTCACATGCCTGTGCCAACTTTGGGCTCAATATCAACTTGGAGAAGATTGTATTTATGTACCAGCCAGCTCCAGGGAATAATCACACTGTGCCGAATATCAAAGTGAATGATCATAGACTAAGTGTTGTGGACAAATTCACCTATCTTGGCAGCACTGTGTCACAAGCTGCCACAATTGATGACGAAGTGAATGCAAGAATCTCCAAGGCCAGTGCGGCCTTTGGCAGACTGTACAAGAATGTATGGGACAGAACTGGAATAAGCCTGCAAACAAAGCTAAAGGTCTACAAAGCAGTTGTATTATCCACACTGCTATATGCTTGTGAAATCTGGACTGTTTATCAGCGACACGCTAGGAAATTAAACCACTTCCACACAGTCTGCCTAAGGAAGCTACTGAAGATTAAATGGCAAGACAAGATTCCAGACACTGAAGTCCTAGAAAGAGCGTCCATGCCCAGTATCCACACTCTACTGATGAAGAATCAGATTCGCTGGGCTGGTCACCTGACTCGCATGCCAGATCACAGGCTCCCTAAACGAATATTTTACAGCGAACTGCGTTGTGGTAAACGCTCCCAAGGTGGCCAGAGGAAACGCTTTAAGGACACTCTGAAAATCTCACTGAATGCTTTTGGAATTCATCATGACACATGGGAGGCTACAGCCAGAGACCGAAATTCGTGGCGTGCATCATTACGCAAGGATGCAGTCATATGTGAGGCAACCAGGACTGCAAGAGCTGTGAAGAAAAGGCAAGACAGAAAAACCACTGAAACGAATTCTTTGCGCAAATTGTCAAAGAACATTTCGAGCCAAAATAGGCCTTATCAGCCATCTTAGAACCCACGGCTCCATACCTTCAACTCCACTGGATGAAATGAATGGTCATCATCATTCTTGATGGAAAACAACAACAACAACAAAGAGAGAAAAACAAAAAGACTGGGAGGGGAGTATGGAGAAATCCGTAATAAAAACTACAAGGAGGCAACTAGAAATTCTACAAAAAGATAAGTGCAATGAGAACCCTTTGACCAAACTGAAATAATTAACAGCGAAAATGGAGAACCAATAAGTGAACGAAAACAAATCCTAATAAGATGGAAGCAGTACTTCGAACAACTTCTCAACATCCCATAAGATGTCACAGGAATTCAAGAAGCCGTCAGATTAGCCCCATTGAACAAATCACAGGGAAAAGATGAAATATCAAATGAACTAATTAAAGCAGCAAGAGAAGTAGGAACGGCATGGCTACAAAGACTATAAAATCATGTTTGGGTAGAACAACAGACACCACGAGTCTGGGTAAACGTCATGATTATCCCAATTTGGAAAAACAACGGCAGTAAAAGAGACTGCATACAATACAGAGGTATTTCCCTTTTGAGTCATACTGGGAAAATATTTTGCAAAATTCTTGAGAAAAGATTACGAACTACTATAGAACCACAGCTAAGCGAAACACAACTTGGATTTAGGAAAAACAACGGATGCATAGATGCCATTTTTGCTCTTGGACAACTAATAGAAAAATCAATCGAATTTAATGAAACATTGTTCTTAGCCTCTGTCGACCAAGAGAAGGCATTTGATAGAGTAGATTAGAAACAAGCTGAGGGAAATTCTTTAACAATATGGAGTGAGTAAACATCTAACAAACCTATGTAGAAGCCTATACAACAACAGTGAATGCATAGTGAGAGCAACCGGAGGACACACAGAACCCTTCACCATAAGATCCAGAGTACAACAAGGTTGTGTCCTGTCCCCTCTCTTGTTTATAACATATATAGACAACATATGTAAAGAAACCAGCCAAGCAGAGATAGCAAGAATACCGCATGACGAGAACACAGAAGAAGAACTATCTGCAAATTACACCATTAGAAAACTCCTGTTTGCGGACGACCAAGCACTAATAGCAAAATCAGAAGCTGAATTACAAGACCACGTGGATAGTCTAAACGAAATGTGTAGGGAACATAACATAAAAATAAGCACAAGTAAAACAGACCTAATGACTATAACTAAAAAAGAAAAAAAAAACAATTCTCCTAAACGAACACCCCCTAAAACAAGTAAAGAGTTTCAAGTATCTAGGAAGTATTAATATCATCAAATGGGAAATCAGAAGACGAGATCGAAAATCGATGCAATAAGGCAAACCAACTCATTGGACAAATGGCACCAATACTAAAGAACAATCATGTGTCATTAGATGCTAAATAAACAAAACACCTTTATCACAATCTTCCTACCAACTCTATGTTACCAATGCCAAACCTGGACAATAACAGAAAAAGAGAAAAGAAATATCACAACAACAGAAATGAGATTCCTGAGAAGAATACTCAATGTATCAAGAAGAGACAAGATCAGAAATGAAGAAATTATGACTAAAGTTGGGGTTGTAGCTGCGCTAGATGTTATTAGAAGGCAGCAAGTCAAATGGTTTGGCCATGCAAGCAGGTTACCAACTAACAGTATACCACAACAAGCAATGATGTACAGACCAGATGGAAGCAGAGGAAGAGGCCGACCACGTAAACGATGGACACAGGGAATAACAGAGCCCACGGGAATATCGATACATGAAGCCCATAAGCAGACACTCTCTCACTGTTTATACTTTACCTCGAGACCGCAAGGTGCAAGAGGAACATGATGAGATTTTATATATATATATATATATATATATATATATATATATATATATATATATATATATATATATATATATATATATATATAGGCGTAGAGAGAGAGGGAGAGAGCGTTGGTTAAAGACCTATGCTCCAATTGGCGATAAAATGTAGAAGAAGTAGGGGTGGATGTCATTACTATTTCTATTATCGGGCAGATTGCTGAAACACATCTTCATGTCTCTCATGGAAGCCTGACACTGATATCTTAAAGCATCTTGCAACCTTGGCGACACAGTGAATGTCTTCCGAAGCTGTAATTTCTAGTCCTAGGTTATCAGGTCATGCCGTGACATCTGTCTATGCCATGACGCAGACTGTCCAGATTCGTCTCCAGTCGCCATCCTCTTTGCTCATTAACCTTAGCAAGTGTTTCAATGGATCCAGGTTTTCTCTTGTCTGACCATAGAATGTTGACTGTTTTCTACTAATGCATGTGGGAAGTTTCCTTTGTCTATTTGGAAACAAGTAGATTATACATACGTGTGAAGATTCTAATTCGACCCAGAATAAAATAGGTACCAGGAAGTGTCTTGCGAAGTAGAGGTGACTGGTGTGATACTGGTCATATCACCCACTGAGTGCCGATGGTCAATAAAAAATATGAGTCTAACAACATATCCCCAATGTGGGATTAGGCATGTAAACACGCATTATGCTACCTAAGCCAAATCTTATTTGTGGTTGAGAAAAGACTTTTATATCTGGCTTTCACGGCACGAAAACAATACAATGGGAGAAGGACACCAGAGTCATGATCAAAAAGTTCCCTTTATTAGAGTATTAGAGTGCTAAGAGAGAAAGAGGTCTACAGGATCACAGAAAGAGAGGGTATCGTCTGACAGTCTACTTTTGTGCTTGCTCCACGATGGCATTATGTGAACAAGGCGATCCACACTGTTTTGGCCATAAGTGTGTCTGCAAGGGATACATCATATTAATGCGAAGAGAGTTCCTGATCAGAATGAACCTCGACTCTGACACATCAGCGCTTCCGCAAGTGGTGAATGCAAGATGTGGGTGCTGACTTGACTACGATTATTTTGAGCAATAGCTCTGACTCTATCTGGGAAAGAAGGAAGAGACAGAAAATGCCCTAGTCAGCTTGTGAGAGTTATTCTCATAGAATGTTATTTGCAAATAACCTGGACTAGATTTAAAGTATCGTTGCTTCATCTTTACAGACAGTGCTGAATGGTTCAGTACGACACCAGATGTCAGTCGTGACTGGGTCAAGCTGGGTTTCCTGCAGCCAGGCATTAGATACAACATTCGTATCGCTGTTACCAATGGTGATTCCAGAAGAATATCAATCGAACAAGACGTCACAACTGATGGCACTGGTAAAATATCACATTTGTTCATTGATTTCATACTGCTTAGTTAGTCATATAAACAAAATAGATAATCGGAACTTTTCAGTGTATTGAACAATATTGTCCTCGCTATCAAGTTTGTCAATCTGAAGACATGTTGAATTCGTCCGGTCATGTCTCTCTATTGTCCCTTTGTCTTATAATTTCTCTTGAGGTTAGAAATATTTCTCAGCTCAATATAAGTATGAGGACTTGTGGCAACGTAGGAGCTAACCACCTGGCTGCCGTGTCACGGGTCAGGGATTCGATCCGCGTTGGAGTGGACTCAAATTTTTAAAGTGACCTTTCCTCCAAGGTCAACCCAGCCTAAAATGGGAACCAGGACAAGTATTTATAATTAAAGGCGACCGGCGTGGTGCTGACCACATCACCCAGGAGTCCAGCACGGTCTATATACATATCTATCAACACATGCCCCATGCAGATTAACGAAAGTAACAGAACTGTACTTATTACTTTACAGTATAAGTATAGAACCCCATGTTCTTGCATGTCTGTGTGATGTACTTGTTTCTATGATGTCCTCTTCATCTGTGCTCCTAGACCTCGTCTTCCAGTATTTCCTACAGCATGACTCCTGTCTCATAGTTTAGTTTAGTTTAATCGACGGATCATCATCACGGCACACGGGTGTAACCCATAAGTGCTCCGTTCTATTCCTAACTCAAGCCTGAGTCCGGAGAATCTCAGCTCAGTACACGAACTCCGTAGCACCGGCGATGATCCTGAAATACTTTGGGTAGATTTTTAACTCGAAGTTTTGCCCGGGCAGCGCCGTTAGGCTACTCTTTTTCGATTTCCAACTGCCAAGGGATTTTTTACGTGTGCAACAACACACACGGGGCGTCCTATCTCACTATCCTGAAGCCAGGGGAAGTTTTGTTACTAGAAGTCCACGTGAAAAAATCCCGGCCCTCACCGGGGCTTGAACCCGGGACCTCCAGCACTCGAAGCGGACACCATACCTCGAGACCACTCGGCCCCCTGACTCCTGTCTCATGTTGTAACCAAACCATGACAACAGATTTCTAATGCCGGATTTTTGTAAAGTTTCACAAAACTCTGTTTGTAGAACAAATATGAAAATTGAAGCATATGATGTCATCAAAAATGTGTTCCACAGTCCATCGTGAAGCAATATGCAACGAATGGCTGTCGTCTCGTGGAGTAATTCTTTGCACACCAAACAGAACGGTGTTATTAACGGAAGAAATAATTGTTGTGGTTTAACAAGTGCTTCGAAATGCTAGTCGATACACACAGATGGTTTTTCAAAGATTTATAGGAAGATTTCCTGATATGCATCCTTCTCATCGCATTACGGATATAAATCTGTTGAATATGTTTCTTGCTACGGGAAATAAGGAAGATGCTCCGCGATCTGGTATGTCTGCTGTGACTGAAGAAAAATATATAAATATCCAAGAGAGAATCCTGAAAAGTCAAGCAAATCCTGAAGGAAAATGTCGCAACAAGTGAACGTATCAGTGAGCACAGAGAACAAAATTCTTCAACAACGATTAAATTTTCATCCATACAGGTTTTATGTTTGTGTCTGAACTAAAAGAGTGTGATAATCAATCCAGAGTCAAATACTCCACGTGGTTTCATTATGAATTTTTAGCTAAAGAAGACGAGTCGATTCTCGATGTAACATTCTTCTCTGATGAGATATGGTTTTATCTATCTGGATATGTTAATAGCCAAAATAATCGTACTTGGAGAACTTTTAATCCCAATGCATTTCATGAAGCTCCTCTCCACGATGAGAAAATTGCGGTATAGTGTGCCTTCAGTAGAAAACGTTCTATTTGACTAATGATCTTCTACATTAATATAAATGCCGTTCGGTACCCGTACTGGCTTTTATGGAACCTTTTTTAAAACAGTTGAATGAACGTGAAATTGAAGAATCTTGGTTCCAGCAAGATGGTGCAACTGTACACACAGCTAGAGATTCACTGCGGTATTTGCAAGAAATTTTCGCAAATAACATAATATCACGTGGCGTTTGGTCTGCTCGTTCTCCAGATCTAACTCTATTCGATTATTATCTATGGGGTTTCTTGAAATTAAATGTTTACAAAAATAATGTACACACACTTGAGGACCTGAAAGAAGCACAAGAACTACCATTAAAGAAATAACAACGGACACGTTGCAGAATTTGGCAATATAAAGAGACGTGTACAAAACACATTTCCAACACCTGTTATAATGAATACTTCATTGGTGCTTTCCAGCTTCCCCAAAACTGCGTTAGACCATAGCAGTAATTATTGTAAGTAATTTAATGAATTTTTAAGCACACTTTTATGTCGTCATGTACTTCATTTTACAAATTTGTTCTACATACAAAGTGTAGTGAGTCTTTACAAACACCTGGTATTTAGGTACACGGATAACATTAGATAGGAGATGTAGCACATACATAAAGAACAAAACCTAACAAACAAAAATATCCTTTTATAACGTAAAGAAAACTGTATGCAATGAGCGTCTGTCACTCAATGTTACAATACGAATTCTTGAAATGTTACATAGAATCTATTTTAACATATGGCTGCATATCCTGAACATCAGTAACTAAGCACACAAAAATCCCGCGAAGCCACAGAAATGTGGTTTTACAGAGAATGCTAAAACTACCTAGGGCAGCCAAATTGAGTATTTTAGGATCTAAGACACAAGGAAAACATTTTACAAGCCTTAGAAAAAGCTGGTATGTTTAGGCATATTATAAGAAGAGAAGAACTGGAACAAAAGCAAGAGAAATATTGGAGTAAAAGCAAGAAAAAAACTGGAACAGAATCAAGAAAAAAATTGAACTTATTGTAAATACTGGATAGATGTTTGGGAATAGACATAAAGAAGACAACGATTAAATACTCATGACAGCCTCTCATCATGCAATGGAAACGTATCAGCAAATGAACTGATACTTCTATTGGAGATTGCAAGATGTGGGTGAAGCATGGTCGCCTAAGGCAGTTGACAATGTACAAGTCTGACCCGAATCATTGATATGATATTCTCATTGCGACAAATGCTAGAAACATGTCGGGAACAAAATCAATCACTGTTTATTGCCTTCATCGACCTCACAAAGGCATTTTATTTGGTCAGATGTAAGGGTCTCGGGAGTCTCCGTGGCGAAGTGGTCAAGCCGTCTGCCTCGGGCTCCGAAGGTTGTGGGTTCGATACCGGGTCGCATCATTCGGTTCACAAGTGCAGTATTTTGGAGGCTCCTAAAGGTCATCGCTGGAGCTACGGAGTTCGAGCTTTGTGCGACGCTTTCTGCACTGCAGAAAGAGACTGAGCCATATGGGGTAAAACCCGGTGCAATGAAGTCGACCCTGTCGACTTTTAAGCGACAATTTTTTTTTTTTAGTCGTGAGGGTCTGTTCAAGGCACTAAAGAAGATTGGCTGCCCACCAAATCTTCTGTCCATTGTGGAATCGTTCCGCGCAGGCATGAAGGGTATAATCAAGTTTGATAGTGTAATTTCAGAAGAGTTTGAAATCAAGAGTGGAGATAAGCAAGGTTTTATACTATCACCCACCCTCTTTGGAAGATATTTTTCACGTCTACTGAAATATGCCTTTCGTGATCATGATGCCGGTATATACTTTCACTCACGCTCAGATGGCAGCCTCTATAATGCTCAGAGATTGAAGGCCAAGACCAAAATTAGGAGGGTACTAATCAGAGAGTGCCGGCTTCGTGGCTTAGAGGTTATGACCTTTCTCCGTAATCTCCTATACTCTCGTGGGTAACGTGATGACGGTGAGAATCAGCAGTGGTTCGATTCGCATCGGTAACTTACGGGGTATGTGAGCCGTCCGCTCAGAAAGCAATGGCAAACTACTGAGCGTAATCTTGCCAAGAAATCAACATACAGCTGAAAGATGCTGGTGTTGACAGCTATGTCCTGTAAAGGATATGCCAAAAAAAAAATAAAAAAATCAGAGAGTTGCTTTATACGGATGATGCAGCAATTACGACCCACTCTGAGGAAGAATTACAACATCTACTATCTGCATTCTCCAGTGCTTGTTCTGAATTTGGTTTAACAATTAACAAAAAGAAAACACAGATTATGTCACAAGGTGCACATGGGGTACTATCAATCTTTACTGACGACGCCGAACTGGAGATAGACCATTTTAAAATATCTAGGATCAGAGGTAAACAGCAAATTATCCCTAGATCAGGAAATCAACATCAGGATTGGTAAGGCAGCAACAACAATGAACATGATAGCAAAAAGAGTCTGGGAGAACAGGAAGCTTACTGCCAAAACAAAAGTCCTCGTCTACCAAACATATGTCTTTAGTACTCTTCGTTATGTCAGTGAAACTTGGTCAACTTACTCACATAAAGAGAAATGTTTAAACAGCTTTCATATGCGGTGTCTGCGAAGAATACTTGGTATTAAGTGGCAAGACAAAATCACTAATACTCAAGTATTGGAAAGATCAGGTTGTGTGACGGTGTGTTCCATGCTCAGTCTTCGTAGACTTAGATGGATAGGACACGTCAGGAGGATGGATGATGGTAGAATACCAAAGGACATCTTTTTTAGTGAATTGCAGATAGGTAGGAGATCTCAGGGTCGTCCTCTACTATGATACAAAGATATGTGTAAGCGGACATGATCGATACAGGCATTGATAATGCACATTGGGAGCAAGTCGCCACTGAACGTGTTGCATGGGGGGAAACTATCAGAAATGGAATAAAGACAAAGGAGAACATGATTGCAGATAAAGTACACACAGAGCGTGAGAGACGTAAGATGGTGCATGATTGTGGAAATGACCATGTTTTCACATGCATCCACCGTGGACGAACATTTACAGCACGAATTGGCCATATCGACCACACAGGCCACCGCCATGGGTTGTAGTTATTAAGCCTTTTTGAAGCACAGTATACCAAACTATCGTCTGTCAAGACGGCAAGGTGCCAATGCAATATATATATATATATATATATATATATATATATATATATATATATATATATATATATATATATATATATATATATATATATATATACAGACATATATAGGAGTGTGTATATGATTTTCTAAATTATAAAATTTTTCTATTTGTTTCCTCAGCCAAAGCCTATGATGTTGCAGCAAACCTTGGATGGTTTCTAGGTCTAATCTTCTGCCTTCTTCTGGAAACTGCTTTGGTCATCATATTCATGGTGTGCTACCGTAGAGGGTTTAGATTCAAATCAAAGGACCAAGAGATCAGGACAATTCGCAATGGATCTGAAACCTATACTGGTACTCACTATAGTAAGATGTCCATGTTAACATATTCTCATGCTTGCTTTAGACAGTGACAAATTATGGCTAAGATCGGAATCTGCTTCAAACAACTGCATGCACATTTGACCACATACACCTTGGCAATAGAGAAGAAGCCAAAAGGAAATGATTACAAAAGAAAATATCACTCACATTCACGGGCACCTGCAGTCGTGACAGACGATAGTTTGTTACAATAGTTAGTTTGCTACAAACAAAAGTGTTATAACGTAGCACAAAGCTAGGGCTGAATTGTAGAGACCATGAGTCGCCCATGCAGCATGATCCCACCCCCTCTCTCTCTCTCTCTCTCTCTCTCTCTCTCTCTCTCTCTCTCTCTCTATCTCTCTCTCTCTCTCTCTCTCTCTCTCTCTCTCTCTCTCTCTCTCTCTCTCTCTCTCGGCCTGTCTTGTTTACTCCAGAGAAAAGGTAAGAAAGGTAACATCAATATATCTGGAACAAGA
This sequence comes from Cepaea nemoralis, assembly GCA_014155875.1. Classification (NCBI taxonomy): domain Eukaryota; kingdom Metazoa; phylum Mollusca; class Gastropoda; order Stylommatophora; family Helicidae; genus Cepaea; species Cepaea nemoralis. Next base: position 338,984 of record JACEFZ010008931.1, on the reverse strand, counting down.
CAAGCTGCACAAACTGCAGGATCCGCAAAGCAATGCTCAAACTGTCAGCCGACTGTCGGAGCTTCAAGCTTAGACCAGTTGCCGACCAGGGCTTAAGACCTTTGCCATAACATTTAATCTTTAGACTGCATTTCATTGCACAAGGGTAAGGCTTGTTTATACCGTTCTTCTTCTTCTTCTTCTTCTTCGTTCATCCGGAGTTTTTTTTCGGATGTGATTGCGTTGTGCCTGTTTACAGCAGAGCTGCGTTCTTGCGCCGTTAGGCCGACACATCCGACTTCTGCGGGCATTTGTTGACCGGGTTAACCTTCCCGGGGAGTTTTATACCGTTCAAATTGTGCTCATTCACCTGAAGCCGTTGGCACAATTTTAGGGTGTCAGGTTTGGTGAAGGTCGTCCAACATTCGGCGCCAACAGAAAGCATGTATTACCGCTTACTGTTATACGGTTGTTCAATCACACCTGACTAGGACATGACAAGATAAAGGCAAATAACTCCACTAATATACAAGAACGATATATTCAAAGGTATTGACTGGGTCCTTAGAAAGTAAAGGAAAGAAAGGGATTAAAGAGCATATTAGGCAATAGAAAAACGAAAAGCTAAACAAAAAACACACACACACAAGAATTCATATCCTACCATCTCTACTAGACAACCATATGTTTACAGAGATTCCATTAGTACTGCAGTGTTTCAAACATAACTAAATCATATGTTCACAGAGATTATATCAGTAGTCAGTGATCGATGCACAACTATATCATGTGTCCAGAGATGATATCAGTAGTCAGTGATCGATGCACAACTATATCATATGTCCAGAGATGATATCAAAAGTACAGTGATCGATGCACAACTATATCATGTGTCCAGAGATGATATCAAAAGTACAGTGATCGATGCACAACTATATCATGTGTCCAGAGATGATATCAAAAGTACAGTGATCGATGCACAACTATATCATGTGTCCAGAGATGATATCAGTAGTCAGTGATCGATGCACAACTATATCATGTGTCCAGAGATGATATCAGTAGTCAGTGATCGATGCACAACTATATCATGTGTCCAGAGATGATATCAAAAGTACAGTGATCGATGCACAACTAAAACCCAACATTGAAGTGTCTGGTGTGCTAGATGTATATAGAGTGACATGATAGAACATAGTCTCGTCACACAAGGATGTATATAGAGTGACATGATAGAACATAGTCTCGTCACACAAGGATGTATATAGAGTGACATGATAGAACATAGTCTCGTCACTCAAGGATGTATATAGAGTGACATGATAGAACATAGTCTCGTCACACAAGGATGTATATAGAGTGACATGATAGAACATAGTCTCGTCACACAAGGATGTATATAGAGTGACATGATAGAACATAGTCTCGTCACACAAGACTCCAGATGTATATAGAGTGACATGATAGAACATAGTCTCGTCACACAAGACTTCAGACTGAATCACCTGTCATGTAGGTGTGTATGGTATGTACACAGGACAGGTGTAAAGTAAAATGTGTACACATGACAGGTGTGACTTAAGATGAGTACAAGTATATGGAACAATTGAATTGAGTATCCAGGACATGTGTGAATTTAGATGTGTACAAAGGGTAGGTTTGAATTAAAATGTGTGCAAGGACAGGTGTAAATTAAGATGTATACACAGGACAGGTGTGAATTAAGATGTGTACAAAAGGCAGATGTGAATTAAGGTGTGTACAAGGATAGGTGTGAATTATTATGCTTGAACAGTACATATATGAATTATGAATTGTGCACACTACAGATGCAGACTCAGATTTAGTACAGGACTGGTGTGGACCAGGATGTGTGCGCAGGAGAAGTTTGGACCAGGATGTTTGTACAGTAGAAGTGTGGACCAGGATGTGTGCACATGAGAAATGTGGACCAGGATGTGTGCACAGGAGAAGTGTGGACCAGGATGTGTGCACAGGAGAAGTGTGGACCAGGATGTGTGCAAAGGAGAAGTGTGGACAAGGATGTGTGCAAAGGAGAAGTGTGGACCGTTATGTGTGCATAGGATAAGTGTGCACCAGGATGTGTGCACAGGAGAAGTGTGGACCAGGATGTGTGCACAGGAGAAGTTTGGACCAGGATGTGTGCGCAGCAGAAGTGTGGACCAGGATGTGTGCACAGGAGAAGTGTGGACCAAGATGTGTGCACAGGAGAAGTGTGGACCAAGATGTGTGCACAGGAGAAGTGTGGACCAGGATGTGTGCACAGAAGAAGTGTGGACCAGGATGTGTGCACAGGAGAAGTGTGGACCAGGATGTGTGGACGTGAGAAGTGTGGACCAGGATGTGTGCACAGGAGAAGTGTGGACCAGGATGTTTGCACAGGAGAAGTGTAGACGAGGATGTGTGCACAGAAGAAGAGTGGACCAGGATGTGTGTACAGGAGAAGTGTGGACCAGGATGTGTGCACAGGAGAAGTGAGGACAAGGATGTGTGCACAGGAGAAGTGTGGACCAGGTTGCGTTCACAGAAGATGTGTGGACCAGGATGTGTGCGCAGGAGAAGTGTGGACCACGATGTGTGGACAGGAGAAGTTTGGATTATTTTATGTGATAGGACAGGTTTGGATTATTGTGTAACAGGACATGTGTCGATTATATTATGTGACAGGACTGGTGTGTATTATATTGTGTGACAGGACTGGTGTGGATTATACTGTATGACAGGACGGGCATGGAGTGTATTATGTGAAAGGACGGGTGTGGATTATATTGTGTGACAGGACAGGTGTGGATTATATTTTGTGACAGGACAGGTGTGGATTATAATATGTGACAGGACGGGTATAGGTTATATTATGTCACCGGACAAGTGTGGATTATACTGTGTGGCGGGACAGAGCAGGTCTGGACTAAGTTATGTGACAGAGCAGGTGTGAATTACAATATGTACAAAAGAGAAGTGTTGTTTATACAAGATATCTGTGGACTGAGCGGTGTGCATAATCTTGAATTTACACTTAAGATAGCAAACATAGATACAGTTAGCGCTGATATTCAATAATACTTCATTATAGCAAGCAAGACAATAAACAAATAAATAATTTAGAAAAGTTAGAACAATATCACATATACATCAAGTGGCTTTAGGAAAGTTAGAAAAATATCACATATACATCAAGTGTCTTCTTCTTTAACCCTGTAACCCCAGTTGGGTCAAGGGTCCTGAACAAACTCACCCCGAACCCCCCTTTCCTTAGCTATCACATGCAGCTCTGTCCCTGTCCCCACTAATATTATTCATTTCTGTTTCTACAAATGTTTCATATATAAATTATTTCTTGTAAATCTTCAATGCAATATATACATTACGGACACTATTAGAAATATCAATATAGACAAAGAATGACATATATTTGTGCTTCATAGATTATACTGAGGCATTTGATAAAGTAACATATGATGAAATGATTAAAATGTTGGAAGATATTAACATTGATGGGAAAGATCTCAGAATAATAAAATAAAAATATTTACTGGAACTAAATAGCAGCAATTAAAATGGGAAATAAAGAAGGAAATTATGAACACATAAAGCTAGGAGTAAGACAGGGATGTGTTTTGTCACCGGATCTCTTCTCCCTCTGTAGCGAAGTAATAATGAGAGAGATCAAAGAAAAGCCAGGAATAATATTTGGAGGTTATAATATAAATAATATACGCTATGCAGATGACACAGTATTGATGGCGGATAATGCAATAGATCTACAACAATTATTGGACATTGTAGTAACAGAGAGTGCAAAGAAAGGACTCTCCTTGAATATCAAGAAAACAGTAACAATGGTGATATCAAAGAAACAGGTGACACCCAAATGTGAAATAGAGATAGAAGGGAAAATTCTTCACCAAGTGGATAGTTTTAAATATCTAGGGCATTTATAACATCAGATGGAAGATGCACAACAGAGATTAAGAGCAGAATAGGGCAAGCAAAGGCTGCATTTCAGAAAATGAAGAATATCTTATGCAATAAGTCACTATCATTGAATGTAAGAAAGAGAGTGCTGAAGTGCTATATAGAACCTGTTTTGCTGTATGGCTGTGAATCTTGGAATGTAAATGAACAAATTAGGAAGAGATTGGAAGCAACAGAAATGTGGTTCCTGAAACGAATGTTGCGAATTCCTTGGACTGCCAAAGTAGCTAACAACGAATGTCTGAAAGGGGCTAATGAAACTAGAACATTATATACAACAATAAGAAAGAGGCAAAGAGCTTTTTTTGATCACGTGATGAGAAGAGAGACATTGGAGAACATCGTAACAACTGGAAAGATCGATGGGGAAGAGAGGCATGGGCAGAACCTAGAAAAATTATGATAGATTGATTGCGACGTTAACATGAAGGAATATCAACGGCAAAGTTGATCCAGAAAACGAAAGCCCGAGATCTGCGGAGAGTCATGAACGCCTACGCCAGACAGCATGGCACTTGAAGATGATGGAAGTTTCAAAGATGTACAGCTGTCCTGAAACTTCATTTGAATGTTTATATACAGTGATAGTTTATGACCCAATTAGTGCCAGTTGTTATAAACATAAATTGAGGTTATATGTGGTTAGAACGTTAATGTGATTAATATGTGGAAATAACTGTAAACGTATCATCAGGCCACAGCGAAATCAAAAGTCGAGTTAATAAAACCGGTCACGATGTCTGGCCTCTCATCCAGCACACTGTAAAATATTAGCCTCAAATACAGGCACATTGTCCTTTAATGGTGAATACAGACATGCGTCATACTTAAAACTGCAATTACTTATACTATGTTGGCATATGTTTCCAAAAGAATATATATATATATATATATATATATATATATATATATATATATATATATATATATATATATATATATATATATATATATATATATATATATGAAACATACACATACTATTTATGTTTCCAAAAGACAAAGAAGAGCTACCACATGTTTCCAAAGACTTTGGACCAGAGCCTGGTGGTTTCAGCAATGACATTTACAGACACGAGTAAGTATCATATGTAACCATATCACAAATGCTACCTGATGTGTATGCACAAATATAATACGCAGTTGTACAGGCGTGCAGGCTCGCATGCCTTAACACCTGCGAATAATAATATATATTACTCTATAATAATGCGAATGGATGAATGGATGGGTGGGTGGGTAGATGGACGGACGAACGAACGGATGGACAGATGGATCGGTGGATGGATAAATGAATGCATGCATGCATGCATGAACGGATGGATGGACGGGTGGACGAACAGATGGACGGATGAATCTATGGATGGATGGATGGATAAATTGACGGATACGTGGATGTATGGATGGATACATGCATGGTGGATGGATAAATGGATGGATGGATGGATGGATGGATGGATGTCTCTAGGGTCAGTAGACCTATAACATAATCTCTCGTCAGGAGCCAATGATACAATCTTTAAGTCGATCAAAATAATGGGTGCAGATAGTTTTCATTCGATCTCTGTTTTAAAATATCATATTACCCTTTTCAACCTTTAGAGAAGTTATAATTGGGGTGCTTAGTTCCTGTTTTCTTGTACATTTCTTTCGCTTGTAAGAATCGCGTTTATCCAGTGGTCATTTGAAAACGGTCATCCATAGGACCCACCGCAGTCTTGTCGCTGTCCTTTTGCAGTTGTGTTGTTATACTTTATTAGATTACTATGTGAGTTCTGCTTATGTATTGTTTTGCGAGTCTCTGTATTTCTTTTTTCACTATATGCATATATTAGTTCCGTTATTGTCTTTTTTGTGTGTTATAAATAGCTCGTGAGGTCTTCTCTTTCCCCCTTATATTGTTGGTATTTTATTAGGATGTAGTTTATGTTATAGCATAAGGTCTACTAGGTATGGACTACGCCTGGCCCTGCAGCCAACAGGGTTAGGATCGGTTAGCCTCTCCTAGGAGGGGGACAAGTGAACATTAGTAGCATGCCGATGACCGGCAGACTACACAAGTCAACCCCACCTCCACGCGTTGTAGACTGGGAAACCATGACCGCGAGGTCATGGGCTAACGGGGCTATGGCTCGCCGTAGAGGATGGACTCCCTATGGTAAGATTTCTGTCCTAAACCTGCGACTGGCTTAGCAAGCCGGCAGGAGATCTTCATACTGCTCGTATAAAAACTAAAAAGTATTAACGGACTGACCCAAATGGATATAAACCCTGCAATGTTAAGAGATGTTACAATGACTACGAGATATATCAGCGATTCAAAAAATAGGCACAATGAACGTCTGTGGTTTTAATAGTAAAGAAGAAGAACTTATAGAAACGATGGAAGAGAGGAAAATTGGACTGATGAGAATAGCGAACACCAGAATAAAAGGGGAATGGTGCAAGGAGATCCACCACAGTTACACGTTTGTCTACTCTGGAGTGGAACAGCAAGAAAGGGCAAGACACGGTGTGGGAATAGTCATTGAACCACGGCTAGCAAGAGGAATACTAGAAATAAAATATATATCAGAATCATAACAGTCAGAATAAAAGAGCAAACAATTACACCATATGTACAAATATATGCAAAATGTAATACAAACAATAATGAGCAAGAATGCGAGGAATTCCGAAGACATCCATGACGTGTTAAATGAAATAGATAAGCAGGACAATATCATAGTTATGGGAGACTTCAATGCAAGACTAGGACACACAAGAGGGGCACAGAAAAACATCTTGGAGCATTTGGGGACCACCATAATGAAAGAAATGATAACGGAAGTAGACTGATATAGCTATGCAGCTAACACGATCTCTATATAGCAAACACATTCTATAAACACATAGACTCACAAAATATACACCTGGTAAAATAGGACTATCTAGATACTAAAAGCCAAATTGATTTTACATTAACAAGAAATAACAGAAAGAGAAATATATTAGATGCAAGGGCAGTGCTCAAATTAAGTATAAACACAGACCACAAAGCAGTCGTTGCCACAATAAGAACCATCAGTAGAAAATACATGCCATGCGACCCAGTAAACTTAAAAAAAACCTCAAAGACGAGACAGTGAGGGAAAATTATGAGAAAGAACTAATTGAAATCTTTGTAAAATTACCTATAGAAAGAAAAACAGTGAAGACGAATGAGAGATGTTCAAATCAAGCATTGTAAATACTGCAAAAATAACATGTGGAACCACGAAAAAACGCAAAACACGGATAAACAAAATAACAAGTTGGTGGAACACAGAAGTAAAGAAAACTGTAAAAGACAAAAAGGAAAAATATAAAAAGTGGTCGAAGCGCAAACAGGAATGCGATTACATAGAATATAGAATAGCGAGAAGACATGTGAATAGAATTGTAAAGAGAGAAAAACAAAAAGACTGGGAGGAGTATGGAGAAGCCCTAGATAAAAACTACAAGGAGGCAACTAGAAACTTCCACAAAAAGATACGTGCTATTAGGACCAGAGGAGAACCCTTTGACCCAACTGAAATAATTAACAGCGAAAATGGAGAACAAGTAAGTGAACAAAAACAAATCGTATTAAGATGGAAACAGTACTTCGAACAACTTCTCAACATCGCATCAGATGTCACAGGAATTCAAGAAACCACACAGATGCCACTGAAGAAACAGAACCAGACATACTGAAAGAAGAAATTATAGAAGCCGTCAGATTAGCCCCGTTGAACAAAGCACCAGGACAAGATGAAATACCAAATGAACTAATTAAAGCAGCAAGAGAAGTAGGAACAGCATGGCTACATAGACTATTCAACCATGTTTGTGTAGAACAACAGACACCACGAGACTGGGGAAACGCCCAGTTTGGAAAAACAAAGGCAGCAAAAGAGACTGAACACAATACAGAGGTATTTCACTGTTGATTCATACTGGAAAAATATTTTGCAAAATTAATGAGAAAACATTACGAACTACTAAGCTAAGCGAAACACAACTAGGATTTCTGAAAAATAAAGGATGCAAAGATACCAACTTTGCTCTTAGACAACTTTTAGAAAAATCAGTCGAATTCAATGAAACACTCTACTTAGCCTTTGTCGACCAAGAAAAGGTATTTGATAAAGTACATAGAAACAAGCTGTGGAAAATCCTTAAACAATATGGAATGAGTACATATCTAATAAACCTATGTAGAAGAATATACAACAACAGTGAATGCATAGTGAGAGCAACCGGAGGACACTCAGAACCCTTCATCATAAGATCCGGAGTACGACAAGGTTATGTCCTGTCCCCTCTCTTGTTCATAACATATATAGACAACATATGTAAAGAAATCAGCCAAACAGAGACAGCAAGAATACCGAATGACGAGAACATAGAAGAAGAACCATCTGTAAATCTAACCATTAGAGAACTCCTGTTTGCGGACGACCAAGCACTAATAGCAAAATCAGAAGCTGAATTACAAGACCACATGAATAGTCTAAACGAAATGTGTAGGGAACATAACATGAAAATTAGCACAAGTAAAACACAGGTAAGGTAATGACTGTAATTAAAGAAGAAAAGGCAACAACGATTAACCTAGACGTACATCCCTTCAAACAAGTACAGAGTTTCAAGTACCTATGAAGTAAAATATCATCAAATCGCAAATCAGAAGACGAGATCGAAAATAGATGCAATAAGGCAAACCAACTCATTGGACAAATGGCACCAATACTAAAGAACAAACATGTATCAGTAACTACTAAGAAAGCACTTTACAACACAATCTACCTACCAACTCTATGTTACTAATGCCAAATCTGGACAATGACAGAAAAAGAGAAAAGAAAAATCACAACAGAAATGAGATTCGTGAGAAGAATATTCAACGTATCAAGAAGAGATAAGATCAGAAATGAAGAAATCAGGACTAAAGTGGGGGTTGTAGATGCACTAGATTTTATTAGAAAGCAGTAAGTCAAATGGTTTAGCCATGCAACTAGGTTACCAACTAACAGTATACCACAACAAGCAATGGTGTACAGACCAGATGGAAGCAGAGGAAGAGGCCGACCACACAAACGATGGACGCAGGGAATAACAGAGTCCATGGGAATATCGATACATAAAGCCCATAAGCGGGCACTCTCCCGCTGTTTATACTTCACCTCGACACCGCAAGGTACAAGAGGAACATCATGAGAGATGAGATTAGATGTAGTTTATGTTGTTGGTTTATTGCATTTTGGTTTTATTTTTTATATTTCCCCTTTCTATGTTTTCACGTTAGGTTCTTTTATTAACTGCAGAGAAGTTCTATTTCTCTCGCCTTGTCTCCGGTGTAGTCTCCATTCTGGGCGTTTCTTCTTTCGCTTGACTCTTTATTTCTGTTTTGCATATCCCTAATATCCCTACTTCAATGTCTTTGTTATATCTAGTTTCTAATTTAGCTGCTTGGTCTGCTCATTCATGTTCTGTTATTCATATGTGATTAAATCCATGCAATTGTTACATCGTGTCCTTCTGCTTTCAGTTGTGTGATTTTGTCTACCATTTCCTCCTTTATATCTGGTCTGCTACACGTTGAATGTCTCTCCAGTCTATGTCAGAGTTCATAATTCAAGCGATACTGATCATGAACTGCGACTGAACTCTTTTATAATCTTTACTAATTCTATCAGAAAGAAATGCAAGAGTGAATGCTTAATGTGACAAAAAAGTCAGATTTAAAAAATGATGATATTAAGAGCCAAGTTGATTTAATACAAGCTGTTATACTTCATACAACAAAACAGCACATACAATGGTTCAGCCTTGTACCACCATTACCAACAAACAATGCTCCACAAAAATGATATCTTTCAAATCTAAGGAAATGAGCGAAGCAAAAGTAAGTCCCGACAAATGATGGATAAATAGCGAAACTGCCGTAACAAACATTATGGTTTATGAACCTCTTACCAGATCGCTTTTCAGAATTGTCACAAGATGCTTTGCTTTTTGAGTTATTCATGCTCTGGTAACGCGATGTACAAGAACAACAGAAGAAGTAGATGATTACATCTATACCAAGCAAATAACCATATGTTCAGTGTTTCAGAAAATGGAAAATACTTGTGTCTGATACAGAAGGAATTCATCTCTTTAGCCCTTGTTTCCTGAAAGGGAGCTGATTTAATACTCCCAGGCTACTATGTTACACGAGAGAAAATGTTAAATAAGAAAAGGGGTGCAAAATGGATGCCTTTTGTCATCTGTATTATTCTTGCTGCCTATAGACTAGGTCATGAAGATAACCATAGAATTAAATTGACTATGATGGAGTAATCTGATGTCCCGGACTTTACTGACCACAGTACCCTTCTGTCCCAAACATAAAACTGGATACAAGATTATGCATATTATACATACTTAATGGGGGGTCACAACAATTTAATTTATAAAGTCATAGGGGAACGACAGAGATCAAGAGATTAAATTAAATAACTGAAATCCTGATTGATATTCCTTGGTGAAACATCACTTCAACAAGTGAAATCATACACATTTAGGCTGCAATGTAGTTAAAGATGCGGAAAGAGATAGAGATTTTAAAATAAGAATAGAAAGTTAGATGCATGCCCTTTGCAGAACGTCGTAATCAATCCAGCAATTACTGGCTGTTTGTGATTTTAAAAGCAATTTTATGTTTAATAGTTTACCACTGCTTTCTGAACACGACGACCTACCATTGTGAAAAATAATGCAAAGCGATCTTCTCCCAAATGGCTGACTACGAACCCGGTACGTTGAAATTGTGAAACCGTGTTCACTAGCCCTAAGCCGACTAAATATAAGAATATAAATACAAATACAAAAGTTAAAAGGATCTGTCATCGCACCAAGAAATGTGTGAAAGTCACAAGAAATTACAACTAGTACCAAAGGTGGAATATTTTACTCTATCGTCAAATCAAAATTGATGTATGATCCACGACTCTGGTGATCGAGTGAGATGGCAAAACATGAAAGCCCACGCTTACCGGCATGGCACATGATGGATGGATGGATTAGAAACACACAGAAGGACTAAAACAGTTACTAATAAACCATTTTTATTGGTGTCGATCACAACAGGAGGACTACAATGGTGTGATAGAATCACTTATGCCGAGCGTATGAAGAGAACAAAACGAATTCCAACGAATGAAGAGGGAATGAACAGGCGCTGGATGAGATACATTGAGAAAACTATACTCTACAACCAACAGGGCAAAACAAATATAGAGGTGACCTAAAGACCACAAATGAAACACATACTGACCAATAAAAAGATGTCAATTGCAACGAGAAAAAGAGTGTTGAAGTGCTACAAAGAGCCTGTACTTTTGTATGGATGTGAAGCGTGGACAATGAGCAGTTAAGCTGAACATCATCTAATGGCTGTGGAAATGTGGTTTCTGAGGAAAATGCAAAGCAGACCATGGACAGACAGAAAATCTAATGACCAAGTCCTACATGAAACTAATGAAAACAGTAAATTGATTAGAAAAATTAGACGCAGACATTCAAAATTTGTTGGACACCATGAAAAGAAATAAATTGGAAAACTTGGTGACAACTGTCAAGATTGAGAGAACAAAGGTAATACAAAGAAGTAAATACCCGAATGGATTGGCCACGTGGCATGGTCGAGACAAAAACAAAGAGCTGATCCACGACTCTGGTGATCGTGTGAGATGGCAAAACATGACCGCCTATGCCTATCGGCATGGTACATGATGATGATGAAAAACCACACGGATAAGAGGCAAAGATTAATAATATATGGCGGACTTATAGGGTTGCAAGAAATAGCCGATAGGAATGAGGTAGGGGAGGAGGAGAGGATACGGCGACAACAAAGACGAAGGAGTAGATTAGCGTGTTACTGATTTTTATAACTTCTTTTACTTTTCATCTGGAACAGCTATGACGACGATTATGATTACGATGATGACGGATTTGATCAATATGATCGGGGCAACAAATATCAAGATCACAATTATTCAAATTATGACAGGGGAGCGCAGCGCGCATACAGGTTTGGTGAATGTTGTGTTTACATCAGTTATTTCCACTGTGTTTCATCTTAATAGGTGAATTTGCACACTCAAACTATAATACTATATAGCTTACCACATGTTGTCTGTATGCCAAATGATAAAGTTATCCCTGTATTAGTAAAAGCAATTGAAATCTTGATGGTATCCTATTTCATCAGTGTAACCCTACAGTGGACTGTTAGTCGCAACAACATAACCATTGATGGCATCCTACTTCATCAGTGTAATCGCACTGTGAATTCTTAAGTAACAACAATTTAGAACCGTCCGCAATGATGTTTCCAGAATATACTATATGATCATAACAGACCATACAAAAACAGTTGCTAAAGGTGAAACAATACATTCTGTAGAGGTGTAGCATTCGCTAAATAACGTGGGGAAAGAAATGGCGAGCGGACCAGACAACATTACATTGGAGGAAATGAAGCCTTGAGATTGTTGCCATGAAAATAATAAAATGTCTACATGACGGCTATAATAATGGACACATTTCTAATGATCGTAAACAGGACACACTTTCATGGAACGAGGCGTATTGGATATATGGTGCAAGTCCCTGCAAGTCCCATATTTTAGACCAATCGTCATTCAATAGGTGATCTGATGAATATCGCTATATATTGACCTACTAAAACCCATAATTATAGCTTTATCTAATAAGCCAGATACTACAGGGTATTACGCTAAAGACATAATAGGTCTGATGAGTCCAATGACAAAGATATTAAACGAGACAGAAACCGCAAGGACTCAACATTATAAGGCAGAGGGGGTTCATGTAGCAGTCATACAGAAAGGGTTAATATAACAACTGTATAGGACAGGTCAGCATGGCCGACTGGATAAGAACACGTGTTCTTAAACATTCGGTGTGCTGATGCCGAGGCTAGAGGTTCAACCCCTACACCAGAGGGGACGACTAAAATGTTGATCTGTCTTCCTCGACTTGGGGACGTAAATTACAAGTACCTCTGAAGTCAGAGTGGGTTCGCCTGATGGCGGGGGAAACTGTTAATAGGGAAAGCTAATTCACACGTAAAATTCAGTCCAGCACTAGTAGAAGTAGTGTGTATGGACTACGCTTGAGTTCAAAGCGAGCGAGCCAAAAAAAAAACTTTATAGGAAATTGTGAAATAGTTGATTATCATTTGCAGGACATCGCAATCAACCGCAGCATTTATTGGTTGTGTGATTTTCTACACGATTTTACGTTCAGTAGTTTGCCATTGCTTTCTGAACGACCGACGTCCACACCAGTGTGAAAATCAACGCCAAGCAGTCTGCTCACAAATGGAATGCGGCTGACTTTGAACCTCTTAAAGCGTAATTGTAAACTGCGCTCACTACCTTTAAGCCACGGATGTCGACATCTAGGAAATACGGAGTTAAGAAAAGTATGTTATATAGAATAAATAATAGTTGTATGGTTTAAAGAAAGTCGCTTAAAAGTCGAGAGGGTCGATTTCATTGCACCTGGTTTTTATCCCACATGGCTCAGTCTCTTTCCGCAGTGTGGAAAGCGTTGCACAAAGCACGAGCTCCGTAGCTACAGCAACGACCCCAGGAGTCTCAGAAAAAAATGTACACGTGAACCGAAGGACGCTGCCCGGAATCTAACCCACAACCTTCGGGGCCCGAGTCAGACAGAGTAGACAATGAGATCAGAATGGCGGCGATCTGGTCAGAGAAGATGGCCCTGAAGCCTTGGGATAGCAGCAAGCACATATATAAACTATGAGTGTATGTGTGTTTTCATTCAGTTGTTTTGTCATGCAGGGATGAGCATGAGGAAGATGATGTTGCTGGTACCGGAGCTGGGAATGAGTACGAGGAGTACAACCCGCAGGAGCACGGAGACACCTCCTATACGGTTAGAGTTATTTTACGGCATGCCATTTACCCAGCGGTGATTCTCTCTCTACGCAACTTCTCGCTAACACTCTCATCCTCATGTCATCTTCATTGATGTACAATACTCTTATTATGTATGATCATCTTTACAATCACATATTGGGTATGCACGATCGTCATTATAATCACGGATTTATTATGAAAGATCTTCTTTACAATCACAGATTTGTTATGTGTGATCATCTTTACATTCACACATTATAATCTTTGTTGTCTCCTTTTTGTCAATCCGCCTTGTCTGCTGCATTGTCTTATAATCCATGTCGTATAAGGTTGATCACCATGTCTGTCCACAACCTTCTGTTTCGTGTAATGCCAAACATTTCTGATACTACAGTTCTGCATGTCAAAATCTCAAACTGTCTAGCAATTTCTCACTTGGTCTCCTGCCTCCCTTCCCCTCCAACTTTCCGTTGTCACGACATAATCTAGCCTTTCCCAACGACTTAATCTAGCTTTTCCGTTGTCACGACATAATCTAGCCATTCCCAACGACATAATCTAGCCTTTCCGTTGTCACGACATAATCTAGCCTTTCCCATAGATATAATCTAGCCTTTCCGTTGTCACGACATAATCTAGCCTTTCCGTTGTCACGATATAATCTAGCCTTTCCGTGGTCACGACATAATCTAGCCTTTCTGTGGTCACGTCAAAATCTAGCCTTTCCCATAGACATAATCTAGCCTTTCCGTGGTCACGACATAATCTAGCCTTTCCGTCTCACGAAGAGTGCTGACCATCCTATTCAAATGGCAGTAACTATTTCTCTGTAAGTTAACTTCTGTCAAGTGATTTTCATTACACTCTTTCACCTGTCAATGATGCTCTTATTATTCTTCTATAAAACCAGAGTTTCTGAAGTTTCTGCTGTTTAATAATTCATTACTAGTCCCGTAATTGTCCATGATTCATTTCCGTACTCTTTTCCTCGCCTCAAAAAAGATATGTAGCATAGAATATTTATGTGGAAAAATTCTGCTTTTGCTTGAACTAACCTAAATTTGACTTCATAAATATATCTGCTATCTGCTGTTATCAAGGTTCCCAAACAATGAACTACACGGGGTTTTTTCAAACAAGTTCCCGTTTGTCTCTTGTTGAACACTATACTCCTTACTGCCTGCTATTGAGCATAAACATAAGCCCCCTAGCAGGAACCTACAGTTGGTCTCTAAAGTGCTAATGCTATCTACGTGTTCAGGTTTGGGTACATGGAGGAATGGGTAGCCAGTCTTTCGCCCCAGTAGCGAACCACGAGAGTCGATATCTAACTCTTGTCCGCCCGTACTCGTGTCACTGTTGGCCTAAAGTCTTTAGCAGTACACTAAGACGTCCGCTGCTGCTGCTGCAGATCCTGGAGGCAACTACAGGGGGGCAGACACTGGAATATCCTGGGTCCAACTTCCCGTCACACAGACACGTAAGACTGCTGCACATACTGGAGGCAACTACAGGGAGACAGACACTGGAATATCTTGGGTACAAATTCCCGTCACACAGACACGAAAGACTGCTGCACATACTGGAGGCAACTACAGGGAGACAGACACTGGAATATCCTGGGTACAACTTCCCGTCACACAGACACGTAAGACAGCTGCACATACTGGAGGCAACTACAGGGGGGCAGACACTGGAATATCATGGGTACAACTTCCCGTCACACAGACACGTTTGACTGCTGCACATACTGGAGGCAACTACAGGGGGACAGACACTGGAATATCATGGGTACAACTTCCCGTCACACAGACACGTAAGACTGCTGCACATACTGGAGGCACCTACAGGGAGACAGACACTGGAATATCATGGGTACAACTTCCCGTCACACAGACACGTAAGACTGCTGCACATACTGGAGGCAACTACAATGAGACAGACACTGGAATATCACGGGTACAACTTCCCGTCACACAGACACGTAAGACTGCTGCACATACTGGAGGCACCTACATGGGGACAGACACTGGAATATCCTGGGTACAACTTCCGTCACACAGACACGTAAGACTGCTGCACATACTGGAGGCAACTACAGGGAGACAGACACTGGAATATCCTGGGTACAACTTCCCGTCACACAGACACGTAAGACTGCTGCACATACTGGAGGCAACCACAGGGAGACAGACACTGGGATATCCTGGGTACAAATTCCCGTTACACAGACACGTAAGACTGCTGCACATACTGGAGGCAAACCACAGGGGGACAGACACTGGAATATCCTGGGTACAACTTCCCGTCACACAGACACGTAAGACTGCTGCACATACTGGAGGCAACTACAGGGAGACAGGCACTGGAATATCCTGGGTACAAATTCCCGTCACACAGACACGTAAGACTGCTGCACATACTGGAGGCAACTACAGGGAGACAGACACTGGAATATCCTGGGTACAACTTCCCGTCACACAGACACGTAAGACTGCTGCACATACTGGAGGCAACTACAGGGAGACAGACACTGGAATATCCTGGGTACAACTTCCCGTCACACAGACACGTAAGACTGCTGCACATACTGGAGGCAACTACAGGGAGACAGACACTGGAATATCCTGGGTACAACTTCCTGTCACACAGACACGTAAGACTGCTGCACATACTGGAGGCAACTACAGGGGGACAGACACTTTAATATCCTGGGTACAACTTCCCGTCACACAGACACGTAAAACTGCTGCACATACTGGAGGCAACTACAGGGAGACAGACATTGGAATATCCTGGGTACAACTTCCCGTCACACAGACACGTAAGACTGCTGCACATACTGGAGGCAACCACAGGGAGACAGACACTGGAATATCATGGGTACAACTTCCCGTCACACAGACACGTAAGACTGCTGCACATACTGGAGGCAACTACAGGGAGACAGACACTGGAATATCATGGGTACAACTTCCCGCCACACAGACACGTAAGACTGCTGCACATACTGGAGGCAACTACAGGGAGACAGACACTGGAATATCCTGGGTACAACTTCCTGTCACACAGACACGTAAGACTGCTGCACATACTGGAGGCAACTACAGGGGGACAGACACTGGAATATCCTGGGTACAACTTCCCGTCACACAGACACGTAAAACTGCTGCACATACTGGAGGCAACTACAGGGAGACAGACATTGGAATATCCTGGGTACAACTTCCCGTCACACAGACACGTAAGACTGCTGCACATACTGGAGGCAACTACAGGGGGACAGACACTGGAATATCATGGGTACAACTTCCCGTCACACAGACACGTAAGACTGCTGCACATACTGGAGGCAACTACAGGGAGACAGACACTGGAATATCATGGGTACAACTTCCCGCCACACAGACACGTAAGACTGCTGCACATACTGGAGGCAACTACAGGGAGACAGACACTGGAATATCACGGGTACAACTTCCCGTCACACAGACACGTAAGACTGCTGCACATACTGGAGGCAACTACATGGGGACAGACACTGGAATATCATGGGGACAACTTCCCGTTACACAGACACGTAAGACTGCTGCACATACTGGAGGCAAACCACAGGGGGACAGACACAGGATTATCCTGGGTCCAACTTCCCGTCACACAGACACGTAAGACTGCTGCACATACTAGAGGCAACTACAGGGAGACAGACACTGGAATATCCTGGGTACAAATTCCCGTCACACAGACACGTAAGACTGCTGCACATACTGGAGGCACCTACAGGGAGACAGACACTGGAATATCCTGGGTACAACTTCCCGTCACACAGACACGTAAGACTGCTGCACATACTGGAGGCAACTTCAGGGAGACAGACACTGGAATATCCTGGGTACAACTTCCCGTCACACAGACACGTAAGACTGCTGCCCATACTGGAGGCAACTACAGGGAGACAGACACTGGAATATCCTGGGTACAACTTCACGTCACACAGACACGTAAGACTGCTGCACATACTGGAGGCAACTACAGGGAGACCGACACTGGAATATCATGGGTACAACTTCCCGTCACACAGACACGTAAGACTGCTGCACATACTGGAGGCAACTACATGGGGACAGACACTGGAATATCCTGGGTACAACTTCCCGTCACACAGACACGTAAGTCTGCTGAACATACTGGAGGCAACTACAGGGAGACAGACACTGGAATATCCTGCGTACAACTTCCCGTCACACAGACACGTAAGACTGCTGCACATACTGGAGGCAACCACAGGGAGACAGACACTGGGATATCCTGGGTACAACTTCCCGTTACACAGACACGTAAGACTGCTGCACATACTGGAGGCAACTACAGGGGGACAGACACTGGGATATCCTGAGTACAACTTCCCGTCACACAGACACGTAAGACTGCTGCACATACTGGAGGCAACTACAGGGAGACAGACACTGGAATATCCTGGGTACAACTTCACGTCACACAGACACGTAAGACTGCTGCACATACTGGAGGCAACTACAGGGAGACCGACACTGGAATATCATGGGTACAACTTCCCGTCACACAGACACGTAAGACTGCTGCACATACTGGAGGCAACTACATGGGGACAGACACTGGAATATCCTGGGTACAACTTCCCGTCACACAGACACGTAAGTCTGCTGAACATACTGGAGGCAACTACAGGGAGACAGACACTGGAATATCCTGGGTACAACTTCCCGTCACACAGACACGTAAGACTGCTGCACATACTGGAGGCAACCACAGGGAGACAGACACTGGGATATCCTGGGTACAACTTCCCGTTACACAGACACGTAAGACTACTGCACATACTGGAGGCAACTACAGGGGGACAGACACTGGGATATCCTGGGTACAACTTCCCGTCACACAGACACGTAAGACTGCTGCACATACTGGAGGCAACTACAGGGAGACAGACACTGGAATATCTTGGGTACAAATTCCCGTCACACAGACACGAAAGACTGCTGCACATACTGGAGGCAACTACAGGGAGACAGACACTGGAATATCCTGGGTACAACTTCCCGTCACACAGACACGTAAGACTGCTGCACATACTGGAGGCAACTACAGGGAGACAGACACTGGAATATCCTGGGTACAACTTCCCGTCACACAGACACGTAAGAATGCTGCACATACTGGAGGCAACTACAGGGAGACAGACACTGGAATATCCTGGGTACAACTTCCTGTCACACAGACACGTAAGACTGCTGCACATACTGGAGGCAACTACAGGGAGACAGGCACTGGAATATCCTGGGTACAACTTCCCGTCACACAGACACGTAAGACTGCTGCACATACTGGAGGCAAATACAGGGAGACAGACATTGGAATATCCTGGGTACAACTTCCCGTCACACAGACACGTAAGACTGTTGCACATACTGGAGGCAACCACAGGGAGACAGACACTGGGATATCCTGGGTACAACTTCCCGTCACACAGACACGTAAGACTGCTGCACATACTGGAGGCAACTACAGGGGGACAGACACTGGAATATCATGGGTACAACTTCCCGTCACACAGACACGTAAGACTGCTGCACATACTGGAGGCAACTACAGGGAGACAGACACTCGAATATCATGGGTACAACTTCCCGTCACACAGACACGTAAGACAGCTGCACATACTGGAGGCAACTACAGGGGGGCAGACACTGGAATATCATGGGTACAACTTCCCGTCACACAGACACGTTTGACTGCTGCACATACTGGAGGCAACTACAGGGGGACAGACACTGGAATATCATGGGTACAACTTCCCGTCACACAGACACGTAAGACTGCTGCACATACTGGAGGCACCTACAGGGAGACAGACACTGGAATATCATGGGTACAACTTCCCGTCACACAGACACGTAAGACTGCTGCACATACTGGAGGCAACTACAATGAGACAGACACTGGAATATCACGGGTACAACTTCCCGTCACACAGACACGTAAGACTGCTGCACATACTGGAGGCACCTACATGGGGACAGATACTGGAATATCCTGGGTACAACTTCCCGTCACACAGACACGTAAGACTGCTGCACATACTGGAGGCAACTACAGGGAGACAGACACTGGAATATCCTGGGTACAACTTCCCGTCACACAGACACGTAAGACTGCTGCACATACTGGAGGCAACCACAGGGAGACAGACACTGGGATATCCTGGGTACAAATTCCCGTTACACAGACACGTAAGACTGCTGCACATACTGGAGGCAACCACAGGGAGACAGGCACTGGAATATCCTGGGTACAAATTCCCGTCACACAGACACGTAAGACTGCTGCACATACTGGAGGCAACTACAGGGAGACAGGCACTGGAATATCCTGGGTACAAATTCCCGTCACACAGACACGTAAGACTGCTGCACATACTGGAGGCAACTACAGGGAGACAGACACTGGAATATCCTGGGTACAACTTCCCGTCACACAGACACGTAAGACTGCTGCACATACTGGAGGCAACTACAGGGAGACAGACACTGGAATATCCTGGGTACAACTTCCTGTCACACAGACACGTAAGACTGCTGCACATACTGGAGGCAACTACAGGGGGACAGACACTTTAATATCCTGGGTACAACTTCCCGTCACACAGACACGTAAAACTGCTGCACATACTGGAGGCAACTACAGGGAGACAGACATTGGAATATCCTGGGTACAACTTCCCGTCACACAGACACGTAAGACTGCTGCACATACTGGAGGCAACCACAGGGAGACAGACACTGGAATATCATGGGTACAACTTCCCGTCACACAGACACGTAAGACTGCTGCACATACTGGAGGCAACTACAGGGAGACAGACACTGGAATATCATGGGTACAACTTCCCGCCACACAGACACGTAAGACTGCTGCACATACTGGAGGCAACTACAGGGAGACAGACACTGGAATATCCTGGGTACAACTTCCTGTCACACAGACACGTAAGACTGCTGCACATACTGGAGGCAACTACAGGGGGACAGACACTGGAATATCCTGGGTACAACTTCCCGTCACACAGACACGTAAAACTGCTGCACATACTGGAGGCAACTACAGGGAGACAGACATTGGAATATCCTGGGTACAACTTCCCGTCACACAGACACGTAAGACTGCTGCACATACTGGAGGCAACTACAGGGGGACAGACACTGGAATATCATGGGTACAACTTCCCGTCACACAGACACGTAAGACTGCTGCACATACTGGAGGCAACTACATGACAGACACTGGAATATCATGGGTACAACTTCCCGCCACACAGACACGTAAGACTGCTGCACATACTGGAGGCAACTACAGGGAGACAGACACTGGAATATCACGGGTACAACTTCCCGTCACACAGACACGTAAGACTGCTGCACATACTGGAGGCAACTACATGGGGACAGACACTGGAATATCATGGGGACAACTTCCCGTTACACAGACACGTAAGACTGCTGCACATACTGGAGGCAAACCACAGGGGGACAGACACAGGATTATCCTGGGTCCAACTTCCCGTCACACAGACACGTAAGACTGCTGCACATACTAGAGGCAACTACAGGGAGACAGACACTGGAATATCCTGGGTACAAATTCCCGTCACACAGACACGTAAGACTGCTGCACATACTGGAGGCACCTACAGGGAGACAGACACTGGAATATCCTGGGTACAACTTCCCGTCACACAGACACGTAAGACTGCTGCACATACTGGAGGCAACTACAGGGAGACAGACACTGGAATATCCTGGGTACAACTTCCCGTCACACAGACACGTAAGACTGCTGCCCATACTGGAGGCAACTACAGGGAGACAGACACTGGAATATCCTGGGTACAACTTCACGTCACACAGACACGTAAGACTGCTGCACATACTGGAGGCAACTACAGGGAGACCGACACTGGAATATCATGGGTACAACTTCCCGTCACACAGACACGTAAGACTGCTGCACATACTGGAGGCAACTACATGGGGACAGACACTGGAATATCCTGGGTACAACTTCCCGTCACACAGACACGTAAGTCTGCTGAACATACTGGAGGCAACTACAGGGAGACAGACACTGGAATATCCTGCGTACAACTTCCCGTCACACAGACACGTAAGACTGCTGCACATACTGGAGGCAACCACAGGGAGACAGACACTGGGATATCCTGGGTACAACTTCCCGTTACACAGACACGTAAGACTGCTGCACATACTGGAGGCAACTACAGGGGGACAGACACTGGGATATCCTGAGTACAACTTCCCGTCACACAGACACGTAAGACTGCTGCACATACTGGAGGCAACTACAGGGAGACAGACACTGGAATATCCTGGGTACAACTTCACGTCACACAGACACGTAAGACTGCTGCACATACTGGAGGCAACTACAGGGAGACCGACACTGGAATATCATGGGTACAACTTCCCGTCACACAGACACGTAAGACTGCTGCACATACTGGAGGCAACTACATGGGGACAGACACTGGAATATCCTGGGTACAACTTCCCGTCACACAGACACGTAAGTCTGCTGAACATACTGGAGGCAACTACAGGGAGACAGACACTGGAATATCCTGGGTACAACTTCCCGTCACACAGACACGTAAGACTGCTGCACATACTGGAGGCAACCACAGGGAGACAGACACTGGGATATCCTGGGTACAACTTCCCGTTACACAGACACGTAAGACTACTGCACATACTGGAGGCAACTACAGGGGGACAGACACTGGGATATCCTGGGTACAACTTCCCGTCACACAGACACGTAAGACTGCTGCACATACTGGAGGCAACTACAGGGAGACAGACACTGGAATATCCTGGGTACAACTTGACGTCACACAGACACGTAAGACTGCTGCACATACTGGAGGCAACTACAGGGAGACCGACACTGGAATATCATGGGTACAACTTCCCGTCACACAGACACGTAAGACTGCTGCACATACTGGAGGCAACTACATGGGGACAGACACTGGAATATCCTGGGTTCAACTTCCCGTCACACAGACACGTAAGTCTGCTGAACATACTGGAGGCAACTACAGGGAGACAGACACTGGAATATCCTGGGTACAACTTCCCGTCACACAGACACGTAAGACTGCTGCACATACTGGAGACAACCACAGGGAGACAGACACTGGGATATCCTGGGTACAACTTCCCGTTACACAGACACGTAAGACTACTGCACATACTGGAGGCTCCTACAGGGGGACAGACACTGGGATATCCTGGGTACAACTTCCCGTCACACAGACACGTAAGACTGCTGCACATACTGGAGGCAACTACAGGGAGACAGACACTGGAATATCCTGGGTACAACTTCCCGTCACACAGACACGTAAGACTGCTGCACATACTGGAGGCAACCACAGGGAGACAGACACTGGGATATCCTGGGTACAACTTCCCGTCACACAGACACGTAAGGCTGCTTCACATACTGGAGGCAAACCACAGGGGGACAGACACTGGGATATCCTGGGTACAACTTCCCGTCACACAGACACGTAAGACTGCTGCACATACTGGAGGCAACTACAGGGGGACAGACACTGGAATATCCTGGGTACAACTTCCCGTCACACAGACACGTAGGACTGCTGCAAATACTGGAGGAAACTACAGGGGGACAGACACTGGAATATCCTGGGTACAACTTCCCGTCACACAGACACGTAAGACTGCTGCACATACTGGAGGCAACCACAGGGAGACAGACACTGGGATATCCTGGATACAACTTCCCGTTACACAGACACGTAAGACTGCTGCACATACTGGAGGCAAACCACAGGGGGACAGACACTGGAATATCCTGGGTATAACTTCCCGTCACACAGACACGTAAGACTGCTGCACATACTGGAGGCAACTACAGGGGGACAGACACTGGGATATCCTGGGTACAACTTCACGTCACACAGACACGTAAGACTGCTGCACATACTGGAGGCAACTACAGGGGGACAGACACTGGAATATCCTGGATGCAACTTCCCGTCACACAGACACGTAAGACTGCTGCACATACTGGAGGCAAACCACAGGGGGACAGACACTGGGATATCCTGGATACAACTTCCCGTCACACAGACACGTAAGATTGCTGCACATACTGGAGGCAACTAAAGGGGGACAGACACTGGAATATCCTGGGTACAACATCCCGTCACACAGACACGTAAGACTGCTGCACATACTGGAGGCAACTACAGGGGGACAGACACTGGGATATCCTGGGTACAACTTCACGTCACACAGACACGTAAGACTGCTGCACATACTGGAGGCAACTACAGGGGGACAGACACTGGAATATCCTGGATGCAACTTCCCGTCACACAGACACGTAAGACTGCTGCACATACTGGAGGCAAACCACAGGGGGACAGACACTGGGATATCCTGGATACAACTTCCCGTCACACAGACACGTAAGATTGCTGCACATACTGGAGGCAACTAAAGGGGGACAGACACTGGAATATCCTGGGTACAACATCCCGTCACACAGACACATAAGACTGCTGCACATACTGGAGGCAACTACAGGGGGACAGACACTGGAATATCATGGGTACAACTTCCCGTCACACAGACACGTAAGACTGCTGCACATACTGGAGGCAACTACAGGAGGACAGACACTGGAATATCCTGGATGCAACTTCCCGTCACACAGACACGTAAGACTGCTGCACATACTGGAGGCAACTACAGGGGGACAGACACTGGAATATCCTGGGTACAACTTCCCGTCACACAGACACGTAAGACTGCTGCACATACTTGAGGCAAACCACAGGGGGACAGACACTGGGATATCCTGGGTACAACTTCCCGTCACACAGACACGTAAGACTGCTGCACATACTGGAGGCAAACCACAGGGGGACAGACACTGGAATATCCTGGGTACAAGTTCCCGTCACACAGGCACGTAAGACTGCTGCACATACTGGAGGCAAACCACAGGGGGACAGACACTGGAATATCCTGGGTACAACTTCCCGTCACACAGACACGTAAGACTGCTGCATATACTGGACTCAAACCACAGGGGGACAGACACTGGGATATCCTGGATGCAACGTCCCGCCACACAGACATATAAGACTGCTGCACATACTGGAGGCAACCACAGGGAGACAGACACTGGGATATCCTGGGTACAACTTCCCGTTACACAGACACGTAAGACTGCTGCACATACTGGAGGCAACTACAGGGGGACAGACACTGGGATATCCTGAGTACAACTTCCCGTCACACAGACACGTAAGACTGCTGCACATACTGGAGGCAACTACAGGGAGACAGACACTGGAATATCCTGGGTACAACTTCACGTCACACAGACACGTAAGACTGCTGCACATACTGGAGGCAACTACAGGGAGACCGACACTGGAATATCATGGGTACAACTTCCCGTCACACAGACACGTAAGACTGCTGCACATACTGGAGGCAACTACATGGGGACAGACACTGGAATATCCTGGGTACAACTTCCCGTCACACAGACACGTAAGTCTGCTGAACATACTGGAGGCAACTACAGGGAGACAGACACTGGAATATCCTGGGTACAACTTCTCGTCACACAGACACGTAAGACTGCTGCACATACTGGAGGCAACCACAGGGAGACAGACACTGGGATATCCTGGGTACAACTTCCCGTTACACAGACACGTAAGACTACTGCACATACTGGAGGCAACTACAGGGGGACAGACACTGGGATATCCTGGGTACAACTTCCCGTCACACAGACACGTAAGACTGCTGCACATACTGGAGGCAACTACAGGGAGACAGACACTGGAATATCCTGGGTACAACTTCCCGTCACACAGACACGTAAGACTGCTGCACATACTGGAGGCAACCACAGGGAGACAGACACTGGGATATCCTGGGTACAACTTCCCGTCACACAGACACGTAAGGCTGCTTCACATACTGGAGGCAAACCACAGGGGGACAGACACTGGGATATCCTGGGTACAACTTCCCGTCACACAGACACGTAAGACTGCTGCACATACTGGAGGCAACTACAGGGGGACAGACACTGGAATATCCTGGGTACAACTTCCCGTCACACAGACACGTAGGACTGCTGCAAATACTGGAGGAAACTACAGGGGGACAGACACTGGAATATCCTGGGTACAACTTCCCGTCACACAGACACGTAAGACTGCTGCACATACTGGAGGCAACCACAGGGAGACAGACACTGGGATATCCTGGATACAACTTCCCGTTACACAGACACGTAAGACTGCTGCACATACTGGAGGCAAACCACAGGGGGACAGACACTGGAATATCCTGGGTATAACTTCCCGTCACACAGACACGTAAGACTGCTGCACATACTGGAGGCAACTACAGGGGGACAGACACTGGGATATCCTGGGTACAACTTCACGTCACACAGACACGTAAGACTGCTGCACATACTGGAGGCAACTACAGGGGGACAGACACTGGAATATCCTGGATGCAACTTCCCGTCACACAGACACGTAAGACTGCTGCACATACTGGAGGCAAACCACAGGGGGACAGACACTGGGATATCCTTGATACAACTTCCCGTCACACAGACACGTAAGATTGCTGCACATACTGGAGGCAACTAAAGGGGGACAGACACTGGAATATCTTGGGTACAACATCCCGTCACACAGACACATAAGACTGCTGCACATACTGGAGGCAACTACAGGGGGACAGACACTGGAATATCATGGGTACAACTTCCCGTCACACAGACACGTAAGACTGCTGCACATACTGGAGGCAACTACAGGAGGACAGACACTGGAATATCCTGGATGCAACTTCCCGTCACACAGACACGTAAGACTGCTGCACATACTGGAGGCAACTACAGGGGGACAGACACTGGAATATCCTGGGTACAACTTCCCGTCACACAGACACGTAAGACTGCTGCACATACTTGAGGCAAACCACAGGGGGACAGACACTGGGATATCCTGGGTACAACTTCCCGTCACACAGACACGTAAGACTGCTGCACATACTGGAGGCAAACCACAGGGGGACAGACACTGGAATATCCTGGGTACAAGTTCCCGTCACACAGGCACGTAAGACTGCTGCACATACTGGAGGCAAACCACAGGGGGACAGACACTGGAATATCCTGGGTACAACTTCCCGTCACACAGACACGTAAGACTGCTGCATATACTGGACTCAAACCACAGGGGGACAGACACTGGGATATCCTGGATGCAACGTCCCGCCACACAGACATATAAGACTGCTGCACGTACTGGAGGCAAACCACAGGGGGACAGAAACTGGGATGTCCACTAAACAATTTCCCGTCACACTGACATGTAAAGCTGCTGCATATACTAGAGGCAAACCATAAGGGGACAGACACTGGAGGAATCCAGGAAACAACTTCCAGTCAGTCATACAGATATGTATGGACGCTGCACATACTGGAGGACAAATACAGGGGACAGACAGTGGGATATCCAGGAAACAACTTCTTAGAGACACACTCATTTAAAGACGTTGTATATACTGGAGGAAAACCACAGGGGGACAGACAGTGGGATATCCAGGAAACAACTTTCCAGTCACACAGACATGTAAGGACGCTGCACATACTGGAGGCCAACTGCAGGGGACAGACAGTGGTATATCCAGGAAACAACTTCCCGTCACATAGACATGTAAGGACGCTGTATATATTAGAGGAAAACCACAGCGGGACAGACAGTGGGATCTCCAGGAAACAACTTCTCAGAGACACACTCATGTAAAGACACTGTATATACTGGAGGAAAACCACAGGGGGACAGACAGTGGGATATCCAGGAAACAACTTCCCAGTCATACAGACATGTAAAGACGCTGCACATACTGGAGGCCAACTGCAGGGGACAGACAGTGGTATATCCAGGAAACAAGTTCCCAGTCACACAAACATGTAAGGACGCTGCACATACTGGAGGTCAACTACAGGGGACAGACAGTGGTATATCCAGGAAACAACTTTCCAGTCACACAGACATGAAAGGACGCTGCACATAATGGAGGCCAACTGCAGGGGACAGACAGTGGTATATCCAGGAAACAACTTCCCGTCACATAGACATGTAAAGACGCTGTATATATTAGAGGAAAACCACAGCGGGACAGACAGTGGGATCTCAAGGAAGCAACTTCTCAGAGACACACTCGTGTAAAGACACTGTATATACTGGAGGAAAACCACAGGGGGACAGACAGTGGGATATCCAGGAAACAACTTCCCAGTCACACAGACATGTAAGGACGCTGCACATACTGGAGGCCAACTGCAGGGGACAGACAGTGGTATATCCAGGAAACAACTTCCCGTCACATAGACATGTAAGGACGCTGCACATACTGGAGGTCAACTACAGGGGACAGACAGTGAGATATCCAGGAAACAACTTCCCACTCACACAGACATGTAAGGACGCTGCATATACTGGAGGAAAACCACAGGGGGACAGACAGTGGGATATCCAGGAAACAACTTCCCAGTCACACAGACATGTAAGGACGCCGGCGTTCAGATAACGTAGATGTAAAGATAACTGTTAGTTAGTTAGTTAGTCGACAGATCATCCTCATTGCACATCGAACCATTCAGTCCATAAGTGCTCGGATCCCCTCCTCAGCAAATCCCGCAACGTGTAGCGGCTAACGACGCCAGTTCTGTGTTGGTTTATCAATCTTCTTTGGCTTCCTGCGTAGTGTTCTTGTTTGGCCACCCCTCTTTTAATTTGCTGCTCTCGCAGTCTGGCCATTGTTGTAGATTCACAGTCATCACTTGGTTCTCGCAAAAGTCTTACTTCTCGTAGAGCATTCAGAATGTCGGCCTGGTCCATGGCGCGTCCGCCCTCAACAGTAGCCTCACCTGCGAGCTTGTCAGCCCGCTCATTTCCTTGTACTCCCGCATGCCCTGGCACGAAGATGAAACTAATCTTTGCCAGTCGAGACCGCTCCAGAGGCAGCAACCATTCTCTTCGGATCGACCCCTCCTCTATCCTCTTGATCATGTTCATTGAGTCGCTAAGGAAACAAGCCCTAGTGAATGTATGTGTCTCGAGCCATGTTATTGCTTTACTTACTGCCATGACTTCCATGGTCAGGCTACTTGTGGTTTCAGTGAAAGCACCAGAGTCCTCCTTCACAATTCTCCCTCCGGCCCGAGCTGTAAAGGCCCATGATCTTCTCACATGTCGGACGACCGACCCATCTGTGTAGATGACCGCGTCACCGTCTAGCGAATTCTCGAAAATCAACGCTTGTACTTCAGCCTCAACAGCAGCCGGATTTTCTTGTCTGCATTTTCTATCTAGTTGGATGCAAACTGAAAAGGATGTGCAGAAGTCTGTTGGCACTTGCACCCACTCCTCGCCAGGTTCTAAGTCCTCAAGTGAACACACCTGTTGAAGAATGTCTTCGGCTTGACCCATCCACGACCGTCCTCTTTTTAACCTGCTGCCCTTCACCTTCCTAATTTCACTGTGCAGTGGATGTTGTGTGTTTGCGTTAATTCTGAGGTAGGCGCGTACCCTGCAACCTTGTATTCTCTCTTCAATGGTTGGAAAATCAAGAAGGTAGCGCATCGCCCTGCATGCTGTATCTCTTGTACATCCAAGAATAATGCGCATAGCTTCATTCTGTATCCTTTCCATCCTTTCTATCTGCTTATGGCTGAGAGTCAGGATTGCCATTGCATACTCCACAACAGACATGACCAGCCCCTCGTACAGAAGACATAGATGGCGCTGCTCACAGTTTGCTGCCGCCATCACCCGCATCGCTGCCAAACCCCGCTTGGCCTTTGTTATCACCTGGTCTATGTGCACATTATAAGCAAGGCTTCGATCAAACCGTATCCCCAGGTAATTCATTGCCTGCGTTCTTTCCACCGCCTCTGAACACAGCATTACATTTGGTGTTGGAGTGTTGACAATATGATTATTCAACGAGAATCAAGTGTAAAGTGTAAAGATAACTGATGGAGAACAATAGATAATATGATAAGCAAACATCAACACCAGTTTTCAAACTGACTAACTTGATCATCTCCGATATCAAATGCAGTGTTTTTATCTATTCACCGTAACAAATATATGTACATTACAAACAGACCATCCTCCATTTAGTTGAGATATTACATTACTTTTGTTACATGATCACGTAACTCGTTATGCTGAGTAGCTTTATGGGTTCTTTAGTTAACTTGCTTATTTAAGGCAGTTACTACTATTCATTGTGCTCGTCTGCCAAGACACTTCAATTCCCAAGAGACCGGATTATTTGTTCCAACCAGTACGGCTCTCGGGTCGATCCAGGCTCATAAAAATAGGTACTGGTCAGTTCAGTCCATTACCCCATATGGACAACAACCAACTTCGGATTAATAAGCCTGTGAGGGTAAAACCGTGGGCAGCTGCTTTTGCGGCTGACTCAGTCACAGGATTAACATTCTGCGCCGCCGATGGGTCCTAACTATAACCTCTCCTTGAAGTTGAAAGGGGTAGGTGTAATGGTGAAATCTAATCGAATTCAGAAAATTGGCCGGGAATTGTCTGAAAAGGAAAGCGATGAGGAAGAGAACTAGCCACCGCGCCTCCTATGTTGTAGGCTAGAATACATGAAAGCCTAATATTTCACATCCCAACGGCAGTATCTGCAATGGAGTTACATTCTTCGCTATTTCTTGGGCTACGCGTGCTTATACTCAATATTCCGCTTGCCATTAATTCTGTCTTGCAAGCATTTTATTTGTACTTTTTTTCATTTAAGTAAAACTCTCTCTAACTCTCTCTCTCTCTCTCTCTCTCTCTCTCTCTCTCTCTCTCTCTCTCTCTCTCTCTCTCTCTCTCTCTCTCTCTCTCTCTCTCTCTCCACCATTTTACACACAAAATTATCTAGAATTACACAAAACTAAACAGGGAAACACATTTACACTCACTCACATAGTGGTATGATCATACAGACACAGAAACACACACACACACACACACACACACACAAATATGTATACACATACAAGCTGTGAATGGAAAGTGAAGATCCTACATTGCTTCCTCTGTGGTGAATGAAACCTGTCGAGGAATCAAAATATGCATTGTTCGAGCATGCGCGAGAATGTCAGCAATTCCGGTGATCAGGCAGGATAACAGCGCCCAAATCTTGCACTAATCGCCTCAACAATTCAGGGACATGCTCGGAATGAGTGTTTCTTATTGACCAGCTAGAACAAGGTCTCACCAGACCCCAAGTCTTCAAGTCGTACCCGAGTGAACGTATGGAATCGACAGGGTTCGAAAACTACAACATATACTCCTCTGTTGCATGCCATATGCTCATGCTATCTCACCCGTCTTTGAGTACATATATTAACATCATTTACCTCTGATGTATACACGCCATCATATCTGTCTTTGAGTGCATATATTAACATCATTTACCTCTGGTGTATAGTTTAGTTTAGTTTAGTCGTTGGATCAACATCACGGCACACGGTTTAACCCATAAGTGCTCCGTTTTCCTCCTAACTCAAACCCGAGTCTGGAGATACTCAGCTCAATGCACGAACTCCGTTGCATCAGCGAAGATCCTGATACACGCCATCATATCTGTCTTTGAGTACATATATTAACATCATTTACCTCTGGTGTATACACTCCATCATATCTGTCTGTGAGTACATATATTAACATCATTTACCTCTGGTGTATACACGCCATCATATCAGTATGTGAGTACATATAT
This sequence comes from Cepaea nemoralis, assembly GCA_014155875.1. Taxonomy (NCBI): domain Eukaryota; kingdom Metazoa; phylum Mollusca; class Gastropoda; order Stylommatophora; family Helicidae; genus Cepaea; species Cepaea nemoralis. The sequence continues at coordinate 307,108 of JACEFZ010008931.1, read as the reverse complement.
TAACATCATTTACCTCTGGTGTATACACGCCATCATATCTGTCTTTGCTCTCAACCCACGGAATGGTTTACCGTCTCTGTGGCGAAGGGGTTATGGACGCAATACGTAATCCCGCATACCGCATCCGTACACAGCTGCGGGCAATTTGGCAGCAGACCGCCTTGCGTTGATTTTTGTATACTGGTATGAGTGTCGATAGTTCAAGAAGTAATGGCAAACTACTGCACGGAAACTTGCCAAGAAATCACAAACAGCAAAAAAAAAAGATGGGATTGGCTGCGACGTCTTGTTAATTATATGCAACTAACTTAAGAGGTTTAATAAACAAATAAGCAGAGTTCTAAAGCTGTTTTACCGTGACTCCCATTCGTACCAGAAATAGAGATAATATTGTCTGTTTGCCTGGTCTGGTTGGGGGTATGAGTTTATTGCTACTCATGATCATAATTTAGTCCAAACAGTCTGACCATTCAAGGAGTGAGACTTACACACCCCCTCCAAGAGCACGCAACTCTGGTGTTGAGGGTCGAGGACGTTACCGCGATGAAAGTACTGAGGACAGGAACGGCACACGGAGAGAGGTGGGTGGTAACTGCTTCTCCTCGATACATAAGGGAATGTCTGATATATTAACCTAATCAACCGTGTCAACATTCTAATGTTTCTTTCACTAACGATCGAAAGTACCCTAGGCATGTTCATTATCATACTTGTTGTCTGCTATAGAACATTATATTCCTTGGTGTCTACTGTAGAACATTATAATCCTTGTTGTCTGCTAGTGAACATTATAATAAATGTTCATTGTTATGGAACATTATAATACTTATTTTCTGCTATAGAACATTATCATCCTTTGTGTCTACTATAGAACATTATACACCTTGTTTTATGCAACTGAACATGCTTGAGGTAATATTAAGGACAACAGAAAGGAGGAATACCCACCGGACAACTACACATCACACAGACATGCAGAGAACACAGGCGTTCAGACAAAGCTAAGGATAACTGATGAGAACAGAAGACAGTACATAACAACCGTGAATGCACGGTAAGAACAAACGGAGAACACTCAGAACTTTAAACTGTAAGATCTGACGTACGATAAGGCCGTGCCTTGTCCCCTCTCTTGTTCATAACCTATAAAGACAGCATATTTAAAGAAACCAGCCAAACAGATATCGCAACACCGCATGAAGAACAGTACTCAGAAGAAGAACCAACCGTAAATTACACCACTAAAGAACTCCTATTTGCGGACGGTCAGGCACTAATAGCAAAATCAGAAGCAGAATTACGAGTAAATGGGCATATTCTTAAGCAAGTTAATCGGTACAGTTATCTCGGAACAGTCATAACATCTGATTGGAGATGCCTTGAAGAGATTAGAACAAGAATTGTCATTGCAAAGGTAGCCTTTTGCAAGATGAAAACCATACTCACCAATAAAAAGATATCAGTTGAAACGAGAAAAAGAGTATTGAAGTGCTACATAAAACCTGTACTTTTGTATGGATGTGAAGCGTGGACAATGAGCAGTCAAGTTGAAAAACATCTGATGGCTGTGGAAATGTGGTTTCTGAGGAAATTGCAAAGAATACCATGGACAGACAGAACAACCAACGAGCAAGTTCTTCAAGAAACAAATGAAGATCGTAAACTGACTAGAGTCATTTGACGTAGACAGTCAACATTGTTTTTTTTGGCATGTTATGAGAAGAAATGACTTGGAGAACTTTGTAACAACCGGCAAGATCGAAGGGAAGAGACCAAGGGGAAGACCGAGAAATAAATACCTGGATGGATTGGCCACGTGGCGTGGTCTAGACAGGGACACGGAGCTGACTCACGACTCTGGTGATCGAGTGAGTTGGCAAAACATGACCGCCCACGCTTATCGACATGGCACATGATGGATAGATAGTCTAAACGAAATGTGTAAGGAAGGTAATATGACAATTAGCATCAGTAAAACAGAGGTAATGACTATAACCAAAGAATAAAAAAAAAAAGATTAATCTAATAGAACACAACCTGAAACAAGTAAAGAGCTTCAAGTAATTTTTTTTTTTTTTTTTAGCATATCCTTTACAGGACTTAGCTGTCAACACCAGCATCTTTCAGCTGTATGTTGATCTCTTGGCAAGATTACGCTCAGTAGTTTGCCATTGCTTTCTGAGCGGCCGGCTCAGTATCCCGCAAGTCACGAGCGGGGGTCGAACCGCCTCAGCTCTCGCTCCGCTACGAGACTCTGCGTGATAAACGGGATTACAGAGAGAAAGTGTTGTAACCCCACAGCCAGAGAGCCCGGCTTCAAGTAATTAGGAAGTACTATATCAAATGGCAAGTCCTCCCCCGATGTGTCTCCACCTTGACGTGGTGGGGGAGCTTGCGTGTCCCATCGACCCAGTTTGCTTGCCGATGGATGAAAAACTACATATCGGACAGCTTATGGGATAGGGACCAGACTAAGAGAGACACAACCTGCTGCTCTGCAGGTATAGACAGGATAACAGTCAAAAGTATAAAAGGTGCACGAAGGCAGACGTTTTGTGGTCCGGACAAAACTCTTAAGGCTCCCTGTCGAGGACTGTGGCTGAACGCCTCTAAGCCACAAACCCTCGGATCTGAGAGCCAGGCCGATACCAGTCTACCGGAAACTCTTAAGGTTCACTGTCGAGGGCTGTGGCTGAACGCCTCTAAGCCACAAACCCTCGGATCTGAGAGCCAGGCCGATACCCGTCTACCGGAAAATAGAAACATGATACTGAGCAAGCTACATGATCAGGTCTGATACATGTTCGAAGGCTCTCAGCTGGGGGATATGAGAGATTCCCGGATGAAGGGGCCTGGCCGTTTCCCGTTCACTGCTGCACGAAGGTAAGGTGCTGAGCCGGCAGCACATGTAGCCTACCTCGTGAGCGAGTACAAAAAAGTCAGAAAAGTGCCCCAGTCGAAGGGTTACGGAAACTGTCTGTATCTAACTCATAGAGAGTGTAGACAAAAGTGGAAGAATGTCTCACCAACGCGAAATGGAACGCACGGCGAGCGAACCTATTGCGTGGTCTGAAGTCACAAGCAAAAGCTTACCGAGTGGATGTCACTCGCAGTCTGACCGCTCCTGGTGTGTGATTGAGCGATCAGTGGCAAGTGGGATGCCCAACACATGGAAGTGAGGAATTAAAGCAGCCATGAGCAGGACGTGGAAACTCCTTGGGTGAGCCCAGTCTCAGAGCAATATGTGCCGGCTCTGCAATTATGGAAGCCTCCTTGGATAGCGAGATAATGCCCATGGTCTGCCCCTGCCTTCCCTTGAGGGCAGACCACGATATCGTTGATCGATCTATCTTGACCAGCTGAGATGTGGGTTACATTACAACAGTCTAACGTGTCTCGAAACCAGAGGAAGGCTAACCTCACTAAAAAATGCCCGCCGGAAGTCGGAAGTGTCGTCCTACGGGTGGCAAACTAAAAATTGACACTACGCATTTACGTCCGAGTGAAATGTCTCGTCCGAATGTCTCCCGTGCTAGGAACAGCTCTGACTACCTAGTTTCCGAATGCCGCTCTTGTTCGGAACAGCTCTGACTAGGTAGTTATTCCGAATGTCTGTCGTGCCTGGAACAGCTCTGACGGGCGCAACGACAAGCACATGTGCGAAAACTCGCTGAGTGAATACCTTCTGCAGACCTGTCTGGTTTGTGCAGGAACGGCCCGGGGCGAACGAAAAGCCCAATATATTGAAGTGAGGAATTAAAGCAGCCATGAGCATGACGTGACCATTCCCTCGGTGAGCCCAGTATCAGGGCGTTATGTGTCGGCCCTGCAACTATGGAAGCAACCTAGGATGGCGGAAAATGCTATGGACTGTGCCTTCCTTCTCTTGAGGGATGACCGAAGTCCTCGACTGTTCGAACTTGACCAGCTGGGATGTGGACGGTACCACAAAAGTGAGAGTCTCCCAGGATTGCTAACCTGGTCAAAAATGCACGCGAAAGCCGGATGTGTGACCTAAGGGTTTTCAACCCAAGGGTGCCTAACGCACACCGCAATCACATCTGAAAAAACACTCCGGATGAACGAAAAGAAGAAGAAGAAATGGCAAGTCAGCAGACGAAATCGAAAATAGATGCAATAAGGCAAACAAATTAATTGGAAAAATGGCACGGATACTAAAGAACAAACACGTATCGGTAGATACTAAAATATCACTCTACAACACAATCTTCTTATCAATTATATGCTACCAATGACAAACCTGGAAATGACAGAAAAAGAGAAAAGAAAAATTACAACACCGGAAATGAGATTCCTAAGACAAATACTTAATGTATCATGAAGAAATAAATGAAGAAATGAAGAAATCAGGACTAAAGTGGGGGTTACAGCAGTGCTAGATGTCATTAGAAATCAGCAAGTTAAATGGTTTGTCCGCATAAATAGGCTACCAACTGGCAGTATACCACAAGAAGCAATGATGTACAGATCAAATGAAACCGGAAGACGAGGCCAACGATGTAAACGGTGGACATTGGGAATAACGGAGTCCATGGGAATCTCGATATATGAAGCCCATAAACGGGCACTGTCCCGCTGTTTGTGCTTCACCTCATCACGAGATACCAGAGGGACAAGATGAGATGAGTTGATGAAAAGACAGTAGAGTGAAATGATAAACAAGGTTGAAACCAGTTTTCACATTGACTAACTTGATGATTTTTGCTATCATAAACATCGCCCTTATCTACTATTTCACTGTAATAAATGTATAGATATTACGAAAAGATAATCATCCATTTAGTCGACATATTATTATTACATTATTTTTGTGATACGACCTATTAAGTTCCTCGGCTTTATAGCTTTTTGTGATTCTTTATTAAACACAAATAGTAAAATGGTGAACTTATCCTCGCGCTTGCTTGCCAAAGCAGTGGTCCGGGCTCAATCACCAGCGGAGGCGGAAGCAATTTTGTTTCTGACCACGGGTACTATATGTGTGTGTATGTGTGTGTGTGTGTGTGCGCGCGCGCGTGTGTGTGGAGGGGGGGGGGGGCGTGCGTGTGTATTTGTATGCGTGTGTGTGTACTGTTACTCATGATTACAATTTTGTCGGTACAGTCTGACCATTCAAGGAGTGAGACTTACACACCCCCTCCAAGAGCACACAACTATGGTGTTGAAGGTCGAGGACGTAACCGCGATGAAAGTACTAACGAGGACAGGAATGGCACACAGAGGAGAGAGGTGAATGCTAACTGCTTTTCCTCATTACATCACAGAATGTCTTCTTCTTCTTCTTCTTCAGCTTTCCGAGCCATTGAGGTTCTTTGCTGCAAATACAATCCGTCTCCATTCGTCTCTCTGGTGGACCTTCTCTTGCCAGTCGTTGATTCCAAGTGCTTGTAGGTCTGTACATGTATTATCTCTCCACCGTCTTCTTGGTCTACCTCGGGGTCTACGGTCATTTATTTCCTGAGTGTAAGCGAGTTTTGTTTCCCTATTATCTTCCAACCTTTCTATATGCCCCAGCCATTGTAGTCTATTAGCCTTCATGATACCAGTGATTAGCGGGGACTTAAACAGATCATAAATGTCTTTGTTACTTCTTCTTTTCCACTCTCCACTTTGTGTATCCCTAATGGGTCCAAAGATGCGTCTTAAAATTTTGTTCTCAAAGGTTTGTAACAAGGCTTCGTCTCCTTTCGTTGTACTCCAGGTTTCAGAGCCATATCCCGCAACTGGTCTGATCAGTGTTTTGTATATTGTGATTTTGGTGTTACGAGATAGCGCCTTTGATTTTAGTAGATGTTGTAGTGCATAGTATATCTTATTTCCAGAGTTGATTCTAGTTTGTATTTCTTCCCTTATGATGTTGGAGCAGTTGAAGATTGTACCCAGGTATTTGTATGTTTCCGTTCTTTTAATGGTCATATTATCTATTTGTATGTGGCCAGAGTTTTTAGCCATTTCGTCTCTTGAAATTACCATATATTCTGTCTTATCTTGGTTGATAACCAGCCCCATCTGTTGGGCTTTTTCCTTTAATTGAGTCAATATTTCCAATGTCTTTTGTTCACTTTGCCCTATAATAACTATATCATCTGCATAACCAAGCAGCTTGGCTGTTCCTCCAATATCACATTCCTCCTTTATCTTCCTTACAACTTTCTCTAGAGCCAGATTGAAGAGTAGCGGCGATAGTGCATCACCCTGTTTCAAGCCAGATGTTATTTGGAAGGGGTCTGATTTCCTGCCTTTATATGTTACTATATTATAAGTATCTTCCATGCATAGTCTGGTCATGTTGATTAACTTCCTTGGTATTCCAAATTCCTGCATAGCATTCCATAGACTATTCCTATGGACACTATCATAAGCCTTTTTAAAATCCACAAAAATGTTATGGAGATCTCTTTTATATTCCCAATGTTTCTCGGCTATTTGTCGTAAGAATGTCTGATATATCAAAATAATCAACGGTGTCAGCATTCTGTTTCTTTCACTAACAATCTAAAGTACCCTAGGCATACTCATTATAATAATAACATAGAAACCTTAGTAAGACCGAAACCCCTCAAGGACACAACTGCTATGGCCCCCGTGACAACCCTGGAGCCACCCTACTAGGTAAGAACAGGGCACCAAGCCGGGTGGCTACAGAGAGGTAGAAACCTACAATATAGCGATCACCCGGACCGGAAATATCTGAAGTCGAACCACTGCGGCCAATTGTTGTTGAATAGTGCATCTAGCAAGGACTGCGCCCAGCAGTGATAGCGAGGGCTATGGGTGAAGGCAGGTGATGGTGTCGAAGCCTTAATAGAATTAACCCAGTTTAAGAGCTGGGTTCCGCTGGGAGAGTGCAGGAGGGCAGTTCCGCAAGCTGTGAATGGGGTAAGAAAAAGGCAACATGGCAGCAACGACGTCTACTGACTGGGCCATAGCCAGCCACCAAAGAGGAGGTGAAGACCGAGACCAATTGTCGGGAAAGAAGCTGGCTTTCTCGTTGTCAGTTATGGCGGTAGATGCACCAGCTGCCCAATATTCGTCCTCTGAGGGTGGGATGGTTTCTTGGCAGAGACACGTAGCCATGTCAATATAGAAATGCACAATCACGAACATCTCGAAAGCGAATACGCCCGACAGGAGAAATATGCCCGGAGTCATGGCCTGGACGAACCGGCGCCCTGAGAATGTTAAGAAGATAAAGGAACTAAACGTTCGGCAAGGAAAAACTACTTCTGCTATATAGCTTTCAATTAGTATGTTGTCTAGTTCGTCCTCTAATCTCTATTTCTTTGCTCTATTTCTATGAGCATCAAACGACACTTGTCAGTTAGTCAGTTAGTCGCGGTTCCAAATTCACAGCAACGGGTCAATCCCATTATGCTCCGTTCCTGTGCAAGCCAACAGCCAGCACAGGTACACTGTGCATAATGCCGCCACCTGAATGATACAACAAAAGTCCTCCACGAAGAATACAGTTCATCGTCGATGGAATCGGCAGTCACCAGAAAGACTTCATTGACCTGGGTTTTATCCCACATGGCTCGGTCTCTTTCCTCAGGGCGACCTGCCGAAAGTGCCGCACAAAGCACGAACTCCGTAGTTCAAGCGACGACCTCCAGGAGTCACTTGAAAAATGCACTTGTGAACCGAAAAGGCAAACCAGTCAATTCAGCGACCGCCGGCCATTGTCCCGAACATGCAGTTCACTGTGGAAACAGCGGACAGATGTAAAAGCATTCCACACGAATCTCACGGATCACAGTGTCGCGCCACGCACTCACTCAGTAGCAGGGTGACGGAACCATGTCCAACAGGAGGAAAATGCGAATGCAAACCGTAGCCACAAGCAAAAACACGCCAGAGGACTTAACCGTTCAATGCCTAACCGCCATGTTGGGATCGGAAGTGTCCGACACATGTGTGCTTATTTATGAACTTACTCCGCAACAGAGATTTTGCTTTTACTTGTCTGCTATAGAACATTATAAAATGCGTTGTCTGCTATAGAACATTATAATACTTGTTGTCTACTATAGAACATTATAATACTGGTTGTCTGCTATTGGCATTGGCACCTTGCCGTCTTGACAGACGATAGTTTGTTACATTGTGCTTCAAAAAGCCATAACTACAACCCATGGTGGTAGCGAATGTGACCGATAAGGCCAATTCGCATTGTTAATGTTCGTCCACAGTGGAAGCATGTGAACACATGGTCATTTCCACCATCTTACTTCTCACACGCTCGGTGTGTGACCTATCTGCAATCATTTTCTCCTGTGTCTTTATTCAATTTCTGATATATGCCCTCCATGCAACACGTTCAGCGGCGACTTGTTCCCAATGTGCATTTTCAATGCCTGTATCAATCATGTCCCGCTTACACACATCTTTGTATCGTAGTAGAGGCCGACCCTGAGATCTCTTACCCCTCTGTAATTCACCAAAAAAGATGTCCTTTGGTATTCTTAAAAGTCGTTAAAAAAGTCATGCCCCTAGCGTGTCCTATCCATCTAAGTCTACAAAGACTGAGCAAAGAACAAAACGTCACGTAACCTGATCTTCCCAATACTTCAGTATTTGTGATTTTGTCTTGCCACTTAATACCAAGTATTCTTCGCAGACACCGCATATGAAAGCTGTTTAAACGTTTCTCTTGGTGTAAGTTCACCAGGCTTCACTACCATAAAGAAGAGTACTAAGGACACAGGCTTGATAGGCAATGACTTTTGTTTTGGCAGTAAGCTTCCTGTTCTCCCAGACTGTTTTTGTTAACCGTTCATTGTTGTTGCTGCCTTACCAATCCTGATGATGATTTCCTGATCTAGGGATAATTTGAGATTTACCACTGATCATAGATATGTAAAATCGTCTACCATCTCTAGTTCGGCGTCGTCAATAAAGATTGATGGTACTCCATGTGCGCCTTATGACATAATCTGTGTCTTCTTTTTGCTAATTGTTAAACCAAATTCAGAACAAGCATTCGAGAATGCAAATAGTAGACGTTGTAATTCTTCCTCAGAGTGCGTCGTAATTGCAGCACTATCTGCAAAAAGCAACTCTCTGATCAGTACCCTCTTAATTTTAGTCTTGGCCTTCAATCTATGAGCATTGTAGAGTCCTCCATATGAGCGCGAGTCAATGTATATACCACCATTCTGATCACGAAAGGCAATTTTCAGTAGAAGTGAAAAGTATATTCCAACCTTTATTAACACCACTCTGATGTCAAACTCTGCAGAAGTTGCACCATCAAACTTAATGATACCCTTCATGCCTGTGTGGAACGATTCCACAATGGATAGAAGAGTTGGTGGGCAGCCCAATATTCTTTAGTGCCTTGAACAGACCCTCACGACTGACCAAATCAAATACCTTTATGAGATCGATGAAGGCAATAAACAGTGGCTGATTCTGTTCACGGCATTTTTCTTGCATTTGTCGCAATGAGAATATTATATCAATGGTAGACCGGTTCTTTCGGAAGCCACACTGTGATTCGGGGTAGACTTGATCTTCCAGGACTTGAAGTCTGGGCAGAACAATTCTGGCAAATACTTTCCCAACAGGACACAGAAGTGAGACACCCCTATAGTTGTTACAGTTGCTCCGATCGCCCTTGTTCTTGTACAATGTTATGATGCTCGGGTCTTGCCAGGTGCAAGTTCATTTATGGCACACGTAACTTCTGTTCTGGTGGGAAGTGTGTGCAGGTGGTCAAGAGTTGGCAGGGCCTCTATGACGTTGAGGGCATCATCGGCTAGTTTGGTCTCACTTGAGTAAAGCTCTAAATAGTGCTCTACACATCTATCCATCTGCTGTTTCTTATCAGTGATGATGTCTCCAGTCAAGGTTTTCAGTGGTGCACTTCTTTTGATCACGGGACTAGAGGCTTTTGGTGTTTCCCTTAACACTTGAACTTTGAATGGACTCACAGCCATTTGCACACTGCCTGGCAGTCTTTTCCACATCCTTCCTAGCTTGCTTCGGCTGAGAGTGTTACGCGTTGCTCTTTCCTTATTTCTTAAGAGAACTATCTTCTTTTTATCAATCAATGGCTGCAGTGTCTGGCTGTTTGCCGCAGACCAGTCCTGCCTTTTATGATCCACAGTTCCGTATACCACTATCGCTGTTTTATAAAAAGTTTCCTTAATTTTACCCCACTTTTCACTCCCTGTACAATTTTCTGATGTATCAGTGAAAGCGTCTTATAGTTGATGTTGGAGCTCAAAGCACTTATCAGGATCGCGGGTGTTAATAATATTAATCCTGGGGTTAAATTTGTGTTTATTCGTGTAGACTGTCTTTGGTCTCGATCTAACCCTTGCAACAACCAAAGAATGATCCGTATCACTGTCAGCACTGTGGTAACTTCGAGTTAATTATGTTTGGTTCAGATGTTGTCTTCATGTGATGATGAAGTCCAGCTGATGCCAATGGCCGGATCTTGGATTTTTCCTTGTGACCTTTTTTGTTTTAAAAACGGAGTTTGTAATACATAGGTCATTTCTGGGACAAAGCTCCAACAGCATTTGCCCATTTTTCATTCATATGACCAGCATACTGGCCATGAACCCGAGTCCTTGCCCACACGAGCATTGAAATCACCGTGCATATAAATGTAGTCAGATTGTGGAACAGCCTTGATCTCAGAGTCGAACTTCCCATAGAACGAATCATTCACATAATCAGAGGAAGTGTGTGTCGGAGCATATTCGGTGATAATAGTGGCAAAACCACAAGAGGTTGCCAAGCGCAGGAATAATAGTCTTTCATTACCTCCAGCTGGAATTTCAATCATTCCCAGTAGCGAATTCTTCACTGCAAAGCCCACACCATGTTACTTTTTTTTCTGCCTGCCCTCTACCCTTCCAAAAAAAGTGTAATTATTATTCAGTGAGTGACCCTTCCTCAGCGAGGCGAGTCTCCTGCAGGCCAGCAATATCAATGTTAAGACGACCGAGTTCGGCAAAAATAACAGCCGTTTTTCTCGCATCGTCAATATTCGTCAGGTCAGTGGAACATCCTGGACACATGGTTCTTACGTTCGAGGTTGCAAGCCATAGCTTGAGGTTTATATTTTTATTTTTAGTAGTACATGGTGCATTGGTTTTACAGCCTGTAATTCAGCATTTAGCAAGATGTAAAACATACTGACCAATAAAAAGATGTCAATTGAAACGAGAACAAAAATTTTGACGTGCTACATAGAGCCTGTTCTTTTGTATGGATGTGAAACTTGGACAATGAGCAGTCAAGCTTAGAAACATCTGATGGCTGCAGAAATGTGGTTTCTGAGGGGAATGCAAAGAATACCATGGAAAGACAGAAAAACCAATGACCAAGTACTACAGGAGACAACTGAAAATCGTAAATTGATTAGAGAAATTAGACGTAGACAGTCAAAATTGTTTGGACATGTTATGAGAAGAAATGAATAGGAGAACTTGGTGACAACTGGCACGATCGAAGGAAACAGACCAAGGGGAAAACCGAGAAGTAAATACCTGGATGGCTTGGCCACATGGCATGGTCGAGACGGGAACACTGAGCTGATCCACGACTCGGTGATCGAGTGAAATGGCGAGTCATGACCGCGCACGCTTTCCGCCATGGCACATGATTGATTGATTGATTGATTGATTGATTGATTGATTCAGATTTTTTCCTAGCCTAAAGCATCTATTGAAGTAGGTAGGCTGTGGCGGATCAGCACCCAATTGGCCGGGTGCTGCCCAGCTTGAGGCGCGCGGTAGCTGATCAGTGACACCCGTAGGTGTCTCCCACCGTCAGAGGCAACCCGTGTACCCCATGTCTACGCCAATTGACAAGAACTTATAACTACTAACTGCTACCTCTCGCTTTGATTCCGAGACCGGTTAAGACCAGGGACTGAGTTATACCACACCATAGCACAAAGCTTGGGCTAAAATACAGAGACCATGTGTTGCCTGCCATGCGACATCTCGGGGTGTATAATAATTCCAACAATAACTGGATCAACAAACACAGCTCGAAAAGCAATAGCAGGTTCCGAAAGCCAATACGAATTAAAATGACTGAGTCCACTCAGTTGACTTTTAACAGTCATGACGCCGTTTAATTTCGCTTCGTACAGAACAATAACAACAACAATAACAATAACTAATTACTGTACCTGTTCTGACCAGGTTGGGCAGTAAGAATATTATAATAATATTATAATTAAGATCGATGATCTGTTGCAAGCCATCTCTGCTCGAACATTAACATTGTCCTTGTTCGTCCTCACGGAATCCTTCTCTCAATCCGCCAAGTGTCCTTCGTACCGCTTCACAGACATCGAGTTTCCTGCGTTCATCTGCCTGTTTATTTGTGGCTACGATACGTGTTACTTCTACAGATTGTCTCTTCCATTTCCAAGTATTCATTCAGCCACTGATGTGCCATCAAGCCAATATCTAGCCGACCTATCGTTGCAGAATCAATATGAGCTGCCGCCTTGATGAAACTCCCAAGTCAGTCTGTTTTGTTGTTATTGACATTGCCCTGTGACGATTCTGTGTTGTCACGTCATCTCCTTCGCTTTTCTTAGCGTTGTGGTTCTGGGATTCTAGGATCTTTCCTATTTACGTCATTATGTCGCACCTGCTACTTGGCATTGCCCATGCAGCATGATCCCTCTCTCGGCCTGCTTAGTTCACTCCAGAGGAATGGCAACACCAGTGCATCTGGAACAAGACAAGCTGCAGAAGCAGTCGGATCAGCAAAGCAATGATCTAACTATCCGCCTGTCGAAGCTTCGATCCTAGACCAGCTGCCAACCAAGGCTTAGGGCCTGGTTTGCCCTGCCATGACATTGTCTTTAGGCTGCATTTCCTCGCACCAGGGTAAGGTTAGTGCCGTCTACTGTCGTACAGTAGCTCAGTCATATCTGACTAAGACCTGACACTATTGTCTGCTATTATCATCATCAAGTCCTGTGCCGACTGGCGTAGCCGTACATGACACTCCAGAGATCTCTGTCTTTAGTTATTCTTGATCAGAAAAAATATTGTGATGTCGATTCCTAAATCAATCAATCAATCCATCAATCGGCCGTTGATTTTCCTCCATACCACCGTCGCAATCCATCCAGCATCATTTCTCGTGGTCTGCCTCTGCCTCTCTTCCCCTCGATCTTTCCAGTTGTCACGGTGTTCTCCAGCGCCTCTCTTCTCATTACATGACCAAAATAAGCTGTTGTCTCTTTCTTATTGTTGTATATAATGTTCTAGTTTCGTTAGCCTCTTTAAGGCATTCGTTGTAAGTTACTTTGGCAGTCCAAGGAATTCGCAACATTCGTCTAAGGAACCACATCTTTGTTGCTTCCAATCTCTTCCTAATTTGTTCATTTATATTCCAAGATTCACAGCCACACAGCAAAACAGGTTCTATATAGCACTTCAGCACTCTCTTTCTTACATTCAATGATAGTTACTTATTGCATAAGATACTCTTCATTTTCTGAAATGCAGTCTTTGATTGCCCTATTCTGCTCTTGATCTCTGTTATGCATCTTCCATCTGATGTTATAAATGTCCCTAGATATTTAAAACTATCCACTTGGTGAAGAATTTTCCCTTCTGTCTCTATTTCACATTTGGGTGTCACCTGTTTCTTTGATATCACCATTGTTACTGTTTTCTTGATATTCAAGGAGAGTCCTTTCTTTGCACTCTCTGTTACTACAATGTCCAACAATTGCTGTAGATCTGTTGCATTATCCGCTATCAATACTGTGTCATCTGCATAGCGTATATTAATTATATTATAACCTCCAAATATTATTCCTGGCTTTTCTTTGATCTCTCTCATTATTACTTCGCTATAGAGAGACAAGAGATCCGGTGACAAAACACATCCCTGTCTTACTTCCAACTTTATATGTTCATAATTTCCTTCTTTATTTCCCATTTTAATTGCTGCTGTTGTTTTCCAGTAATTTTTTTTTAATTATTCTGTGATCTTTTCCATCAATATTAATATCTTCCAACATTTTAATCAGTTCACCATGTTTTACTTTATCAAATGTCTTAGTATAATCTATGAAGCACAAATATATGTCTTTCCGTGTCTCTATTGATCTTTCTAACAGTGTTCGTAATGTGTATATTGCATTGTTTGTACCTTTTCCTCCCACAGTCCATACTGTTCTTCACTAATTTCCATGTTTATTTTCTTCCTTGTTCTTCTCATTATAATTCTGAGTAGAAGAGTGACATGGTTTATGAGGTTAATTGTACGAAAATCTTGCATTCAAATGCTCCTGGTCTTTTTGGTCTGCTATAGAACATTATAATACTGGTTGCCTGCTATAGAACACTTCAATACTTGCTGTCTGGTATAGAATATTATAATAATGGTTGTTTGATATAGAACAGTATAATATGCGTTGTCTGCTATATAAAAATATAATACTTGTTGTCTACTATAGAATATTATAATACCGATTTCTTGCCACAGAATACTATAATACATGTTGTCTGGTATAGAATATTATCTTATATAATACTTGTTCTCTGAGATATAATATTAAATTAATTGCTATCTATCATAATATTTATTATCTACTATTGAACATTATAATACTTGTTGTCTTCTATAGAACATTATACTCCTATTTTCTGCAATTGAACATATTGGAGGTAAGAATAAGGGTGACAGAAAAAAAATGAGGAATACCCAGAGATTAACTCTACACTACGTAAGGACACTGACGTTCAGACAAAATTAATGAGAACATAAGGCAGTAGACTGATTTGATTTTAAAAAAAAAAACACTTAAACATCGGTGTTCACATCTACTTACATTATGATCTTTGCTGTCATTAACATAATCCTTTTCTACTGTTTCATTGTAATAAATGTGTGGACATTACGAAAAGATCATCATCCATTTAATTTATTTAATTGACATATTTTATATGACGAATTTACTTGCATTGCTTTGTAGCTTGATTGGTTCTTTATTTATCACAGATAGTAAAAAAATTGTGTACTATATTGCGCTTGTCTGTCAAAACAGTGGTCCGGGTTCAATCCCCACCAGAGACAAGAATATATTGTTTCCCCGACCAGTACAGCCCTGTGGTCGACCCAGGCTCTTAAATATTGGTACCAGCCTCTATAAGTATATATATATATATATATATACTGTTACTCATGATTGCAATTTCATCCAAACAGTCTGACCATTCAAGGAGTGAGGCTTACACACCCCCTCCAAGAGCACGCAACCCTGGTGTTGAGGGTCCAGGACGTTACCGCGATGAAAGTACTAAAGAGGACAGGAATGGCGCACAGAAGCGAGAGGTGGGTGGTGACAATCGATAAAGCCCCAAGCAAACTCATGTTTATTATTTTACGAGTGTCTATGGTAAATATTACACAGGAGATGTCAACGATCAAGTATAAATGTAACGAGAAGAAACAAGATCTGAAACGATATAATAGAAAGAATATGCAGGCTGCATTGTGTGTTTTTCTTTTACCTTTACTTGCTAGTGTTTGGCTATACTGATACCAGCCAATCACTTGGTTTAGTCATGATACTCATTTTTCACAAAGCTGACTAAATTATCAACAGGCAATCACTTGGCTTGGTCATCAAACTCGATTTTCCCAAATGTATGCCCCAAATAGCTGTAGACCTTAATCATAACGAAAGCAAAGCAAGAGGTGGACAGTGTGAGCGATGCGTTGATGGAAGACCTGAGATTCAAATGCCACCATATATCAAGCATGCTTCAATGCTCTTTCTTCTCTTACTCTGACGATGAAAGGTAATAGCATAAAGAGGAGAGTGGTAAAAGAATGGGCAAAGGAATATGATGATGAGAAGGAGGTGAAGAAGAAAAAAAAATCAATTGAAAGGAAATGCTTAGCTAAACTACTGCCGGCGCTGATTAGTAAACCTTTCGAGAAAAGATGTAACACGGATGCCTGCAAATCAATAGAATTCGTGTGTTCAAGATCTTTGGTTTTTTCCCGTAAGATTCTTCTCAGAATTATTGTAGGTACAACAAAAAGTTATAAGGAGAAGCACAGGTGACCAAATAATAAATTACCAGTGAATAGATTCATAATAATGTAGATAACAATAATAGAAAAATGCGTACACTTGTGAATAGTTTAAATATACAGAACATAACTGTCAAGAGAAAGGAGACGAAGCCTTGTTACAAACCTTTGAGAACAAAATTTTAAGACGCATCTTTGGACCCATTAGAGATACACAAAGTGGAGAGTGGAAAAGAAGAAGTAACAAAGACATTTATGATCTGTTTAAGTCCCCGCTAATCACTGGTATCATGAAGGCTAATAGACTACAATGGCTGGGGCATATAGAAAGAATGGAAGATAATAGGGAAACAAAACTCGCTTACACTCAGGAAATAAATGACCGTAGACCCCGAGGTAGACCAAGAAGACGGTGGAGAGAGAATACATGTACAGACCTACAAGCACTTGGAATCAACGACTGGCAAGAGAAGGTCCACCAGAGAGACGAATGGAGACGGATTGTATTTGCAGCAAAGAACCTCAATGGCTCGGAAAGCTGAAGAAGAAGAAGAAAAAGAAGAACTGTCAAGATTTACATTCTGGAAGACCACCTGCTCAAACTACTGACGCCGTGATTGCCAGCCTTGTCTATTTTGAGTGTAGCCTCAAGAAAGGATTCATAAACCTACAGAAAAAGACAAAAACATGATGCAAGCTTATGAAAACATGAGCCAAACTTTTGAAGTTAGCAACTAGGCAATGGCATGAAGAATGTGTGAAGAGCTAATACTCCCTGATTGATTGTTGACAACGACATCAATTATAAATAACAAACTGCAGCTAACTACTGAAATCCCGTGTTATCTTTAGATGACTCACAGAAAGCTTTCACTGGAGCAGACTATTTGGGGTTAGTGCCTGGGTTAGTACTCTCTGCGTCAAACAATCGTGGTCGTGTATCTCACAAGAATGACACTAGACAATATATAGCGTGTGTATAACTTGTTTGATCGGACAACTAGCAATGAATACCATCAAGCACAGCAACAAATTCAGTCGGCAATGAATTCATCACAAAACAGTATCATCTCAGACACCATGTACATCTCTGATACCATGTACATCTCTGACACCATGTACATCTCTGATACCATGTATATCTCTGCTCACATTTTAAAATAGTCCCAGACTACTAGTATTTGTAAATCAGAATAGCTCTATGCATACCGATGGCGCGATGGCTAGCACGACTATCTGCCAGTCCAGTATTAATGTTCGAATCCCTATAGAGCTGGAGGTTTTAAAATCGACAAGGGCTTCCGGGTTGGTCCAGCCAAAAATGGACACTGTAAACGTCCTCAAAGTAAAGGCTGCAGGAGTGATATTGACCACCTCACCATTCGAGTGCCGATTATTTCAACTCCAGAGTCGCCTCTACTAATCATGATAGTGGTTGTTGTCAACAATAATACATGTGCCTCATTATACATTCAATGAGCCTAGTCAAGCCATCATAGGACATGCGTCTACCACAACTTCTTCCTTCCTATAGATAATAACATGTAATTAAAAAAACATGATAACATACAATAAGAAGCGGTAAGTGATAACGTTTGCATAAAATAATAAGTGTATTCAATGTATGTGATATTGAGACTTTCACTTTGTTATAATTGAACTTCTGTGTTGCAGACATATTCCAGAGACACCGCCAGGTCAAGACACGGAAACTCGACTCAAGAAGTCGTGAGTCCAACTCACCGTAGCCAAACTGACCAACCAAAGACACGTGAGAATAATCGCGATGTCCGTCAATTTGTTCATCGCACTGCAGATGACCGTCAAGACAACAGGCGCCATCAAACTTCCCGAAACAACAATGCTCGTCGGAATCCTCGAGATGACCAATATAAAAGCGAGCATGATCAATTGGCGCGTCGTCAGGGTCACGACCATGACACATATAATGCTGTGGTTGAAGAAGTCAAACGTTACAACGCTGCAGGTCGAGATCACGATGATTCTTCAGGAGGCAGCAGAAGCGGCAGTACTTCTACAAATGTTTAACATCATCTGTAATCACACTATGTTTCATTTCACTGATTTCGTCCTGTCTTTTTGTTGATTACTGTTGCAAAATTGTCCTTTTTTAATATTACTAATTTCTGCTTGTTCGAAATGTATTTTTCTAAAAATGCATACTGATATATTCTTTGGTACTGTAACATGTCGTTTTTTAGTGTTATTGATTAATTATTGTGAACTTGTTATATGTGACTAGTTTTCCTAACTTGTTATGACCGATCTTTGTATATACCGGTAAACGCAACAGGAGTATATTTTATTAACCTTATCATCCATCATCCAATGGCGTATCCTATGCAGAACTTTGTCCCATGACAGTCTTTCCAAATGTCACTCTGTCATAAACCAATGTCTCGCCCCTGTAGTTGTCATAGTTAAATCAACTATCATATTGTGAATCAATCTGCGTCGTCATTTTATTCTTCTCCGTTTCCCTGTTAATTTTCATATATATTTATCTTTTCCAGACATCAGTGTCTTTATTTTTTTTTTTTTGCATATCCTTTACAGGACATCGCTGTCAACAGCAGCATCTTTCAGCTGTCTGTTGATTTCTTGGCAAGATTACGCTCAGTAGCTTGACATTGCTTTCTGAGCGGCCGGCTCAGTATCCCGCAAGTCACCAGCGGGGGTCGAACCGCTCCCAGTTCTCTCCCGCTACGAGACTCTGCGTGATAAACGGGATTACGGAAGAAAGTGTTGTAACCCCTCAGCCAGAGAGACCGGCGTGTCTTTATTACATGTCCAAAATATTTTCTTTTCCTCAATGTTATTTTTCCAATCTTATTAATGTTGCATGCTTGTTGGATAGATCTATTTGGTCTCGCTTTCGCCAAATACATAGTTACTACTTCAAAAGTTTGCACAGCGTAAATTCATTGGGCTTGTGAAATGTCTCCACAAAATATATAACAACAATTCTGAAGCAAATACCTGTCAATAACATATAAAAAAATGGTACAATCAATAAGTAACCAATCCTCCCGGGAGAAGAAACACATCAAGCGATGTTAGAAGCAACGAGCATGAGAAAATGTGCAATATTTGGAACGTTGACGCACATTGATGTAATAATGAAATAGTGGACATTCGTGGCATCGAATTCTTGTGATATAACGTCAGAGCTATTAAACCATACGTCAACTGTTATATGTGGACGGAACATCGTGAAAACACGGCACACGAATAACACTGGCTCAAAAACAACATAATGTCCCGAGAACTGAAAAACTGTGGCCATATTAAACGTCTCAGTGGTTGGGAAAGAACAGCAATAGAAGGCGTGGTTACTGGAAGAAGAGGCGGGGGTCGAACATCACGAAGCTGGACACGGGACATTTAGGAAACATAGTGTATGAACACGAATGCACCAAGGGAATCGGCAAGGCATCGAAACTTTCTCGGCGGGGCTCTGATGTGACATACCTTCCGCAAAAGACCGTCTACGTGATAATGATGATGATGATGATGATGATGATGATGATGATGATGATGATGATGATGATGATGATGATGATGATGATGATGATGATGGTGATGATGATGATGATGATGATGATGATGATGATGATGATGATGATGATGATGATGATGATGATGATGATGATGATGATGATGATGATGATGATGATGATGATATAGAGAGACATTCGATTACAAAAGCTCAGTGACCGTCCCAATAAATGTGTAAAGGAGAATTCTAGACTTTTCAGTTGCGATAAAGAAGAATTCTGGACTATTCAGAAACAGTATGGAGAATTCTGGGGTATTCAAACACAATTAAAGAGACTTCTGAAATATTCAGTAACGATACCGAAGAATTATGGATCTGTCAGTTATGGTAAAGGAAAATTTTGGACTTTTCAGTTACGATAAAGAAGAATGCTGGACTATTCATAAACGATACAGGAGAATCCTTGACTATTCAGACACGATAAATGAGAATTTTCAACTAACCAGTTATGATAAAGGGCAATCTTGAACTAAGCAGTTTTGATAAAGCAGAAAGCTGAACTGTATGTAAAGAAGTTGTAGAGATACATTGTAACATGCAACGCGTGGTATAAAACATTAACAAGTTGGAGAAGTGGAAGATACTCTGGAAGAATGTCGAGGAAGAAAGATGGAAGCAGTATTTCATTATGACTGATGATAAATGCCAGAATAAATGGTTTGTTTATTTACACTAGAAGTATTCAATGTTTGTCCACCCACAACAGCTGCCCGGATAACAGTAATAGCTCTGGGACAGATAATTGTAAAGAACAATTTCATCAGAATGTTTCACAAGACATTTTCCATTCATTTCAATTTCCATTTATTCATATAATTGTTGTACATAATGACTACATTAATGAAGACATTACTTGTCTTTCCTATAACAAACTTATGAGAGCGGTGAGACGTGGTCGTTAGCACGATCGCTGGCCTGTCCCGTGGTCATGTCTTCGAATTCCTTTCCCCGATGTGGATTTTGTTATTCACTGACCTGTGCCACATCGTCCCGGTAGCGGGTGTGTTCTGGGAAGTCAAAGTGCTGAGATAAATAGAAGAAGAGAAGAAGAAGAGGACTCTTTGAGTGCCAACTATCTAAAAACATGGAACAGGCACCACATACCCAATACACAGGATGGCGTCAAAAGCTGTGGGTTATTTTATTGTTATCTTATACTGAAGTTGTATTATTAAACTTTGCAACTATTATTCTAGTGTTTCTTTTCTTTTGCTTTAATCAATACGTCTACATTGTATCAATCATATCAGCTTGTTCCACTTGTACCTAGGGTTGGTGAGCTGAAGCATAAACAGCGGGAGTGTGCCCGTAAGTGAGCTTCATATATCGAGATTCACAAGAAATATGTTATTCCCTCAGTCCATCGTTGATAATTTTCGATCTCTTTTGTCTTATACCTTTGGTCTGTAAATCATTGCTTCTTGTGGTATACAGTCAGTTAGCAGCCGAGTTCAGTTAGCAGCCGAGCTATGTGGCCGAACAATTTTAAATACTGTTTCCTTTAGAAACTAGCGCTGCTATAACCACCACTTTGTCATGATTTCTTCCTTTCCGATTTTCTCTCTCCTTGATTATTTGATTATATCTTCTCATGAGTCTCATTTAAGTTACTCTAATTTTTCTTTTTCTTTTTCTGCCGTTGTCCTGGTTTGGTAATGGTAGCATAGAGTAGGAAGATTGTGTTATATTGTTTCTTTAGTATCTACTGACACATGATTGTTCTTTAGTATTGGTGCCATTTTCCCATTAGTTTATTTGCCTTATTACACATATTCTCGTTTCTGATTTGCCATTTGATTATATTATACTACTTAAGTACTAGAAGTTCTGTATTTGTTTCAGGGATGTTCTTTTTCTTCAGAACTCTTCCGGTCCTAAACATGGCGGATAGGCATGTGAACTGTTAAGCCTCTTGGGTATTTACGCTTGTGGCTACGGTTTGCATTCGCATTTTCCTCATGTTGGATTGGAAGTACATGGTTCCGTCGCCCTGCTACTGAGTGAGTGTGAGCTGTGAATTTCGTGTGGAATGCTTTTACATCTGCCATGTAGCACTTCAGAATGAGACACAGAATGTAAAGTGAAATGAACCCGAAGGGTTAATCTCGAAGCAGCAGACAGCAAGGATTGCTAAGTGACGTCACTATGTGAAAAACGTCATTGTGTAATACGTCATGAACCGGTAGTTAGGTCTGGGGCTGATAGAAATAAGGCGGCATAAAATTGTACAGTGATGAATTCTTATCGTAAATGCTTTCAGAAGAGGTAAATGGAAGACGTAAACAACCATTTGTGTAAGCTATGTAAATAAGGCTTACTCTGGAATTAGGACGGAAGGTCGGCAATAGAGATTTAGACCAAAATTCGAGAAAATGATTCAGTGCTAGCAAGTTGTCAACAAACATGGTTTCTCGTAAGTAGTTATTGTTAGGATGATCGGCAAGGATGCAAATCAGATAACGATACACGTTTGGCGAATTATCTTGACATTCTGCTAATTAACTATATATAATATATGTATATGGACACGCCAATGATTATTAATATTATACGTATGCTTACTAACATTGCACCGGCCCTCCCATCAACATGGGAATGGTGACCTTTTTCTATGACGTGACAAATCTACGCAATTAAAGGTCGAATGAAAAGAAATGTCAGCCTTCCTCAGAGTCATTTAATGTTCATTGAATTTGCTCTTGTTACAATGCCGGACTGTTTAATGGACAGCGAGCAGGGAAAAAAAAAAGAGAAATAGCAGTCTGGCAGATATAGGGGTTCGTCCGGGATCATATCTGCCAGAATGATATTTCTCTTTTTTTCCCAGCTAACATTACACAACTTTTTCTGACGCCCTTCTTTATAAACGGATGTGTTCCTATCACGTGGTTCCCGGGATACTATTATAAAGAGCTATAGAAGTAAGAACAGATCTGTAGTTATTCTTCATAGTCTACACAAAAGCAGTTGGCAAAAGAGAGAGAGGAGAGAGAGAGAGAGGGAGAGAGAGAGAGAGAGAGAGAGAGAGAGAGAGAGAGAGAGAGAGAGAGAGAGAGAGAGAGAGTTTGTCAAGGGAAACAAGGGAACATGAGAAAAAAGTGACAGATAAAAGAGTTATAGAGTGAAGAGGGTGTGTGTGTGAGAGAGAGAGAGAGAGAGAGAGAGAGAGAGAGGAGAGAGAGAGAGAGAGAGAGAGAGAGAGAGAGAGAGAGAGAGAGAGAGAGAGAGAGGAAGTTTTACAAAAGAGATAGGAGCAGAGGAGAAACAGGGCAGCTAACTTACGTTATGCTGATGACACCGTCAGAAGGAACCACAGGAAATGATAGACACAGTTGTTGAATGAAGTGAAAAGAGGGCTTTAGCTTGAATAGTAGACATAACATAAGTCATGGTGTTAAGAAAGAAACATATTGTGCCTAAATGTGCAATTAAAGTAAATGGCGTTATTTTGGGGCAAGTGCAGAAATTCAAATATCTTGGCACATGAATAACATCAGATGGATGGCGCATCAAAGAGATAAAGAACAGAATATGACAAGCAAAAGCTGCATTCTATCAAATGAAGAACATATTGTGCAATAGCTACTTGACCTTGGAAGATATAACAAGAGTTCGTGCATGTTACATAGAACCAGTTTTAACGTACGGTGACTTGTTGCTATCAAGACGGTGTCATCAACATAGCGCAAGTTATTTATATTATGTCCACCAGCTAGGATCCCTGAAATATTTTCCATAGACCTCATTGTGGACTTTGTAGCTCTCAGCTACATCATAGTACTTGCAATACAGCTCATGTTGTCTCGCCATATTATTTGCCTATCCTGTGGCCGATCTACGAGCCCCCCCCCCCCCCCACCCCCTTAAATATCTTGTTGGAAGTCCCATTTCTGCTGGTCCCAGGACCCGCCTACAGCTCCTGTATTGCATACCCCTGGTTCTAACACACGGCTGCCTCCAATAACCTCAAGCACTGGTACTATTTGTAGGAATATTAGTTTACGATTCTCCCAAATCTAACTGAAGTGGTGGTTACAAAATGTCAAACGGGACTCAATGCACTGAAGTATATAGCGGCAAGAGACATGGAGCAGAAAATGGTTTTCACACTTTTTCAGCACTTGATCATTTCAGTGGTAGAGTATGGACTAGGACTGCTCACTGTCTCAAAGAGTCAGTTAGAGCACATACAAAATGAAGCCATGAGGGTGATTCTGGGATGTACAAGGGACACCCCAATAGTGTGTATACGATACATCCTGACGCTACCTACCATTGCGAACTCAAGATGTTGTGGGCTAAGTCATACCTCAAGTATCTGTGGACAAGGAACACCTCCTACATCATTCTCTTGATGCAGTCATTGGCCACAAGTTGTTAAGAGGACGACCTTGGATGGCTCAGACATAACTTACTATTAGAGACGTGTGCCCACTTGAGAAGGTTGGTGGAGGCAAGGATTGGGTCAGAGTGCAGAATATACATTCAGGCGTGTATGGTTATAATCACATTGGGTGGTGAGTGTAGGGAGCGGCCAGCAGGCGATACGGAAGTGAAAATTCAGCAATTAATTCATGACTACTCTTCACCTGACGCTGTGATTATTTATGCGGATGACTGCGTTAAGAAACAAAAAAGTGCTTGGGGATTCCTACCAAAAGTCAATAGTCAATGTTTAGTCAAGGAAAGCTTGGTTTATGACACCACACCTCAAGTCTGAGAATGGAGGTGGAAGCGGTTACTGCGGCTTTCCACTGGTTGGAGAACAAACTGTATACGCATGTTGTGATTGTGACTGATTCACGAAGCAAGCTGACGAAGGTGAAGACTGGTATGCTTCGTGCTGAATAGTATGCAACAATTCAGAGGTTCCGGGTTGTGCGCATTCGCTGGATCTTTTCTCCAGGACTCCAGGACACTCTGGTGTGGTTGGAAATGAACAAACAGACGGGAAAAAAAAAAAAAAAAAAAAAAAAAATATATATATATATATATATATATATATATGAGTGGCACCTTGCAGTCTTGACACAAAAGTATGTGAGTTGGAATGTGGCCAATATTCCAACACAATGCTGGGCAGAGCTTAAGAGAAACATGTGGTGCCCAAACAACATGTTCCCTCTCTCGGCCTAATCTTGTGTTTTCCAGAGGAATGGGTAACCAAAACGTCTGGCACAGGTAGGCTGCAGACGCTTTCGGCACAGCGTCAAACCTCCGAGACCTCGCCACCACGAGCAGGTGGCGAGTGATGGCCAGACCCTGGAATCCAAGGGACCCGGCTTAGAGACGTTCTGCCAAGTCCCACAGGTGAGGGCCTCGTATGCGCCTGGACCGTAAGAGCGCGCACATCTCTCAATCACAAGTGTCCGGACCTGTGTAAAATGTGCATTATCGTCAGACTCTCCGCCTGACCTTAGCGGACCCCGCGACCAGCGGGAATAGGCCCGCCAGAGTTACCGCAGGAGATATTGCTCGTCTATTGCGAGCAAATTTTCCATCATTCCACTGTTCGGATCTCGATATATATATATATATATATATATATATATATATATATATATATATATATATATATATGGACATATTGAGGTAAGTCGTAGCGACAACCTATCACAAACATCAGAAAGAGGAAGTCATGGTTGTTTGGCGAAAGTATGAGTATTTTTTTTTTTTTCTTTTTTTCCCGCGTTTCCATCCTGTTTCAGGATATTGCGGTCAACACCAGCATCTTTCAGCTGTATGTTGATTCCTAGGCTAGATTACGCTCATCAGCACGCCACGACTTTCTGAGCGACCGGCTCCATACTCTCATAAGTCACTTTTGCGATTCGAACCACTGCTAATTCTCGTCGCGTCACGTGACGAGAGTATTCGGAGTTAGCGGAGAAAGCTGCTAACCCCTCGGCCACGGAGCCGGTGAAAGTATGAGTATGCCAATGAAAATAATTAATCTTCAATAATACCTGGTGTCATAATAAAAGTTGTTGCTTTCCTTTCTGTGTGTTAGTGTCTATCGAGTCTGTTGCAAGGCTTTCTTTTTTGCGACTTACTATTTCATACGTTTAGGTGTTTTTATGTTTTGTTCAGAATGGTTTGTGTCATTACTGTCAATTCTACCCCCGAACGGCGTCTGTGGCTTAGGGCAGTGAACGCGTTATACCGGATGTGGAAGCAGACCAGCTTGTGTTAACTTTTTTTTATGGCATGAGCGTAGGTATTCAGAAAGCTGTGCAAATAATTGAACATAAAATTGTCTAGAAAATCACACACAGTTGAAAAATGCTGGGGTTGATTGTGACGTCCTGTAAATGACATGCAACCACCTTTAACCTTAGGACTACAATTTTGTTGTCTTGTAGACAAAGGCATGTTAAATACGCAGCCCTTGGTTACTGTAAATTTTTTTAAAAATGCTGACTCATCTGTTTGTTATAGCCCAGTTTACAAACTACAGACAGCAAGCATGTAAGCACGCGATGTTCTATTGTGCGCGGGCAAATTGTTAAGAGGCTATGTGCTCGCAGGAGACACTGAGACCTGGCTCAGCCATGTTATCTTCGGGATGAGTACGCCGGCGTGTGAGTACAGCACGCGCGGAGGCAGTGCGTGCTGGTTCTCATTATGCCCTCTAACATTCAACGGATGTGTTTACCATCGATCGGCCAGCGTCCCCGCACGTTCTTGGCGCGAGCACGCTCAATATGAGGTCGATAACAGAGTCGACCGAAGCGCAGCTGTAGAGTGTTGTTCTGTAAGTCAGCCGCGTTTGCTGTTCACCTTTGCCGAGATATCGACTCTGGGATAAAGTTATGTGACTGCTGCGAGACAGTCTAGATCAATCGTTTCACCACACTCTAGAGAATATCTACAAATTATAGGTTTTGATAATTGCCTGTTTCGCCTGCTTATAAGACAATGGATAAGGACGAAAGCAACACAACGTACCGAGCCAACGCCACGCAGGGGGCACCCAAGGGCCCAACATTTACGTCGGACAAATCAAAGACAAAAATGGCCGCCAAAACAAACAAGAAGTGGGTCCGGCTGGCCACTGTTCTGGCCTATGTACTGGCCGTGTCTTTAGCGGCCATCGTGCTGGCTACCTACTACAGTCTCATATGGGAGCCCAAGTTGAAATTCAAAAACCCAAACTCGATCAATTCTACAAACACTTCGACAAACACCAGTTTTACTTCAACGGGAACCGATTAATGTGTAAATGTATTTGCAATCTGTGTAAGATTTCCCTATGTTGAGGTAAGTGACGCTTGTGGCATAAATACTGCTGGTTTAACTCTTAAAGCGCGATGGGTTATTTCAATGTTTACTGTGGGATTTCTCTCATAACTTAAACTTGTTTATATGCAGATCAGGCAGTGACGGGTACTAAACTATACGTATGGATATATATTTAAAAGGTATATGAATGAAATATATTGTAAAGGTATACGATTGGCATATATCGTAAAGGTAAACGATTGGAATATATTGTAAAGGTATAGGAATGGAATTTATTGTAAAGGTAGTCCAGTAGCACATAGTGCTGCTGAGTTGTGAAGTATTAGGCCTGCATATAATCTAGACCTGACCACCATGAGGTATTAGACAATCATGAGGTAGTAGACAATCATGAGGTATTAGACAATCATGAGGTACTAGACAATCATGAGGTATTAGACAATCAACCTGGGTTGATCGCAACGTCCAGCAAGGACGTGCAACATGTTTTTAGCTTTCAGAAATGCAATGGCAGGGTAGACAAGGCCCTCAAGCCTTGGACAGCAACTGGTCTAGGATCGAAGCGCCGACAGTCGGACAGTTAGAGCATTGCTTTGCTGATCAGGAAGCTTCTGCAGCTTGTCTTGTTCCAGACGTATTGGTGTTACCTTTCCTCTGGAGTAAACGAGAGAGGGATCATACTGCATGGGCAACACGTGGTCTCTAAACTCAGCCCAGGCTTTTGTGTTATGGAGAGGTATAACTCCATTCAAAAACTATCGTCTGTCAAGACGGCAAGGTGCCAGTCAGTCAATTAGAAATCATAGATTCTTAACATGTAACCTCGGTGAGCAGCCATTCACAACTAGGGTTACTTGTCAACTTCTAACCTCCCAATCCATTCCCCATGTGATAGTTGTAAGCATCTCTCGCATTGGATTATACAGTGGTAATGTCTCTGCCAATGAAAATACTTAATATTCAATGTTATCTGATCCCATAATATAAGTTGTCATTGTTGTTGTTGCCGGCTACGTTGCGAAGGCAGTTACGGACGCATTTCGTAATACCGTATACCCGCGTTTGAAACACAGCTGCGGCGATTTGACAGTAGACGGCCAGAGTTTTTTTTTGTTTTTTTTGACGAAATGGTATGGATGCCGGTTGGTTCGTGCAATGGCAAACTACTAAACGTAACCTTTCCAAGCGATCACAACAGCAAACAATGCTTATGTTGACTGCAACGTCCTGTAAAGGATATGCAACTAATTTTAATTGTTGACTGTTGTTGTTGTTTCTTCCCTTTCTCTACTGTAGTGTCTACTGAGTCGGTTGCATAGCTTTCGTTTTGCAACGTACTATTTTCTAAGCTTAGGTTTCTATTTTGTTCAGAATGGTTTGTGTAATTATTGTTAACTGTGCCACCGAACTGCCGGCGTCTGTGGCTGAGGGCAGAGAACGAGTTTCACAATCCAGCCCCTTTTCGTTGGTTTCCTAGCTAGACAATTCTCAGAAAATAATGCAAATGATCAGGTTCCCGGTATTATCAGGCTGGGTCGACCCCACAGCCCTAGTACATCACGACTGAGTAAAGGGTCCCTTAGCCCGACTAAAGACGTGCTGAACATATAGCACTACACCCATGCTGACGATTGACCCCTCGAATACAGTTCTCTGCAAGCTAGCGCTCTAACCAATCTGCTCACGCTGCTAATGCGAATGGTATTCACGATTATAAAGGCCTGTTTGCATATTATAACCAAAACAAAACGAAACATCGTGCTTGCTTGTAGTTACGTGCCACGACTATCGCCTCCTCATCCGCTTGAAGTAAGTACTCTACATTGTTTGAAGCATATAACACTGCCCACTTTTGCATGATGTCTTTACAATTTGTAGTCCAAAGTGTCGCCGATAAACATATGCCTCCTACAGAATGACAACATCTAATTACATCGAGACCCACCGAAAACTATACATTATTACGCAATGAGCCTGTTTCGCTTGGAACACGAAAGAGACAGTAACAGAACGTTTGTGTCCCTAGAAAACTAGACGTAAGAACCACTGTTTACAAGAAAGCAATCACAAAAAAACTAATGGTGTGACGTGAGTGGCCAACAACCACAGTCCCGGAAATGTAGACGTTGTGTTGACTGTTGGGTCAAGCATGTGTGAATATAGAGAGTATAAGACACATACCAGCCAAGCTCCAGGACGTGTGATTGCATAATGAGTGTATTAGGTGTTGGTGAGTGTTGAGGTGGGAATAAGCATACAGTAAATTGTATAGACTGAGAGAAGTGTGATGAGATAAATCCAGTCGAAGAAATCAGCAGCATTCTCCATAGTCAGGGCGGAAGCCTATCCTTGTAGTTATTTCGGGCTGCGTGGAAGTGCCATGAACTTTCATTTCTTCGTTACACTTTCAGAGTAGGCATTATACATTTCCTGAGAGTCCCTACTGACTATTCCGTGACATTTCTTGATAGTCACTGTTAACTATTTCTGGAAAATGAGTTAACATTGACAGTCTTCAAATGATACAAAATAGACATGAACACAGCAGTCTAAAATATCACACGTTTTAACTGTCGCAGTGCCGAAGGATAATATATCGCCAAATGTGAATTCCCATTTAGACAGAAGGTCGATATATAGAAATACTATAGTCCGTGTTTTGTTTTTTTGCCCCAATATAAACATCCATATCTCAGTAACCAACTGAGGGCAAATTACGTGATTTAGTATATAACCTTATCATTATGTCCACCCAACAAACAAATTTTTGTTCTGGAGATTTTACAGCAGATGTCAAAGTTAGTTTATATGCGGTATATAATTTACGGGTCTGAGATGAAATTCATAATTTTAAATGTATTACAGCGTAGCCAGACAATCAGCTGCTCAGTGTTGAATATTGTACGTTTTTTCACGGGATTGGCCTTATGTCAACTCCCAGCGTTGCTTAAACTAGGACTGTTCATTCAGAGGTGTCTCAAAATGTGGGTTATTTCATGAAACCTGTTGTTTTTGTTTTTTTTTTAAATCTTACCACTTATCGCTAACATTGAAATGTGTGAATATTTTTCAATGGGATTGAATGCGAAATTATACACTTCAAAGAATCGCTATGAAGTTGTACACATATTTTTGTCAAGGAGCTGATCGCAGGAAACTGTTTTATACTATTACAAATTCCGAAAAAAAGACCAATGCATGCATTGGGTTTGAGTAAACGGGCCTTTCGTCGATGGGTGCAAGAATCTGGAATTAAACCACCACGCAATAACCAAACGGTAGGTAGAAAGATTATTGTAGGCAGCTTTGACAAAGATGTCATAAGGCGAGCTATTATAAAAATGCTTTAAAAAGTCGCTTGATATACGACAGGGTCGACTTTATTGCACCGGGTTCTATCCCATATGGCTCGGTCTCTTTCCGCAGCGCGGAAAGAATCGCACAAAGCACGAACTCCGCAGCTCTAGCGACGACCCACAGAAGTCTCCGAAAAATTTAACTCGTGAACCGAAGGATGCGGCCCGGAATCGAACCCACGACCTTTGGAGCCCGAGTCAAAAGGCTTGACCACTTCGCCACGGAGACTCCTAAAATTATAAAAATTTTGGATTTTATATCCAGGATTATCCAGCATCATAAAAGTGCTGGATGCCAAAGAAACAGTGAATGTAAGAAAACTTAGGGTTTGATTCAGAAAGAACAATAACATAGAGCTATCCAAAACAACTTTGTGGAAAATTATAAGGACATTATCTTCACTATTTGAAAGTACAAGGGCGGTAGAAATAATCTTTGCGAGCAACCGCATTTAGGAGCCATGAGAAGCAGATACCTACGTGAAATAAGGGAAATGCGCAAAGAAAATTATGGCATAGTGTGTTTGGATGAAATGTGGATCAATGCGCACCACACAAGTGATAAGGAATGGCAATCAGTGGATGGACAGATAAAGCGATATGTGCCCAGTAGTATAGGACAGCTTTTGGTCATGGCCCATGCTGGTAATACGCATAATGGCTTACAACAGAATGCTGGGCTCGTGTTCGTATCAAAGCATACAGACAATAGGGATTATCATAATAAGATGAATGGTAATGTATTTAGAGATTGGCTCGAGAATACTGTGCTTCCATCCCTAGATAGACCGTCGTGTCCAATTATGGACAATGCATGATATCAATGTTGTTGCCCAAGAAGACAAAATACCTACAGCATCGAGCACAAAGGGAGCAATAAAGATATGACTCCGAATGGAAAACATACCATTTCCAGAAACGTATTTCTAGCTAGAATTGTTGACCCTTGTAAAACAGACGCCAAAAAGCAAGAAATATCAAATCGACAAGTTGATAGAAGAGCATCGTCATGGGTGCTTGAGACTTCCGCCTTACCATTCTCATTTTAACCCTATAGAACTTGTGTGGGCTAAAATTAAAGGACAGGTGGCAGCTGACAATACTATATTCAAATTGTCTGACGTCAGGATACTAATTCAGTCCGCGCTATTAAATATTGATAAAAGTTATTGGGGAAATGTCAGGACCATGTGTTGAAAGAGAAAGAGGATTATTGGAGAAAGGATGGATTGAATTTTATGCAACCGAGAGCAGTCATCAACCTACTGGAATCGTCCTACACAGATTAAGGTCTGGGCAGATCGCAGACCTTAATCCACGTGCACACCAACTGGGATATTTTGCTACAAATATTCAGAAGAATTGCAGGCCCTAAACATTACAGCATCAGCATAATGTAATGGCAACAGTTTGTATTCACATCAGTGATGAATTTTCAATTCCGCAAGCCCTCAGCGGTGACAAACAACTGTATTGAAAAAAAAAAAAAAAAAAAAAAAAACAAACACACACACACACACACACACACACACACACACACACACACACACACACACACACACACACTAAACGCATTGAATACCAACAGAAGAGTAATATTGCGGTGGAAACTGACATATTGTGGCATAACAACAAACGTGAGAGCAAACACGTTGTCAAACTAGGGGACAACACACGTGCATACGAATCAATCTATAAACTTCAATGAAAAGAGGACCAACATCTTGGTCGTTAAGAAGAAAGCCCACTACAGAGACACTGACAACTATTTTCATAGTGCAACACAGGTAATCATGTTCCGTCTCTGAACGGTAAACAGCAGAGTAGACAATCTTTCACGAAGACTCAAAGCGGGTCTGTCACCCATGTGTACGTGTGAACAAACTACACAGACAGCTGAACAGATCCTTAAAAATGGAAACATGATGACTAAATTGCGGTATCATTTCTGGTCACTCCATACGCACATTAACGCACAGCTATTTGGAAGCTTTCACGAACTCAATATAAAAAGCTAACACGAATACTTGTGTACACATTAATAATCAGCAGCTGCAGAAGCAAAAAGGAAATGAAAAATAAGGTAAGAAATATATTCCTTCTACTTTCCTATCAATTTACAAATTATTTACCCCATGCCTCTGTAAATTCTCTGTCTTTACTAATATTACACATTGCACCCCTCTCGTGATTGTCCGTGGTGAAGTGGTCAAGCCGTCTGACTCGGGCTCCGAAGGTTGTATGTTCGATTTGTATGTT
Source organism: Cepaea nemoralis (assembly GCA_014155875.1). Taxonomy (NCBI): domain Eukaryota; kingdom Metazoa; phylum Mollusca; class Gastropoda; order Stylommatophora; family Helicidae; genus Cepaea; species Cepaea nemoralis. The sequence continues at coordinate 274,612 of JACEFZ010008931.1, read as the reverse complement.
CGATGCGTCCTTCATTTCACAAGTGCATTTTTTCGGAGACTCCCGAGGGTCGTCGCTGGAGGTACGGAGTTTGCGCTTTGTGCGACGCTTTCCACGCTGCGGAAAGAAACTGAGCCCTATGGGATAAAAACCCGGTGCAATGCAGCCGACCCTATCGATTTTAAGCTACTTCTTTCATTGCACCCACTCCCATACGAATCCAGATACGCCTTGTGTGTCATCTGAATTGGCGGGGCTTTCATTACTGTAAACATAAATTTCTTAGCTAGAAATCACTAGTTTTTCGGTAAAACATCAAAGAAATGTCTCCGCTTTCGATGATTTAAGTTGTTTTTGGACCTATCAAAGACATATTCCTTGGGTGGGGGGAAATATAAGACGGCTGGAAAAATTTCATAACGATGCAACAGACAGTTTTCAAAATAATTGATCGTGAATGAATGCATTCTTTTCGGGACATACTATAGGGTCGTCGTCGAGTTATTTGTTTTGTTTCATGGTACCTTCGCAATGTTAATGTTCAGTGAAATTTACCTTCTATTACTTGTTCATTTGATTGTGTACCATGTTTTGTCCAAACCTACTTCTTGTTTGGCACTAAATCAGTTCATAAATTAGAGACACATCCCTTGGGATGGTGGTCAGGCTTGCCCCATCAATCTAGACGCATCCCTTGGGATGGTCGTCAGGCTTGCCCCATCAATCTAGACGCATCCCTTGGGATGGTCGTCAGTCTTGCCCGATCAATCTCTTGCATTGTTGTGTCACCAGCTGTGTCATTCTCTTTAAATAAATGCATGTCTGTATTGACAGATCTGTGCTGGTCTGTTTCATAAATGTGTTTCTTGGCATACTCCTTCCATGTTTCTCAGTGTTGTGTCCTCCAATGCTATGCGCCAGGCTTGGCCATGGGAATCCCATAGGAAAAAGTGGGATTTTCTTAATAGTGTAGAGATGGGATGGGACAGGCATAAATTACCATTGGATGGGACAGAAAAACATGTACCATGGACAAGCCTGCCAGGCTTGGCCATGGGAATGTTATTCCCCTTGGAATCCAGTGGGAAAGTCCCAGTGGGGCGGGATGGGATGGGACGTGCTTAAATTACCACGCAATGTAAATTATGTCCCATGGACAACCCTGCTAAGTTCTGTGTTTTTCATTTCTTAGTGTTAAAATGTAAGTAACATGTCCTTTACAGGACGTTGCAATTAACCCTAGCATTTATTGACCGCTTGTGATGTTCTAGGCAATTTTACGATCACTACTTTGCCATTGCTTATAGAACGACCAACGCCTCATACCATCGAAATCAACGCAAAGGATGTTCTCTAGGTACAGTCATCAAAACGTCTTAAAAGAAATCGGCTTAGAAATTGAACTGATTATATTAGAAATTGACAATCCACACTGTCTGGACACCTCATGTGACAAACTTCGTGATGACAGGAACGTCTGAGGAAGCGAGAGTGGAGGGAGATGGGCGAGAGAGGGAGAGAGAGAGAGAGAGAGAGAGAGAGAGAGAGAGAGAGAGAGAGAGAGAGAGAGAGAGAGAGAGAGAGAGAGAGAGAGAGAGAGAGAGAGAAGAAGGGTGAACCTAGAGAGCTGTTACACGTTTTGAAATCGTGACAAGGCGTGACAAGGCGTGACAAGGCGGAACATCGGTATCGGAAATTATTAGAAGTACAATAGACCGGCTCAGTGGCCTAGGTATTACGGACGCAGTTCGTAATCCCGCATACCGCGTTAGAAACACAGCTGCTGGCGATTTGGCAGCAGACCGCCTTGCAATGGTTTTCTACGAAATAGAATGGGTGCCAGTCGTTCAGAAAACAATGGCAAAGTACTGAACGTAAACTTGTCAAGAGATCACAAACAGCGTAAAAATGCTGTGGTTGAGTGCGTCTTCCTGTAAATCGATATGCAACTAACTTTTAACAATAGACCGAGAAGTCCCGGTGGTATACCAGTGGCTAGCACTTTTGGCTGCTGTCTGGCAGCCGTGTGTTCGAATTCTTTGTAGTTGTTTTTTTTTTAAATTAATTAATTAATTTATTTATTGATCTGGGCTCCCAGATAGACTAATACTAAAATAAGAACAAAGAAATTACCTGGGAATTAAAGTCGGATGGCGTCATATCGAAGGACATTATCTGGGAATTAAAGTCGGATGGCGTAATATTGAAAGAAAATTATATGGAAATTAAAGTCGGATGGATTAATATTGAAAGACATTATTGATCTGGGCTCCCAGATAGACTAATACTAAAATAAGAACAAAGAAATTACCTGGGAATTAAAGTCGGATGGCGTCATATCGAAGGACATTATCTGGGAATTAAAGTCGGATGGCGTAATATTGAAAGAAAATTATATGGAAATTAAAGTCGGATGGCTTAATTTTGACCACATCACTCAGCAAGTGCCGATGTGATTAAATATATGCGGCCAGCACCAGGCACCTAATATGTGATTAAATATATGCGGCCAGCACCAGACACCTAATATGTGATTAAATGTATGCGGCCAGCACCAGGCACTTAATATGTGATTAAATATATGCGGCTAGCACCACGCACCTAATATGTGATTAAATATATGCGGCCAGCACCAGGCACCTAATATGTGATTAAATATATGCGGCCAGCACCAGGCACCTAATATGTGATTAAATATATGCGGCCAGCACCAGGCACCTAATATGTGATTAAATATATGCGGCCAGCACCAGGCACCTAATATGTGATTAAATTATGCGGCCAGCACCAGGCACCTAATATGTGATTAAATATATGCGGCTAGCACCAGACACCTAATATGTGATTAAATATATGCGGCCAGCACCAGGCACCTAATATGTGATTAAATATATGCGGCCAGCACCAGGCACCTAATATGTGATTAAATATATGCGGCCAGCACCAGGCACCTAATAATTCTAATGGCGTGGAACCGAATTATTTGTTGACTTTACTGGCGATGGACTGGAAGATAGTGCATGACGACAGACCCACACAACACGGACTGGCATATAAGTCACACAACATAAACTGGCATATAAGTCACACAACATAAACTGGCGATGTCACTTAAAAAGTCGCTTAAAAGTCGACAGGGTCGACTTCATTGCACCGGGTTTTTATCCCATAAGGCTCAGCCTCATTCCGCAGCGCGAAAAGCGTCGCACATAGCACGATCTCCGTAGCTCCAGCTACGACCCTCATGAGTCTCAGAAAATATGCACTCGTGAACCGAAGGACGCGGCCCGAAATCGAACCCACAATTTTCGGAGCCCGAGTCAGACGACTTGACCACTTCGCCAATGTAAGCCACACAACATGGACATGCGATCCTGGCCACATGATGTGGACTGGCGATCTAAGTCACACATCGACTGGCATCTAAGCTACACAACATGGGCAATGATAAGAATGCAAAACTGTACCACGAAAAGGTCAGTATTAGACGCAATGTCAGCCTATTTACTCTGATAGCACCCGTCCCAGCAGTCATAAATTCTTTCACTCCTTCGGTGTGCAGCGTTTGCTACGCATCTATTTGATATGCGTCACGATCAGGGCAGTTGGCTTCATTGTTCCTCCGGAGTTTGTCTCCACTGACTGGTCCCTCAGAGTTTGTCTCTACTGTCTGGTCCCTCAGAGTTTGTCTCCACTGACTGGTCCCTCAGAGTTTGTCTCCACTGACTGGTCCCTCAGAGTTTGTCTCCACTGACTGGTCCCTCAGAGTTTGTCTCCACTGACTGGTCCCTCAGAGTTTGTCTCTACTGTCTGGTCCCTCAGAGTTTGTCTCTACTGACTGGTCCCTCAGAGTTTGTCTCTACTGACTGGTCCCTCAGAGTTTGTCTCTATTGACTGGTCCCTCAGAGTTTGTCTCTACCGACTGGTCCCTCAGAGTTTGTCTCTACCGACTGGTCCCTCAGAGTTTGTCTCTACAGACTGGTCCCTCAGAGTTTGTCTCTATTGACTGGTCCCTCAGAGTTTGTCTCTATTGACTGGTCCCTCAGAGTTTGTCTCTACCGACTGGTCCCTCAGAGTTTGTCTCTACCGACTGGTCCCTCAGAGTTTGTCTCTACCGACTGGTCCCTCAGAGGTTGTCTCTATTGACTGGTCCCTCAGAGTTTGTCTCTATTGACTGGTCCCTCAGAGTTTGTCTCTATTGACTGGTACCTCTGAGTTTGTCTCTATTGACTGGTCCCTCAGAGTTTGTCTCTACCGACTGGTCCCTCAGAGTTTGTCTCTATTGACTGGTACCTCTGAGTTTGTCTCTATTGACTGGTCCCTCAGAGTTTGTCTCTACCGACTGGTCCCTCAGAGTTTGTCTCTATTGACTGGTACCTCTGAGTTTGTCTCTACCGACTGGTCCCTCAGAGTTTGTCTCTATTGACTGGTACCTCTGAGTTTGTCTCTACCGACTGGTCCCTCAGAGTTTGTCTCTATTGACTGGTACCTCTGAGTTTGTCTCTATTGACTGGTACCTCTGAGTTTGTCTCTACCGACTGGTCCCTCAGAGTTTGTCTCTACTGACTGGTCCCTCAGAGTTTGTCTCTACTGACTGGTCCCTCAGAATTTGTCTCTACTGATTGGTTACCCCAGAGTTGTTCTCAGAGTATGGGTCCCGTGGGGTAGATTCCCTCTCTATGTATAACTAATAGTCACAAATGAAACAACACCCAACCATATACATATAACAGCCGCAAAGTCACTACACTGTTCATATATATATATATATATAGGAAAGGCCTATCTACGGGTAGAGGAAACAAACCTTACATAAATGCAAGCTCAAGTCGGAGACACTGCTCTGGGTTAGGTGGTGAATGACTAACTGTGACAACTCTCTCTCTCTCTCTCTCTCTGTCTCTCTCTCTCGGTCTCTCTCTCTCTCTCTCTCTCTCTCTCTCTCTCTCTCTCTCTCTCTCTCTCTCTCTCTCTCTCTCTCTCTCTCTCTCTCTCTCTCTCTCTAACAACAAACAAAAAGAAGAAAAATAATTCTGCCTATAAGGTGGTTGTGGAAACATTTCAATAACACACCATTATTGGCGAATACTTGCGAGCTAAACAAAACAGTAAATTAAAGAACCATTTACGGTGTCTAATGGCATACTGGGTATGTGGTGTTAGCCCCGTCTTTGTATAGACCAATCTGCACTGGATGGCTGCTGTGGTGAACCTCACGCCGGCTACATTTACTTATCATAACGTTTCCTGGTACGCATGTTATTGCTGTGTCAACCTGGGTCAATGTAACAAAAATTTGGTTCGATAGGAATTCGATCTCATGACCAACGGGCTGGCAGGAAAACGTACTGTCAACTACCCTACCGTGGTTCACGAGCTGAACAAGGCACACTCTAACTATGTATAAAGACAATGATGTAAGCGTATGCAGTCAAACTAGCTAGGTGGTGTGGGCACGCTGACGAAATTCTAGGCAATTGACAAACACTGAGACAATTGTTTTGCGAAAACAAAATCTACGAAAACCGAAACCGACGAAAACTGAAGGCAACGAAAACCGAGGTTTGACTCTACTTACCACTGATGAGTTGTATTGGAGTCCAGTTTAAGCCACTTAGATATTGTTATAGTTGCCCGTGCCAGTCACAATACGCGCGTTGAATTTGTAGGTTACAATCCAGTAACTGGAGTATAGAACATTGAGAAGGTATCTACATTCAGTATAGGAAATCTCTATGCCAGTGGTTCTCAACCGGTGGGGAATTCCCCCCCCCCCCCAGGGGGGAATTTTGGGGTTTCCAGGGGGGGGGGGGGAATGAATATTATTTCAAGATCGCGTTAATACAAGAGTCGATTACTTGATCTTGTTTTTCCCTTCATACTTTACGCTTCTGTACGTATCACCCTTCTGAAATTCATTTTATAACGTAAGTAGACCCGCAAATCACATTTTATGTAGATGTCTAGACTTGTTTAGTATGTGCTATTAAATTTAGCTTCAATTATTACATATACTGTGTAGGGGCAGGGGGAAATATTTAGGGAGGAAATACGAAAGGGTGGGTGGATGACCTTCTAAAAATATGGTAGGGGGGGGGGGGAAATGACGTCCTAAAAATATGGTGAGGGGGGGGGGGGAATGACGTCCTAAAAATATGGTGAAGGGGGGAACGGACCAAAAAAGGTTGAGAACCACTGCTCTATGCAGATGCTTTAATCCCATCTGTATGTCTTTATAAGGCATTCTCTAGAATAAATCTGCCATTGGCAGTAGAAACCAGGTTGCCATCAAACAATTTACAAAACCTAAAGTACAAGAGTGCAGTACTTTGACGCGGAAGGAATATTCCCCGTGAAGAGTTTGGACTCACAAACAGTTAATTATGTCATGAATTATATAATTGCTAGCGCCTTGAAGATATTAAAAACATAGACATCAATAACTTCCATCCTTCATAAGTGTTCCTCTTCTACTTGGTGGTGTTGAGCCTCTTCAGTAGAGGTCATTTACAATGTCGTTACTTTTACAGTTTACTCACGTGATATTATAAAACTAAGGCCGCCGATGAAACGTCTGTCTGGACTGATCCTTCTTCAGCACTGGCCGATTGCCAACAACAGTGGCCTTTAAATAAGCGCCAACTCTGAGACACCTGCCTCCTTCAGAAATAAATAATCCAAAAATATAAGACACGGAAAGTATATCCTGGAAGTGTACGTAGAAAACACACTACAACCAACACGACACACTTGGCATTGAAACGGATGTACTGACTGTTGCATGGTCAACACAGGTTTAAAGTAAATTAGTCTCCACACTAGAGACTTGCTGTCTGGGAGCGGCATGATTACTGCCAGTTGCCACGAGAAATATGTGAGGGGATGTTTCGTTAGTCTTATTAGTTATATAGATGGTGTTCAGATTTCTCTAACACGTCAAGCTTGAATTGGAGAAGTGAAAGCGAGCACACGTTAATTACTGACACAAACATATTCAATGGTAGAGTGGCTTAAATGCCACAACGTCCGACTCTAGCTCCAGCAGACCTGGCTCGATTCACAGTAAAGACTGTGGATTTGAAATTTACAGAATAAGAAAAGAATGGTATTATCTACCCTGACCACTAAGTAGTTGTTTGGACGTCTGGTTTACTATGAACTGCTCGGGTAAGGGCAGAAGACATTTCTGCACATTCATCAACATATACTATGTAATCCTCCTTCCCGGCAATACCCTCTATCAGCTTTTTATTTCTAACTACGTGCATTCTCCCATTGCACCGCTACCTGCATTCTCTGCAGAGGGTTATAATTATATTTTCCCTTTTTTTTAGAGTGTGAATGAGTTTCTCCGCATTTGGCACATGTTCAGCCAATATAACTCTCGTGGTTGCCTTCTCTGGCATCATCATTCGTTACATTCCTTTGTCCAGTCGTGCTCGCGTGCTGTCTGTTATGTAACTTATGTTCCTATTTATGGGATGTCTTGTGTCACCTGTGACCCTTGGCCTGTGTGAAAGCATATCTCGACCTGATTCAGAGGTTGTATTCTCGCCTTTGCTTAGGAGTCAGTGCACTGTGCGGAGATTCTTGTTATGTGATCTATGGGAAGAAACTTAAGCTCCTATCGGAACTTGTAATGAAAGTGCTCCTTTCCCTACAAACCAAAACATAAAATCCGAAAGATTGAGATTACTTGGCCATGTTGAATAGATTACAAGAAGGGAAAGTGTTGTCAGTTAAACTGGCAGTACGATGTACTCGCAACATTCGTCTTAGAAACCACATCCAAGATCTTCCTAATTTGTTTGTTCGATTCCAAGATGCACTGCCTTGAAGCAGAAGAGGCTCTACATAACATTTCAGTTCTCTATTTCTAACATTCACTGAAAGTGACTTATTACAAAACATGCTTTTAATCTTCTGTAAGGCACGATTTCTTCCCTGAAATATTCCGCTGCATCCTATCAGGTGAATACTGCAGAGGTAAAATGAGTGATACTTTGGCTGAAATATGATGTACATCGTTGCTGACCTTGTGATTTTGTTTACATTATTCTGCTCCACATCCATGTCATGCATCTATACACTGATCTTTTGACTTGATTGAGAATTTGCCGTCTGTTGTAATATATCACATTTTGGTGTTATTTTTTTCTTTGATTTCTTTTCTTTGGTGTTTTAATAGAAAAGCCCTCTTTGCAGTCTCTGTTACTGTATGTCGACAGCTGTTGCAATTTTTTTTTTTAATTGCCTTTTCAGTTATCCACATGCATACATCACACTGTTTATACTATAACCTCAAATCCGCACTCCTATAAGTTTTGTATTTATAGCATTGCATTACTGACGATACACTACGTACCAAATAAATAAAGTAAGGAACTCGGATCAGTCCCTTGAGGTGTATTAGGTCTTCATGGCAATAATTCCATATTTTGGTTGGACAATGAGCAGACAAGCTGAAAAACATCTGATGGCTGTGGAAATGTGGTTTCTGAGGAAATACAAAGAATACCACGAAGAGACAGAAAATCAATGACCAAGTCCTACAAGAAACAAATGAAAACCTGTAAACTATTTAGAGAAATTAGACGATGACAGTCAAAGTTTTTTTTGGACACGTTATGAAAAGAAATAAATTGCAGAACTTGGTGACAACTGGCCAGCTTGAGGGGAAGGGAACAAAGGGAAGACATAGAACTAAATACCTGGATGACTTGGCCACGTGGTATGGTCGATACAAGAACACTAAGCTGATCCACGACTCTGGCGATCGCTTGAGATGACGAAACATGACCCCCTACGTTTATCGGCATGGCACATGATGATGATGATGATGATGATGATGATGATGATGATGATGATGATGGCAGGCCAGTCGCCACTCGATGGGTGCATTTGTTTCATATCCCTTACAGGACGTTGCAGTCAACAGCAGCATTTTCAGCTGCCGTTGATATACTAGGCAAGATTACTCTCAGTAGTTTACCAATGCTTTCTGAGCGACCGGCTCACATACCCCGTAAGTTACCAACGCGGCGAGAACAGCTACCGATTCTCGCACAGGTTACGTTACTCACGAGAATATACGGGATTACGGAGAAAGACGTTAACCTCTAGGCCAGGGAGACCGGCGATGGGTGGTGCCATCAGTATAAACCCGACCGCCTTTACTTTCTCGACATTTTTTGTGCCTATTTTAGATTGCATCGACCTGGCACCCCAGATCAGTTTTTTGTTCAATCCCCACCTCGATGGGGATTGGAGCACATGACCGCCGCCTTGCAGTCACGTGTACTAGCCACTCGCTATGCGAGACCTCAAAATAAATATGTGAAGATATAAACACACAAGGAGGTAGAATTAAAGGATTCAAGACAGAGATGAATACTTTAAGAAAGACATGGAAGGAACTACAATGTAATGTCTTATTTCCACACATTGAGATGCCCTTCCTCACCGGTGCTTATACAGGAAACGTCAAGGGAGAGGTGGGTGGAGTGTTAAGATGAGGCCCATGCTCCGCGAGAGAGAGAGAGAGAGAGAGAGAGAGAGAGAGAGAGAGAGAGAGAGAGAGAGAGAGAGAGAGGAGATAGAGAGAGAGAGAGGGGGGGGGGGGTAGGGAATTACAATATAAAGGAATAAGAAGCTAATCTGTTCTACGAGGTTGTGTCGACTGTCTCCAATTAAAATATGTCGAGGGGATGTTGGAATGCCAAGGATTGAACTTTGCACAATCGTGCTAGTAGTCTGGTGCACTAACAACCACGTCAACTCGGCCACTTACATTCGCCATATTGCCATGTGTGGTTTGTGACCTCCATCTTTGACATAATTCTGCGGATTTCAGGATTAATGAGCTTTCCATTCTGCTTCTGCTCTCTGTCCACCTATTCTTCTGGACACTGAGACCGATCGACTAAGTTTGCCGTGTTCTTGTAGCGGTGCTGCTCGGCGTGTCACTACATCCAGCTGAAACCATGTTGCCATTTCTCACGCTCTACAATGCTTCACTGGACTTAGTATATGAATTATTAACTGTGACATTTCGGCGAAATCCTCCCGTTTTACGCGCATATTGAATACTCAGTGTGGCGCCATTGAATAATGCATATAGCAACTAACTGAGTGACAATATTATTATCCACAACAAAAACAGCGGAGGCCTGTCCATATGCATATGATCGTTCCAGCTCTAAACATCTGGAGATTGAATGCGACCAGAGAGATGCAATGTTGCAATATGCCAGATGTGGCCTACAGAACACATAATGCCATGGAGTTTCTATAAGCCATCAACACCTCGTGGGAGCCGTTCCGCTAGCTGTGGCAGTAGATGCCATGACAGACTGGTCGACCTCGACACGGCTGATGTTTCTAATCGTTACTATACTTCCCCCCTCCCCCTCCCCCCCCCCAATATTTCTCTTCTCATCACAAAGCATGAGGTCACGTGACCGAAAGGTAAAGCGCGCTCGCTCGTAAACGCCCGATGTGATAATGGCGTGATACGGGGATTTTCTCTATATTATGTTGGACTTAAACCTTGACTTCTCATCCTTGACTTGGGGACGTAAATTACAAGTACACCAGAAGACGGTGTGGATTTACCTGACAGTGGGGTAATAGGGAAATCCAGCTCACTTACAAAGAAAATTTGTATTAGGCTGAGTTTAAAGCATACCAGAGAAAAAACTGCACACGACTAAAGAACATCTTTTGTCGTTTTCTGATACTTGTAATTATTATTATGAAATCACAACAAGTTAATTGTATCCTCACTGTTTTCCCCGCAGGTACTGTTCATGGGCCTCCGATGCTGCTTTGAACATGGCTGGCTATACAAAAGCAGCTGTCGATCTTTGGGATGTGATGACGTTACTCATTATTAATCTTCTCACGGCGTCGAATGCTCTGGCACTCAGACACAGCTGATTGCAGATTGTTGTTTCCAACGTTTCTAACTGCAAAGTGGACCTTGTCTAGCCCATCCTGTGAGGGCTGTTTCATCTGCCTATATATGGCAAACACGAAAGTTCGAAAGACCAAAATCCGTTTTGTTATTTGAATTACAAAGTTCACAGTTTTCCAAGATTATATCTACTTCATGTGTATTGTCACAGTATTGTTATTTCTTATTTGACTATAATCAAACAGTGTTACTACATGTTCATTTGAAATTCTTTATGTATATTCTGGTATTGTTATTTAAACTGAACGTGATCTATCTTTCCCAATGCAACAGCGTAAATACATGAATCACCCAGTTTATATTATGATTATCTTCCCTAACCAGTCTTTTTCTTGCCATCATCATACAATACAGAGAAATCTTAATGTAGACTGTGGTGTGACATATAAACTATACCATTTCCAGTAGTTGCCAATTCAACTCTCTCTTTCTCTCTCTCTCTCTCTCTCTCTCTCTCTCTCTCTCTCTCTCTCTCTCTCTCTCTCTCTCTCTCTCTCTCTCTCTCTCTCTCCATCGCTCTGTCTGTCCCTCTTTCTTTCTCTCTCTTCCTCCCTCTGTGTGTGTGTGTGTCTGTGTATATGTGTGTGGAATGAAAATCCCCCTGCCCCAGGCTGAACTCTTCATTAGCAGGCAATAGCATTAAAGAAACCAGCTCCGGACACTTCATTCCGGGCGAGATGTAGGACTAGTGAGACCGAAAGCTTGAAGGTCACCTGTTTATAAATCCCAAGAACTCTTGACAAATATGTATGTTAGCGGTTTCAAACAAGGCGTGTAAGTGGAATACTTTAAGTATACTCTAATGAATGCATTTGTAAGACAATTTCCCATTCTTGAAGGTGTATTTGTATAGACCAATCAGCACTGGACGGGCGATGTGGTCAACAGTATAGACCAATCAGCACTGGACGGGCGATGTGGTCAACAGTATAGACCAATCAGCACTGGACGGGCGATATGGTCAACAGTACGCGTAACGTCTTTACTTCCCACAACATTTCTTCGTACTCATTTTAGGTTGGGATGACCTGGGAAAGTAGGTTAATTGAATATAAAATCTCCGCCATTTTTTACTTTGAGATGCAGGTTGCCAAGAGAGCTTGGTTGTTCAGCAGCCTTGTCGAAAACGATTATTGTCGTTGAAATATTTTTCCACAATATGAATAAAAGGATTTAAGAATTTGACTTCGAAGAGTACCAAAGTTAACCGTCCTGTAAATTGACCTTTCAAATCACAGGAAGAGCTGCCTTTATCCTTGCATTTAGTGCTCTCGGGTTCTCGTAGTGAACGTCAAGTAAGGAGTTTCGTTTGCATTCGCCTGTTACACTGGGTGCCAGCAACAAAGGCTGGCTTTATCCATGCTGAATATTTGTTGAGACATAATTCCCACCTCATTCTCGGTGAGTTGTTTCAGCGTGTGGGGGTACATATTAGCAGCACTGATATTGTTTGCTTCAGCCTACCCAGCACCCAAATGTGCACACGCATCCTTACGGCGATGAAACAATCCTCGCTAGCATTACAATCTTCGCCTCTAGGCTCACCTTCTTCTTCAGCGCGTTGTGTTAAATCGTTGAAAAGATTGTGTGCCTGTTCTTGAATCAACCCTGGGCTAACGGGGATACACCGCTGATTCTGGTCCTCCAGCCACTTTACTTAAACGATCTTATTTAAAACAACAAATCCTTTGCAGGAGGCTGCGATCAAACCGAGGTTGATTTTCTAATAATTTTACGTTCAGTAGCCTGCCATAGCTTTCGGAGTTGGAAGTCAACATTTAGGTTTAGCTGACCAGTGTAGGGAATGAATCCGCCACCTCCAGGAAGTTTGAGAGTAGGTGATGTCATCCTTTCAGTCATGCGTACCTCTTAGAGACTCTACATCTCGATCAGCAAGGAGCTACGGTTCTGAGAGAAAATGGTGTCTTGCAATGGGGCAGCATTTTTTTGTATATATTCAGACATTCTTGCTGTATTATGGATTATCATTGATACTGTCAAGCATCTATATCCTAGCACCCTGCCGATGTTCATTGGTCACCCATCTCTCGCGTCTTGTTATCGTTTCCATTGTTTTTGTTTCTTCTAACGTGGCTGTTTTTCACTTTTTGTTCTCGCTGTTACAACTTCCACAAGATGGGTACTTTGGCGTCATGATAAATAATGCAGTTACCGATCAAATGAAGAGAATGCTGACATCACAAGTTATCACAGGAAGTCTGGATTCAAATGAACGTGGACACATGACCTGGGATGCTGTGGATACTGGAACTTGTGATATTCCGCGAGACTATCGAACGCCATCGCAATGTGGCACAATGCACGAGAAAGTAGTACAACAAGAGTCTGGGATGTAAGCGAGCGTTGTAAACCAAACAAAATAAAATGTAATAGGCGAATGTATTCGTCGTAAGTCGACACGCAGTAACTAACAACCTGCCGTAATGCCCCTGTCTATGCATGTTTGTGTTTATCAAGTTTTGCTACTAGTGAAAATAAGTGACTGGCATCTTGCCGTCTTGACAGACGATAGTTTGCTAAATGGAGTTACACCTCTTCATAGCACAAACCCTGGTGGTAATTATGAACATGATCCCTCTCTCGGCTTGCCTAGTTTACTCCAGAGGAAAGGTCACACCAATACATCTGGAAAAAGACAAAAAGCTGCAGAAACTGCCAGATCAGCAAGGCAATGGTCTAACTGTCCACCTGTCGGACCTTCTTTCCAAGACCAACTGCCGGCCATGGCATAGGATCTGGTCTGCCCTGCCAAGACATTTAGTCTTTAGATTGCGTTTCCTCACACCAGGATCATGCTTATACCCTCCCACTTGCGCTCCTCCGTCCGAAGCCGTTGGGACAACATGGGGTGTCGGGTTTTGGTGCTAACAAAAATCAAGTAGTACCATCTGCTGTCATATGGTAGCTCAGCAAGTACTGACAATAGAATACAACTATGGAGGAGATACAGAGTTTTGTTAGTATTTATTTACTGTTGGATTTGTAACGACTGGCAAATAATTCTGCATGGAAATTCAACGATACATATTTTGTGTACTTGCTTTCCATTTGTCATATGCATATTTATTTTTTATAAATAACATCATTTTAATGTTTACACATTATTTATTGATGGTATTCGTATTGCGATAACTTCCAATGTTACTGCATGTGTAACTTTCAATTCTGCGAACTTACTGGTAATATTCTCACTGGACGTTTGAATGTAATGTTCTTTACCGAAAATAATCTATTCATCGGAATTTTTCTTGGCCTCAGTGGTTACTCTAAGTTTGGTGTTGGTTTTCATTAAAGGTCACTTTCAGTGCACTAACTCCATAGCACCGGCGAGGATCGAAATGTGTGTATATCAGAATCATAATTCTCTCTCTCTCTCTCTCTCTCTCTCTCTCTCTCTCTCTCTCTCTCTCTCTCTCTCTCTCTCTCTCTCTCTCTCTCTCTCTCTGTATATATATATATGTTTCTTCTTACGTGGCTGTTTTTCACTTTTTGCTCTCGCTGTTATAACTTCCACAAGATGGGTATATATATATTTTATTTTTTATTTTTTTTTTTATTTCGTGGCATGAGAATTCTTCGTTGACCACCGAGGAGAGTGATAAAGTGCGTATAGGACTGTCCCGAGTGCAGTGATGTTGATAATGACTCAAAGCCACGGCTTAACACGTTTACATACTGATGACAATATCATCATGGACTTGGAGGACATCTTAAACTATTATCATATTGCAATACGTTACATGGATTTGATTGGGAAGATATAATAAACATGCTAGCATTCATTAAATGACCGAGAATATACAACACATGAGACGACCAGAGCCATAAAGAACATCAGTATTTAACATACACCCTGGAAGGTTAACACGCTCAACAAATGCCTGAAGAAGTCGGATGAGTCGGCTAAAAGTCGCAAATATCGCAGCTTTGCTGTTAACAGGCATAACGCAATTACGTTCAAAACAAACATCTTGGACGAGCGAAGAAGGAGAAGTATTTCACATACGACACCGCCCTATTGGTTGGATTATTGAGGGTAAATCCCCGGGAAGACTGGAATTTAACTGTCTGATGCATTGGCATTTCAGTGACTTAGACCTTGAGGAACGTCTTGCGTTTATCAGGGTACCGGTGGTACAGAGACTTTCTTCCCGACCCAGCACCGAGGTTTCCCTTCTCCAACTTCACAAACCAGAGGGTATCATGGTCTAGAGAGAATGCAGCAGCAAGGGGTGCTCAGATGATCTGGTTGAAAGTAGTCACTCAGAGGTAAAGCAAGACGGGCATATAATCAGATTTCAACAGGCATCATTAGAGTTGGAACTCTACGCTGGCTGTTGAAGATGAAGCCTGGGCGCTTATAGGAATGTCCCGTGTGCATGCAGCAATGTCGGTACTTACTCAACTCAATAAACGAGAGGGTTGTGCAAAACCGTACTGGAACATCACATCTGCAGAAGGAAATATTCGGATGTAACCGAATCATGGTTCAGTACATCATATACGGACATCTGGTAATGTTTTCTTGGCAGGCATCATGTAATTGTTTGCCTGCTGACTTCACTTCAATGCCGAGAGGGAAATACAACTATATATATAGACACGATTTGTGTGTACTGCTGGGTTCTGATCTAGCCGAGTAGCTATGCTTAGTTATTACAATCTCCATCTTCCATTCTGGTGACGTTGAAAGAGGTTTTAGTTGTATAGCTGCCAACGAAGCAATAATCACATAGAAAATGTATATCGGGCGCCACAAATAAACGTAACAAAGAAACATCATGCTAGAGCAAAGTCTGTATAAAATAATAACGAAAAGAAAAAACGAGAAACAGGAAGCAGCATTGTTTGTTAGAAATGCGGTTTACAGGCTCATAAACAAACTACTCCAGTCTGAGAGCTCTGTTCCGGCACAAAGTTTTGTTATGCGAACGGACGGATCTCTCTCTCTCTCTCTCTCTCTCTCTCTCTCTCTCTCTCTCTCTCTCTCTCTCTCTCTCTCTCTCTCTCTCTCTCTCTCTCTCACACACACACACACACACACACACGTACACACACACACACGCCTGCGCGAGTTGCTTTCCGAATGCGCAGCTTTCTATGCCCATCAGCCACTTAGACCCTGGTTTGCTCTTGGCCAACCAATGACTAATGACAGCACTCACATGTGACGTGTGTTGTTCAAATCACGGGGGAACAGTCGGGAACACACTTATTTGTCAAACTTTCACCATAGCGGGATGCACATATAAGGAATGTTACCGTATCAATGTGTCTAAACAACTAGGTCACCGTGGCTGGGAGGTTACGGTGCCCGTCTATGGCTCATACGCGTAGGGTTCCATCTCAACACAGGACTGAGGATTGTTCCAAGAACCACTGGTATCTAATGATATCGCACGCCAGTCCCCTGATCTTTTGGACACTTAACTTTCTACGATAAGAGGGTGACAAACAGGAGGTTTCGTGTACACGTAAATTACTTACGGCAGCTGTAAATCACAAAGAGCACACCTTGGCAAGATTGTTTGGAAAGAAAATCCACCCACGAGTAGATAGAACCAGTTACCGTGGATGTAATCTGTCCTTGGATGTAATCTGTCATTGGATGTAATCTGTCCTTGGATGTAATCTGTCCTTGGATGTAATCTGTCATTGGATGTAATCTGTCCTTCGATGTAATCATCCTAAAGGCAACAAACCTTTCACGAATGTATGCCGATGGCAGGCACACTGACCTTTGAGGTGCATAACTGACACCCACCCCCACCCCGAAAGAGGAGAGAAGAAGAGGACGAAGTATCTAAAATACGGCACAACAAGGTCTCCCATGGTGTCCCTCGTGTGTGTGCTGGGTTAACTACACTTTGATCGTTTCTGTACGTGTGATATCAACAAACAGGGCACGGATTTGCTATGGATTGTCCGCCTGGTGAAGGTGATGCATATTTAATATAAACACTAAGTGAAGAGCTCAACATGCATCTGTAGATGAAAGTGTGATGACCCTTACTTTTCATTGCTCCATTCTATCTTCATTCTTGGTGTTGGAATCAGCCACAAACACCTTCTTGTACTTTACTTGCACTTTAAAGAATCTCTCTCTCTCTCTCTCTCTCTCTCTCTCTCTCTCTCTCTCTCTCTCTCTCTCTCTCTCTCTCTCTCTCTCTCTCTCTCTCTCTCTCTCTCTCTCTCTCTCTCTCTCTTATATATATATATATATATATATATATATATATATATATATTATATATATATATATATATATATATATATATATATATATATATATATATATATATATATATATATATATATATATATATATATATATATATAGTTGCTTGCTTGCTTGTGTTCGTTGGCTTGAGCTCCAACGCGAAGTCCTGTATGTCGGATGAAAGCATCCTGTTGTCCAACATCAGTCTGATGTCATACAGGACCTGAGGTTTGCGTGAGTATCCGTTGTCCCATGTCTGGCTTATTGGTGTGCAGACTGGTGGTTCCTCGCCGTACAGGCAGACACTCTCCGACTTCGGAGGAATCAGCGATCCTATTGACTTCAGCCAGGACCCCGAAGGGACCTGTTGCCCAGGACGCTCGACGAGGACGCGTCAATAGGTCTTGGCCAGTATATAACCCGGCCCTGGTGCCTTGGAAACACCTCTGCGTCCCTATATGTATAGTGATATGTTCAATGTTTAATTGTTGATTGTGATATTTGGTTGATTATGGTTTTGTGGACGGACATTATAATTTTCTGTTCAAGCTCAGAAACATTACATGTTCTGGTTATGCGAGTGATATATGTAGTAAAAACGATTGAATACTGAACCAGCTATTATGCATGTTTGTACACCAGCTGTCATTAATATCCTGTACATCTCTATTGTAGTAACAGAGAGTGCAAAGAAAGGACTATCTTTGATTATCAAGAAAACAGTAGCAACGGTGATATCAAAGAAAATAGTGATACCAAAATGTGAAATGGAAATAGAAGGGGAAATTCTTATCTAAGTGGGTATTTACCTAATGGGTAATTATAAGAGCAGATAGAAGGTGCACTAAAGAGATTAAGAGCAGAATATGGCAATTTAAAGCTACATTTCAGAAAATGAAAAGTATCTTATGCAATTGGTCACTATAATTTAATGTAAGAAATATAGTGCTGAAGTGCTATAAAGAACCTGTTTTGCTGTATAGCTATGAATCTTGGAATGCAAATGAACAAATTAGGAAGAACTTCGAAGCAATAGAGATGTTGTTCCTGAGACGAATGTTGCGAATTCCTTGGACTGCCAAAGTCACTAACAACGATTGTCTGAAAGAGGCTAATGAAATTAGAACATTATATACAACAATAAGAAAGAGACAAAACAGCTTTCTTTGGTCATCTGATGAGAAGAAAGTCATTGCAGAACATTTTGACAACTGGAAACATCAATGGGAAGAGAGGCAGGCCAAGAGATATGATGCTGGATGGACCGTTACGGTAACATGGAAGATTATCATTAGCAGAGTTGATCCAGAAAACCAAAGAGCGAGATCTTGGGAGAAACATGAACGCCTACGCCAGCTGGCAGGGCACTTGATGATATCTATGTTCTCACATCAAGCTCTTTTTCTCATCGTGTCTATCAATGTCAATAAAACCAAAAATGGTATCACAGTTCTCAGTTGTTTACTTATTTGTGTTGTAAAGCCACAGTGTATGTGCATTTATTATTTACACAAACTGGGCGCATTGGTGTAGCAGTCAGGACCTGACACTGATAATAGCAGAATCACGGTCAAACCAGGGTTTGATGCCAGCTTTTGACACTTGCGACGGAAGGGACAGACTGACCATCTATTTCTTTGTGCACTCAGGCCAACACAAATCTTTACACTTCACGTACCTACAGCAGGCGCCTGCCTTGTATTACCTCATACTGTTAAAATTAGATTGTACTTTAAATCTGAAGACACGCTGTATTGATACATCTTGGTACAGTAATGATATTCACTGTGAACATCAAAACTGAGATTGGGATTGAACATGCAACAAAACAGATAGATGCAGTCAGTGGTACATAGCTTGACTGTGTACATCGAGGTCAGCTGACTAAAGCCCAACACCTCCTCACTTCGCTTCTACATCTGTGGCAAATCTTAAACTAGTATCAGTGTAAAGCCTTGTGTGTATAGATTTGTTTCAGCTGTGTACTTTCACATGAGAGTTCACTATCCTGCTGTCTTATGTTTCACAATGACAGTACTACAAACAAATTGAATTAGAATAAAGGAAATATAAACGATAAAGAACCTGTATGAAGAATGAGTGAAGCTCATTCTGTATAATATACCAGAATAATCTACACATTGGAGAGAGATCAGTGTGCAGTCATTGAAAGAGTTCAAGTTCTACATTGTAAAGTGAAGTCTCAGTGTAAATCAGTTCTTCACAGTCAGTGCTTGAAACTTTGTTACTCTCTGTGATGCAGCATGTTGTTTTATTTATGCCCCTAATACATTTTATACATGCTCCACAACACATGGAGATATTACAGAAGCAACACAGAACAACTATAGACAGTTACAGCAGAAAGAATTACCAATTATAAAAAATTAAATATAAATAATCCAAAGCTGGTCTCCCTGGCGAAAGGGTTAAGGACGTTGTTCGTAATCCCGTATACCCACGTACGAAACACAGCTGCGTGAGATTCGGCAGCGGCTGGTTACTTATGGAGGTATGTGAGCCGGTTGTTCAGAAAGCAATGGCAAACTACTGAACGTAAAACTTCCCAAGACAATAACAGCAGCTGAAAAATGCATTTGTTGACTGCAATGTCCTGTAAAGCAGTGCTTCCCAAACTTTTCACTTTCACGGACCGACATAAAATTTTCCTTTTGTACCAGGTACCCGTGCCGTTAAAAAAAATTTGTCTCCTTGTAATCTGGACCTCAATATATATTTTAATATAAATATAAGATTTAACGTAATTGTGGGTGTTGTCCCGGTGCGCTAAATACTGCTCCATAATATTATTGGATGACGGTGATTTATTTAATGGTTGTCCCATTTTCATGAGTAAAAATGTTATTGTAGAGATTTACAAATCAAACTTTCTTTTCAAATGTCAAAACTACATTTAGGTCTTCTTGTAAAGGTGTATATATTATACTCGTAATGAACACCAATATAAAATAAAAATAAAATATATCTTGGAAAACGATACCAAATCAGATGTTAAACAAGCTGACTAAATTACAGTATGTTGTAATAACAATTACAAATAATATATAAGAATAATAATAATAACTATTTAATGCGAGAGGTGGGCCTGTTTATTATTTACAAGCCATAAAACGGTGCGGATATATTTTGAGAAAAGGACTATCTTGTTTTAAATACTTCTAAACAATCCTCAAAGGAGAAAATATTTAACTTTTTTCTTACTTTTTTCAACTCATGTTGCGGACCTGCACCGGTCCGCGGACCACCACTTTGGGAAGCACTGCTGTAAAGGATATGCGAAAAGAAAAAATCCAAAAGAAATAAGAGACAGATCTCATCATCTCATTTTATCTCCTCTTGTACCTTTTGGTGTCGAGGTAAAGCATATAAACAGCAGGAGAGAGACCATTTATGGGCTTTGTGTATCGATATTCCCATGGACCCTGTTATTCCTTCTGTCCATCGTTTACATGGTCGGCGTATTCTTCTGCTTCCATTTGGTCTGTACATCATTGCTTGTTGTAGTATACTGTTAGTTGGTAATCTAGTTATATGGCCAAACCATTTAACTTGCTGTTTTCTGATGAAATCTAGCCTGCTATTACCGCCACTTTACCCCTGATTTCTTATTTCCTCGCTTCTTGTTACATGAGTATTCTTCTCAGGAATCTCATTTCTGTTGTTCTAATGTTTCTGTTCTCTTTTTCTGTCATTGTCCAGGTTTGGCTTTGGTAGCATAGAGTTGGTAGAAAGATTGTGTTATAGAGTGTTTTTTTAGTATCTATTGATACATGCTTGTTTTTTGGTGTTGGTGCCACTGATCCAATGAGTTGGTTTGCCTTATTGATATTGCATCTGTTTTAGATCTCGTCTTCTGATTTGCCATTTGATGATATTATGCTTCCTAAGTACTTTAAGCTCTTTACTTGTTTCAGGCGTTTTTCTTTTAGATGAATCTTTGTTATTTTTTCTTCTTTGGTTATAGTCATTACCTCTGTTTCACTGATGTTATTTTCGTGTTATGTTCTTTACACACTTAGTTTGAACTATTTATGTGGACATATAATTCTGCTTCTGAATTTGCTATTTAGTGCTTGATCATCCGCAAATAGTAGTTCTTAAATGGTGTAATTTGCCGTTGGTTCTTTTTCTGTGTTCTGTTCATAATGCAGTGTTGTTGCGGTCTCTGCCTGGTTTCTTTACATATGCTGTCTATACACGGGGGGAAGTCAATAAGTAAGTCACAAATGGCTGTAGAAAAATAACTAAATATGATAACAACTTGAAACCAACATATTTTTATACATACATTGTCCCTTTATTTCTCAACATAATTTCCACCAACATTGATGCACTTATCGCATCGTTTTATCAGTCCTCCCAAACCGGCTGCATAGAACTGCGTGCTCTGTTTTCTAAACAACATTTTCACTTCACATTCAACTTCGGCGTCATTGAGACAATTTTTCTACCCAGCTATGCACCGCTTTATGGGACAAACATTTGTCAGCATAAACAGGAAGCATTTCCTTAATGAATGGCCTTTGCAGGCAGCCCTTTTGCCCACAAAAAACGTACAAGAGCACGTTGCTCTTTGGTTGTACACTCCGTAAGTACAGTTCGCCATTTTGTTTATGCGCTGTGCATGCGCATGAGACATCTAGCACCACCTGACGAACGGGAATATAAAGTTCGATGTTGCCGTCACCTAATGACACCTGTAGAAAACACCAACTACATTTATCTGCCATCCCACAGAACTGTGTGACTTACTTATTGACTCGCCCTTGTAGGTTATAAACTAGAGGGGGAACAGGACACAACCTTGTCATACTCTGGATCTTCTGGTCAAGGGTTCTGAGTTTCCTCCATTTGTTCTTACTGTGCATTCACTAGCAGGGTTAGGATCAGCTAGCCTCTCTCATGTGGGGTGAAAAGTGAAAATTAGTAGCCTGCCAGTGACCTACAGACTACACAAGTTAACATCACCTCCCCGTGGTGTAGACCAGGAAACCATACCGCAAGGTCATGGGTCACTGGGGCTCGGTTTGCCAAGGGGGACGGACTCTCCTTGGTCAGATTTTTCTGTCCTAAACCTGCGACTGGCCTAGCAAGCCGGCAGGGGATTTTCCTACTCCTCAAAGAAAAGAAAAAAAGCATATTTGGACTGGGAAGAAATACAAACTAGAATCAATTCTGGAAATAAGATACACTATGCACTACAACATCTACTAAAATCAAATGCACTATCTCATAACACCAAAATCACAATATACAAAACACTGATCAGACCAGTTGTGTTGTATGGCTCTGAAACCTGGAGTACAACGAAAGGAGATGAAGCCTCGTTACAAACCTTTGAGAACAAAGTTTTAAGACGCATCTTTAGACCCATTAGGTATACACAAAGTGGAGAGTGGAAAAGAAGAAGTAACAAAGACATTTATGATTTGTTTAAGTCCCCGCTAATCATTGGTATCATGAAGGCTAATAGACTACAATGGCTGGGGCTTATAGAAAGAATGGAAGACAATAGGGAAACAAAACTCGCTTACACTCAGGAAATAAATGACTGTAGACCCCAAGGTAGACCAAGAAGACGGTGGAGAGATAATATATATACAGACCTACAAGCACTTGGAATCAACGACTGGCAAGAGAAGGTCAACCAGAGAGACAAATGGAGACGGATTGTATCTGCAGCAAAGAACCTCAATGGCTCGGAACGCTGAAGAAGAAGAAGAAGAAGAAGAAGAAGAAGAAGAAGAAGAAGAAGAAGAAGAAGAAGAAGAAGAAGAAGAAGAAGAAGATATTTGGACTAGCCCAAATGTAGAAGAGACAGACGAAACTGAAAAAAATTAAAAACTGTAAATAACAGTTAAACTAAAAGCAAATATTAGAAATAAAAAAGGCAGTTAAGACAAACATTAATCTACAACAAGTAAAGACTGGCATAACAGAAATTATCAGAAAAACAAATAGATAGTTTGCATACAAATAATAAAGAACAAACCATGATAGATACAAGAGGAATGATCTAAATTAATTTTTTTTTTAAAATCAGAAAAATATAATTTATAACAAGTGATTAATAATGTAGATATATAACAGAACATGTGTCAAAGCAGCATGTAATTATTATCATAATTAAGTTTTATGTCTTAACACAGAAGACAACAGTAAAATACTAGAGACAATATTGTGAAGTGTCTCAAAGACAACAACAGTAATCAATACAATATAACCATGTACAATTGAAGAACACATAAATAACACATACACATAGGGATGACTGAAGATGCACCCACAATTTATCAACACAATATTCAGTATTCCATTCATTGATGCAAACAAGGCTTTATTTTTTCACAAATTATTTTGCACAAGATAAGTTTTTACAAGCAAAATGCTTTCATAACAAAAGCTGGACAAATGAAATTTGAAAACATAAAATGTGCATTATTTACTAGAAATGTTTAGTAATGTCAAAGTAACCCTGTTTACGTGTTATTTAGGTATATTGTGGATGTATTATGTGCATATGTCCACTCAGTGAATCGCACACCAGGGGTGGCATGGTCATTTTATAACTGGCAGCCTTGACTTTCTCAGAGTAGTCTACCTGTTTCATGAGACTGTATCAATAACAAGACTACAACAGTTGGTAGAAGATTGAACTCTCCTGCGGACTGGACTCAAACCACACAGTTCATAAGCCAGTGAATTAGCCATTTTGTCAACTGATAACAGAACAAAGTAATCCATCAAATAAACTCTTCTTTTTCTTTTAATTGATTTTGCTTATTTTGAACTCAAGCATAGTCCACACATGCATTACTAGTAGTTGCTACAACTAGCAAGTGCACTGGACATAGTGCACACACACACACACATTACTAGTAGTTGCTACAACTAGCAAGTGCACTGGACATAGTGCACACATGCATGACTAGCAGTTGCTACAACTAGCAAGTGCACTGGACATAGTCCACACATGCATTACTAGTAGTTGCTACAACTAGCAAGTGCACTGGACATAGTCCACACATGCATGACTAGTAGTTGCTACAACTAGCAAGTGCACTGGACAAAGTGCACACATGCATTACTAGTAGTTGCTACAACTAGCAAGTGCACTGGACATAGTCCACACATGCATTACTAGCAGTTGCTACAACTAGCAACTGCACTGGACGTAGTCCACACATGCATTACTAGCAGTTGCTACAACTAGCAAGTGCACTGGACATAGTCCACACATGCATTACTAGCAGTTGCTACAACTAGCAAGTGCACTGGACATAGTCCACACATGCATTACTAGCAGCTGCTACAACTAGCAACTGCACTGGACATAGTCCACACATGCATTACTAGCAGTTGCTACAACTAGCAAGTGCACTGGACATAGTCCACACATGCATTACTAGTAGTTGCTACAACTAGCAAGTGCACTGGACATAGTGCACACATGCATTACTAGTAGTTGCTACAACTAGCAAGTGCACTGGACATAGTCCACACATGCATTACTAGTAGTTGCTACAACTAGCAACTGCACTGGACTGATTTTGCATGAGTGTTGGCTTTTCCTATTAGCAGTCTCCTTTGCCAACAGGTGAACCTTCTTCTACTTCTGAGGCACTTGTAATTGATGTCCCCTAGTCAAGGATGAGAAATCAACATTTAAGTCCAAGTGACTGGTGTGTTAAAGAAGCTCACTACGCCAGGGTCAGAAGATTGAACTTTCTCCAAAACCACAAAGAATGACAAACAACAAGTGAAGAATATTATATTTAATCACAGCATGTGGCAAATGCAGCACCATTATCTGCACAGTGCATTAAGGCAGGTTATCAAAAAGCACCCTTCATACCAATTATGCTGTCGAGTCAATTACAATTTGATTAACAGTGACCATGATCCAAGAACAAATGGAAGACCATATTTTTCTAACAGCTTCATTCTAGCAGAGTCTCTCCACAATACACTTCTTCCCACAGTAATAATGGGACGATACAAATTCAGAAGAAAGACATGAACAATAAATTATTGCAAATGCAGTGAAAGTGCAAAATGAAGCAGACAAACAGACTGCAATAATATTACAAGTCAATATTTACATTTTCTCTTAAACACAGCAAAATGTGCAAACCATGTTCAAGCAATTCAGGGAAACTTGAACGCTCTATGTGCGTGACTACCAACCCAGAAACATAAACAGGTGACAGTGTGTATGTTAAATTTCACCAACACAAGCCAAGGAGCTTCACACATACTGGAAGTACTGTCTGCAGCTGGATGTTGTTGAACAGAGACAGCTAAACAAACACAACACATGGTCATCCTGATGAGATCATGCACACAAACCTGGTAGTATTAATATACGTGTCTTGCCTACACTCACAACAAAGGAGGTCATTACTGGCACCACCTGTCCACTGCACTTTGTGTGAATGGTTTCACATGTGTATGTCTAGCATTTCAGCTTCTGCTAATGTTTTCCCCATCTATTTCTGAATATTAACAATGTAAAAGTTAGTTGCATATCATTTATAAGACATCACAATCAGCCATGTTATGGCTGTTTGTATTTCTTGCCAAGTTTACTTTCAGTAGTTTGTCATTGCTTTCTGAACGACCGGCAGTCATACCAATGTATGAAAACCAACATAAGGCGGTCTGCTGCCAAACTGCCCACAGCTGTTTCCAACACGGTATATGGAATTATGAATTATGTCCGTAACCCTTTCACCACAGAGCTGGCAATGTAACCACTACAATAAAACACAACTCAGCAAGTGTTTCCCCAGAGTGTATCTCTGACATGTAACCACTACAATAAAACACAACTCAGCAAGTGTTTCCCCAGAGTGTATCTCTGAGATGTAACCACTACAATAAAACACAGCTCAGCAAGTGTTTGCCCAGAGCGTATCTCTGAGATGTAACCACTACAATAAAACACAACTCAACAAGTGTTTCCCCAGAGCGTATCTCTGAGATGTAACCACTACAATAAAACACAACTCAGCAAGTGTTTCCCCAGAGTGTATCTCTGAGATGTAACCACTACAATAAAACACAACTCACCAAGTGTGTATCTCTGACATGTAACCACTACAATAAAACACAACTCAGCAAGTGCTTCCCCAGAGTGTATCTCTGACATGTAACCACTACAGTAAAACAACTCAGCAAGTGTTTCCCCGGAGTGTATCTCTGACATGTAACCACTACAGTAAAACACAACTCAGCAAGTGTTTCCCCAGAGCGTATCTCTGAGATGTAATCACTACAATAAAATACAACTCAACAAGTGTTTCCCCAGAGCGTATCTCTGAGATGTAACCACTACAATAAAAGACAACTCAGCAAGTGTTTCCCCAGAGTGTATCTCTGAGATGTAACCACTACAATAAAACACAACTCAGCAAGTGTTTCCCCAGAGTGTATCTCTGACATGTAACCACTACAATAAAACACAACTCAGCAAGTGTTTCCCCAGAGTGTATCTCTGAGATGTAACCACTACAATAAAACACAACTCAACAAGTGTTTCTCCAGAGTGTATCTCTGACATGTAACCATTACAGTAAAACACAACTCAGCAAGTGTTTCCCCAGAGTGTATCTCTAAGATATAACCACTACAATAAACACAAATCAGCAAGTGTTTCCCCAGAGTGTATCTCTGACATGTAACCACTACAATAAAACACAACTCAGCAAGTGTTTCCCCAGATTGTATCTCTGACATGTAACCACTACAATAAAACACAACTCAGCAAGTGTTTCCCCAGAGCGTATCTCTGAGATGTAACCACTACAATAAAACACAACTCAGCAAGTGTTTCCCCAGAGTGTATCTCTGAGATGTAACCACTACAATAAAACACAACTCACCAAGTGTGTATCTCTGACATGTAACCACTACAATAAAACACAACTCAGCAAGTGCTTCCCCAGAGTGTATCTCTGACATGTAACCACTACAGTAAAACAACTCAACAAGTGTTTCCCCGGAGTGTATCTCTGACATGTAACCACTACAGTAAAACACAACTCAGCAAGTGTTTCCCCAGAGCGTATCTCTGAGATGTAATCACTACAATAAAATACAACTCAACAAGTGTTTCCCCAGAGCGTATCTCTGAGATGTAACCACTACAATAAAAGACAACTCAGCAAGTGTTTCCCCAGAGTGTATCTCTGAGATGTAACCACTACAATAAAACACAACTCAGCAAGTGTTTCCCCAGAGTGTATCTCTGACATGTAACCACTACAATAAAACACAACTCAGCAAGTGTTTCCCCAGAGTGTATCTCTGAGATGTAACCACTACAATAAAACACAACTCAACAAGTGTTTCTCCAGAGTGTATCTCTGACATGTAACCATTACAGTAAAACACAACTCAGCAAGTGTTTCCCCAGAGTGTATCTCTAAGATATAACCACTACAATAAAACACAAATCAGCAAGTGTTTCCCCAGAGTGTATCTCTGACATGTAACCACTACAATAAAACACAACTCAGCAAGTGTTTCCCCAGAGTGTATCTCTGACATGTAACCACTACAATAAAACACAACTCAGCAAGTGTTTCCCCAGAGTGTATCTCTGACATGTAACCACTACAATAAAACACAACTCAGCAAGTGTTTCCCCAGAGTGTATCTCTAAGATGTAACCACTACAATAAAAAACAACTCAGCAAGTGTTTCCCCAGAGATCCTCTGAGATGTAACTGCAGGGGTTGTCACTGGATTTACAGAGTTTGTGCTTTGTGTGACTCTGTCTGCAGGCTGTAGAAAGAGGCCAAGCCATATCAAATAAAACCTGCATCAATGAAGCTGATCCTCTCCCCCTGTAAACCTGTTATCTGACAACTTGATAAACTAACATACAACACAAATTATTGTCGGAATTGTGCCGCAACACATGAAACCCAAGGTGTCAATAGAAGATATGATGACAGAAGTTAACACAGATACAGCTGTGTCTTCCAGCCAAGCAGCCTGTGTTTTGTTGACAGATGGCAAAACAACTGTATCAAAGCTTCTCACATGGGTCTATATAAGTGTACTAGTATTGTCTGGAGTTTGTATTGATTCCCTTATGAGAATTACAATCTACAGTGTCTGTTGAGGCACTTCAGAATCACATGATCATTCTGGGGGAATATATATTTGTGATCAATATCACATCAACCACATTTACTTGCCAGAACACTTGTTGGTACTAATGTGAGGATGTTTTGACTTTGAAGCTTCAATCAACTTTAATTTGAACACATGACTGTTTGGTCAGTAGCTTCCATTACACAATTATATCTGCATACAATTAATTACAGCTGATAGATGCTTCTAATGACACATTTAAGATTAGATTATAAAAATATACAATTATTGTTTTTATTCTAGCTAATATCAACGACGACGTTGAGAGATAAACGGGGTTCAGCATAGGGCCATGAGCATACACAAAGTAGAACCTCTGATTGCAATGACAGGTTGTCAAGATAATCAAACCCAGCTGCATGGCAATGTCAGATGTCTTGTTGAGAGAGCTCAGATAGTTGAAGTAATCAAGCAATTAAATATTACAATATCAAGAATATAACTGTTCAAAATGATTAAAATAGTCAAGTTGATAGGTTAAAAAAAAAGCTGTGCACTAATAACTACACAACTGCACTTCCTCTTTCTTCTTTCACTCTGTATCCACTGTTGTGGCATAAGCCCTCCAAACTAACTTATCTCATAGTTTTGTCTATGTCCTTCCCACATTATTCACTTATGTCTCTTATTCTCTTCTCCATGTGTTTTAATTACACTGTACTCACTACATGTTACAATTTGTTACTTTATTAAAATACTTTCATATAATGTTTCTACAAATGTACTATGTTTCACATTATACCTGATACAAGCTGTGAAACGATGTTACAAACTTCAGTTATTCTGTAAAAACATGTGGGAGAAATACTGGACTGGCACTCGTATGTGTATTAGTCTTCTCCATGTGTTTTAATTACACTGTAATCACTACATGTTACAATTTGTTACTTTATTAAAATACTTTCATATAATGTTTCTACAAATGTACTATGTTTCACATTATACCTGATACAAGCTGTGAAACAATGTTACAAACTTCAGTTATTCTGTAAAACATGTGGGAGAAAATACTGGACTGGCACTCGTATGTGTATAGTATATTAACCTGTAATAATGAGTATAAGAAAATATGATCTGTGATCTCTTTCTTCCCTCTCATTCCATATAAAATGCTACAAGTAATCTGAGAATTTACATTATCTTACACGAGGAGTATTTCTGCTTCGTCACAAACTTGTACATTGCATAAGTTCTTTAGAAAAGTGTAAACATGCTGGTCACTAACCATATGTAATAAGCCATTTAAATTATGATATTGCACATGATAAATAAATGTATATGAAGTAGAAAAATAAATATGTCAATTTATATGAATAGATGTATATAATTATGCAAAAAAAATAATGGATTATTGTTTTTTTCATCATCACGCATGCAATACTTGCTTTGAAAAAGCTTACTGACAATGAAATCAGTGTTGCACAAATGCAGTCATATAAACTGCAGAGAAGGCATCTGGAAACACACCTCTATGGTGTTCATGTAATAACACACCTCTATGGTGTTCATGTAATATGTAATAACACACCTCTATGGTGTTCATGTAATAACACACCTCTATGGTGTTCATGTAATAACACACCTCTATGGTGTTCATGTAATAACACACCTCTATGGTGTTCATGTAATAACACACCTCTATGGTGTTCATGTAATAACACACCTCTATGGTGTTCATGTAATAACACACCTCTATGGTGTTCATGTAATAACACACCTCTATGGTGTTCATGTAATACAACAAAAGGTAATCACGCTTACATACCATCAAGCATGCTGTGGATTTGGTGCCAGGCTGGTATTTTTGTGTGACTGAGAAGTGCATGAAGATGGCTAGTCTGATGCCGCTGTAGTTATCTAGTACGCTTTGTATGATGCAGAGTCATCAGGGAGCTATATCAGGCTGGAAAACACCCATCCAGACTGAGAAATGAATTCGGACCATTGTGCTCATATCTGTAAGTGATAACCTTTGTGCTACCAAGCTCCCAATGTCACGACTATATAACAGTGGTATCACACATAAAACAATCCACAAACATTCACAAGCTACATGGCAAATGTCCAGCTTCCAACTCATCAACACACAGTAAAGTAATAGACCCTCTGACATGCCTGGGGCACATGCCTGGGGATATGGTGCTGGCCCCATGTTTGTACAGACCCAGTCAGCACCCGGTGAATGATGTGGTCAGTATCACGTCAGCCACCTTTATTTCCCAGAACATTTCCCAGACTGACACATCCAGTAACAGTTTGAGTGTATACGAGTTCTAATAGTTCCACTGTAATTATTCAACAAATGAACTAGCTTTCCCTTTACTTCCACACAGAAGAAATACTTTGTTCTCATAGAAGAAATGCACTCTTGCAATGTAATAAATTCTATTAATATAGTAAGGTATATTTGAGACTCAAACTTCAAACAAAGACTGAAGTAAAGTGTAAAAACTTGGTGAAAACTACAACTTGATATTTTCCCTTATTTCCTACAGTCGTAGCAGACAAAACAAAACAGTCTCTCCAGTATATATCAGTAGCAGCAGACACATCACAACAATCTCTTCAGTTTTTATATTAGTAGTAGCAGACATATCATAATAATCTCTTTAATGTAAATATCAGTAGCAGCTGACACATCAAAGCAATCTCTTCACTAGCAGCAGACAATTCACACCAATCTCTTCAGTGCAAATATCAGTAGCAGCATTCACATCACAACAATCACTTCAATATAAATATCAGTAGCAGCAGACACATCACAACAATTCTTTAGTGCAAATATCAGTAGAAGCAGACACATCACAATCTCTTCATTGTAAATATCAGTAGTAGCAGACATATCACAATCTCTTCATTGTAAATATCAATAGCAGCAGACACATCACAATCTCATTATTGTAAATATCAGTAGCAGCAGACACATCACAATCTCTTCATTGTAAATATCAATAGCAGCAGACACATCACAATCTCTTCATTGTAAATATCAATAGCAGCAGACACATCACAATCTCTTCATTGTAAATATCAGTAGAAGCAGACACATCACAACAATCTCTTCATTGTAAATATCAGTAGCTGCAGACACATCATAACAATCTCTTCAGTGTAAATAAAAATAGTGCAAACACATCAAAGTATTCACTTCAATATAAATATCAGGAGCATCAAACAAATGTAACCAAAGGTTGGTTCAGTCAAGCAACATAATAATAAGCATTCATTCAGTATGATACAGTTAATCTTATTTAATTTCATCTTGCAAGAATTATAATTTACCCTTGTATCTATTTCTAGAATCCACCCAAACTATGAATGCAACATTTGGTACCACTGACCATTTGTCTGCCACATAGGTTTGACTGTGGGTTGATACTAACAGCTGTCTGCATGTTGGTAGATATAAAGTGTACAGACCAGAGTTTTTATGTTCACTTCCAACAGGTAGAAATCATTTGCCTCCCTGGAGATTTAAACTTGCGTCTTTGAGATGGAAAGTCCAGTACACTAATTTCTAACCCAGCAGCACGTCTCCATAATCGCTGCAGTATAATATCATTGAATGAAAACAAATATACATAATAAGCATTCATTCAGTATGACCTTCGTCATTCTATATTTCATTCTTTTTTGTATTTGTCCCAAAGCAGTTTCTGGGTAGGGGTCTGTGATGTGATAGGACCCTTACATTTTTGTAGGCCTGATGAATGAAGGAATAAGTGGCCAGTCTTTCCCTCACTTAGTGAGATGACATGCGCAGGTGTCGAGCCCTTGTCTGACTGTGCTTATTACATTATAACTGCATCTCCCTATCAACTTCACTGATGTGCTGATTTATCCTTTGTAGTAACATACATTGTCACTTCTCTAGAGCTTCAATGAAGAAAGTGATGCCCGATATGAATGGGGGAAAGTGCATTTAGTTTACACGCAGCAAGGCAATTACTGTCAGCTTTGTTTGAAATATTTCATCAAGCATCATGTAGAATATATACAGATCTTCCTAGAATTTCACAGACTGCTGAACAATGTAGAACCAAGGAGTTATTCTAATGAGGTGATCATAGGAAAACACAAAGAACAAACTATCTACCTAGCTTCTTAACTTCCATCTCCTTTCTCATCTGATTATTTCACGCAACTGTTCTGCTCTCTTATCTCCTTCCATGCCAGTTTCTTGAACAGCTGTTGCATTTGTTTCACTGAATGTTTTGTAAATTTATATATTAAAGTTACATTATTTTCATTCTGTGATTGGGTCTTGGTAAAACTGACTAATTAAACTTTGTAAAAAAAAAGTCCAAGATCTTTCTCCTTACCTTGAGGCATGTTATGTACATGTTGTTAGCCCTATATTTCTACAGACCAATAATCACTCAACGGGTGACGTGATCAATATCACACCAGCCACCTTTGCTTCCCAGAACATGTCCTGGTACCCATGTTTGGCTGGGCTGGCCTGGGAGCCCAGGTCCACTTCTGACAGATTCTCTGAGCTTTCTCTCTCTCAATATTTATTGCATGTTCATAGCTCCACTGTCATTAGCCCCACTAAAATGCTTACTGATCATTATAAATATATCAATGATTATGCTAGATTTATGGTAATAACAAGTTACAGCAAAAGACTTAACTCACTTGAAAACAATGACAAAGGCATGAAATTCACAGAAGTTTAAATGCTAATGAAGTCGGCGAGTATAGTACGAGCTTACAAGATTTGTGTATATGCAGTTAAGTAATAATGTACCAGTAAGGAAGGCCATATCATTTGTTGAAATAAGACATGACATTGTGTTTCTTATAAATGATTAAAGTCACAAGGTAAAGATGTTATGGCAGATGTTGCAGTTGGAGGTAAAAAGTTAGACATTCACATAGACTAGATCCCTACATAATAAGGTGGGGATGACTAGCTCCCTTCCACTCTGAAAGATGGCAGGTAATATAAAGATAAAACAAATTGCATGTCTAATTCAGGATGTTGCGGTTACACCCAGTTCCTGTTTGCTGTTTGTGATTTATTAGGCATTTTTGTTGTTCAGTAGTTTACCATTGAATACATTTGTAAAATAATAATCGTCACACACACTACATGGTAGCTGCTTATTTTTTAACAGACTTGCATCTTGAAGATGAAACAAACAAGTCAGATGCTTAATAACCAAATTATGGAAAACGCAAAATCCCATGTATCAAGTGAACTGATACAAGCTCCCTTCAGACAGCAAAAACACTCAGTATGCCCAAGACATCTTTATAAGGATGCAATAAGGATGGTGCAATTTATGGGAGACTCCTGGGGGTCATCCCTGGAGCTACAGAGTTCAATCTTTGTGTAATGCTTTCAGCAGGCATCCCTGCCCAAAGAGACCGAGCCATTGGGATAAAAACTCAGTGCAGTGAAGACAATCTTATGTCTTGAAACCCACATTTTTATAAAGACACAGTCACTGAGGACAGCAGAACTATATCATCATTCTAGTTCATACAGAGCATCCTTAAATACAAACATCAATTAACCAGCACAGAATATGTAAACATGGCATCTACAAGTGACATCATCAAGGTTAAGAACAAATATAAAAGAAAATCCATCCAACAAAAAGGGATTCATAACATACTTTTGGTTCTAACCAAGCAAACTAGTAATTAAAATCTGCTGTAAATCCACGCAAAAACAGAAAATGTGCATATGTTCTTGACATATTTCGAAATGGCCAGACACTTGTAAAATCCTTCAGTAGTCTTGGAGTCAGCTTGACCAGTTCGGATGACACAGGTCTGCACAGAAGCAAGTTTCACTTCAAGGAGAAGGCAAGTCACTGTTGATAATGTAAACAGTTATTCTTTAACACAGATACCAGTGTGAATGTTTGTATCAATGATTGCTCTATATAACATATACCTGTGTGAATGTTTGTATCAATGATTGCTCTATATAACATATACCAGTGTGAATGTTTGTATCAATGATTGCTCTATATAACATATACCTGTGTGAATGTTTGTATCACTGTTTGCTCTATATAACATATACCAGTGTGAATGTTTGTATCAATGATTGCTCTATATAACATATACCTGTGTGAATGTTTGTATCAATGTTTGCTCTATATAACATATACCAGTGTGAATGTTTGCATCAATGATTGCTCTATATAACATATACCAGTGTGAATGTTTGTATCAATGATTGCTCTATATAACATATACCTGTGTGAATGTTTGTATCAATGATTGCTCTATATAACATATACCAGTGTGAATGTTTGTATCAATGATTGCTCTATATAACATATACCTGTGTGAATGTTTGTATCACTGTTTGCTCAATATAACATATACCAGTGTGAATGTTTGTATCAATGATTGCTCTATATAACATATACCTGTGTAATGTTTGTATCAATGATTGCTCTATATAACATATACCTGTGTGAATGTTTGTATCAATGATTGCTCTATATAACATATACCTGTGTGAATGTTTGTATCAATGATTGCTCTATATAACATATACCAGTGTGAATGTTTTATCAATAATTGCTCTATATAACATATACCTGTGTGAATGTTTGTATCAATGATTGCTCTATATAACATATACCAGTGTGAATTTTTGTATCAATGATTGCTCTATATAACATATACCTGTGTGAATGTTTGTATCAATGATTGCTCTATATAACATATACCAGTGTGAATGTTTGTATCAATGATTGCTCTATATAACATATACCAGTGTGAATGTTTGTATCAATGATTGCTCTATGTAACATATACCTGTGTGAATGTTTGTATCAATGATTGCTCTATATAACATATACCAGTGTGAGTGTTTGTATCAATGATTGCTCTATATAACATATACCTGTGTGAATGTTTGTATCAATGATTGCTCTATATAACATATACCAGTGTGAATGTTTGTATCAATGATTGCTCTATATAACATATACCTGTGTGAATGTTTGTATCAATGATTGCTCTATATAACATATACCAGTGTGAATGTTTTATCAATAATTGCTCTATATAACATATACCTGTGTGAATGTTTGTATCAATGATTGCTCTATATAACATATACCTGTGTGAATGTTTGTATCAATAATTGCTCTATATAACATATACCTGTGTGAATGTTTGTATCAATGATTGCTCTATATAACATATACCAGTGTGAATGTTTGTATCAATGATTGCTCTATATAACATATACCTGTGTGAATGTTTGTATCAATGATTGCTCTATATAACATATACCTGTGTGAATGTTTGTATCAATGATTGCTCTATGTAACATATACCTGTGTGCATGTTTGTATCAATGATTGCTCTATGCAACATATACCTGTTTGCATGTTTGTATCAATGATTGCTCTATATAACATATACCTGTGTGAATGTTTGTATCAATGATTGCTCAATGTAACATATACCTGTGTGAATGTTTGTATCAATGATTGCTCTATGTAACATATACCTGTGTGAATGTTTGTATCAATGATTGCTCTATTTAACATATACCTGTGTGAATGTTTGTATCAATGATTGCTCTATATAACATATACCTGTGTGAATGTCTGTATCAATGATTGCTCTATATAACATATACATGTGTGAATGTTTGTATCAATGATTGCTCTATATAACATATACCTGTGTGAATGTTTGTATCAATGATTGCTCTATATAACATATACATGTGTGAATGTGTGTATCAATGATTGCTCTATATAACATATACCAATGTGAATGTTTGTATTAATGATTGCTCTGTATAACATATACCTAGTGTGCATGTTTGTATCAATGATTGCTCTGTATAACATATACCTGTGTGAATGTTTGTATCAATGATTGCTCTATATAACATATACCATGTGTGAATGTTTGTATCAATGATTGCTTTATATAACATATACCTGTGTGAATGTTTGTATCAATGATTGCTCTATATAACATATACCAGTGTGAATGTTTGTATCAATGATTGCTCTATATAACATATACCTGTGTGAATGTTTCTATCAATGATTGCTCTATATAACATATACCTGTGTGAATGTTTGTATCAATGATTGCTCTATATAACATATACCAGTGTGAATGTTTGTATCAATGATTGCTCTATGTAACATATACCTGTGTGAATGTTTGTATCAATGATTGCCTCTATATAACATATACCAGTGTGAATGTTTGTATCAATGATTGCTCTATATAACATATACATGTGTGAATGTGTGTATCAATCAATGATTGCTATATATAACATATACATGTGTGAATGTTTGTATCAATGATTGCTCTATATAACATATACCTAGTGTGAATGTTTGTATCAATGATTGCTCTATATAACATATACATGTGTGAATGTTTGTATCATGATTGCTCTATATAACATATACCTGTGTGAATGTTTGTATCAATGATTGCTCATATATAACATATACATGTGTGAATGTGTATCAATGATTGCTCTATATAACATATACCTGTGTGAATGTTTGTATCAATGATTGCTCTATATAACATATACCATGTGTGAATGTGTGTATCAATGAATTGCTCTATATAACATATACCTGTGTGAATGTTTGTATCAATGATTGCTCTATATAACATATACCTGTGTGAATGTTTGTATCAATGATTGCTCTATATAACATATACCTGTGTGAATGTTTGTATCAATGATTGCTCTATATAACATATACCAGTGTGAATGTTTGTATCAATGATTGCTCTATATAACATATACCTGTGTGAATGTTTCTATCAATGATTGCTCTATATAACATATACCAGTGTGAATGTTTGTATCAATGATTGCTTTATATAACATATACCAGCGTGAATGTTTGTATCAATGATTGCTCTATGTAACATATACCTGTGTGAATGTTTGTATCAATGATTGCCCTATATAACATATACCAGTGTGAATGTTTGTATCAATGATTGCTCTATATAACATATACCTGTATGAATGTTTGTATCAATGATTGCTCTATATAATATATACCAGTGTGAATGTTTGTATCAATGATTGCTCTATATAACATATACCAGTGTGAATGTTTGTATCAATGATTGCTCTATATAACATATACCAGTGTGAATGTTTGTATCAATGATTGCACTATATAACATATACCTGTGTGAATGTTTGTATTAATGATTGCTCTATATAACATATACCTGTGTGAATGTTTGTATCAATGATTGCTCTATATAACATATACATGTGTGAATGTTTGTATCAATGATTGCTCTATATAACATATACCAATGTGAATGTTTGTATTAATGATTGCTCTGTATAACATATACCAGTGTGAATGTTTGTATCAATGATTGCTCTGTATAACATATACCTGTGTGAATGTTTGTATCAATGATTGCTCTATATAACATATACCTGTGTGAATGTTTGTATCAATGATTGCTGTATATAACATATACCAGTGTGAATGTTTGTATCAATGATTGCTTTATATAACATATACCTGTGTGAATGTTTGTATCAATGATTGCTCTATATAACATATACCTGTGTGAATGTTTGTATCAATGATTGCTCTATATAACATATACCTGTGTGAATGTTTGCATCAATGATTGCTCTATATAACATATACCAGTGTGAATGTTTGTATCAATGATTGCTCTATATAACATATACCTGTGTGCATGTTTGTATCAATGATTGCTCTATATACCATATACCAGTGTGAATGTTTGTATCAATAATTGCTCTATATAACATATACCTGTGTGAATGTTTGTATCAATGATTGCTCTATATAACATATACCAGTGTGAATGTTTGTATCAATGATTGCTCTATATAACATATACCTGTGTGAATGTTTCTATCAATGATTGCTCTATATAACATATACCAGTGTGAATGTTTGTATCAATGATTGCTCTATATAACATATACCAGTGTGAATGTTTGTATCAATGATTGCTCTATGTAACATATACCTGTGTGAATGTTTGTATCAATGATTGCCCTATATAACATATACCAGTGTGAATGTTTGTATCAATGATTGCTCTATACAACATATACCTGTGTGAATGTTTTTATCAATGATTGCTCTATATAACATATACCAGTGTGAATGTTTGTATCAATGATTGCTCTATATAACATATACCAGTGTGAATGGTTGTATCAATGATTGCTCTATATAACATATACCTGTGTGAATGTTTGTATTAATGATTGCTCTATATAACATATACCTGTGTGAATGTTTGTATCAATGATTGCTCTATATAACATATACATGTGTGAATGTTTGTATTAATGATTGCTCTATATAACATATACCAATGTGAATGTTTGTATTAATGATTGCTCTGTATAACATATACCAGTGTGAATGTTTGTATCAATGATTGCTCTGTATAACATATACCTGTGTGAATGTTTGTATCAATGATTGCTCTATATAACATATACCAGTGTGAATGTTTGTATCAATGATTGCACTATATAACATATACCTGTGTGAATGTTTGTATCAATGATTGCTCTATATAACATATACCAGTGTGAATTTTTGTATCAATGATTGCTTTATATAACATATACCTGTGTGAATGTTTGTATCAATGATTGCTCTATATAACATATACCTGTGTGAATGTTTGTATCAATGATTGCTCTATATAACATATACCAGTGTGAATGTTTGTATCAATGATTGCTCTGTATAACATATACCTGTGTGAATGTTTGTATCAATGATTGCTCTATATAACATATACCTATGTGAATGTTTGTATCAATGATTGCTCTGTATAACATATACCTGTGTGAATGTTTGTATCACTGTTTGCTCTATATAACATATACCAGTGTGAATGTTTGCATCAATGATTGCTCTATATAACATATACCAGTGTGAATGTTTGTATCAATGATTGCTCTATATAACATATACCTGTGTGAATGTTTGTATCAATGATTGCTCTATATAACATATACCAGTGTGAATGTTTGTATCAATGATTGCTCTATATAACATATACCTGTGTGAATGTTTGTATCACTGTTTGCTCTATATAACATATACCAGTGTGAATGTTTGTATCAATGATTGCTCTATATAACATATACCTGTGTGAATGTTTGTATCAATGATTGCTCTATATAACATATACCAGTGTGAATGTTTGTATCAATGATTGCTCTGTATAACATATACCTGTGTGAATGTTTGTATCAATGATTGCTCTATATAACATATACCTATGTGAATGTTTGTATCAATGATTGCTCTGTATAACATATACCTGTGTGAATGTTTGTATCAATGATTGCTCTGTATAACATATACTTGTGTGAATGTTTGTATCAATGATTGCTCTATATAACATATACAGTGTGAATGTGTGTATCAGTGATTGGTCTATAACATGTGTACAAGTGTGATTGTGTGTATCAATGATTGCTCTATATAACACATATACCAAGTGTGATTGTGTGTATCAATGAATGCTCTATTTAACACACATATATACTAGTATGAATGACTGCAACAATGATTGCTCTATATAACACATATGCAAGTGTGATTGAGTATATACTCTATACATCTACATGTGTGATTGTGTATATCAATGATTGCTCTATAAAACATATCTACATGCGTGAATGTGTATATCAACGATTGCCCTATATAACACATATACAAGCATGAATGTGTGTATGAATAAAGCGTAAAAGAAGAAGATACAC
This sequence comes from Cepaea nemoralis, assembly GCA_014155875.1. Taxonomy (NCBI): domain Eukaryota; kingdom Metazoa; phylum Mollusca; class Gastropoda; order Stylommatophora; family Helicidae; genus Cepaea; species Cepaea nemoralis. Next base: position 234,460 of record JACEFZ010008931.1, on the reverse strand, counting down.
GAGTGAATGTCAATATTTAACAAAAACCTGTGTGAATGTCTTTGTACAACATATATCATCATCATCATGTGCCCAGTCAACTGGTGTAGGTGTTTCATGTCTCTCCACAGATCTCGGTCCTTGGTGCTCTGGATCAACTCTGCTGATGATATTTATTCCTCCATCCACTGTCTCAGTCCATCCAGCATAATTTCTCTTGGTCCACCTCTGTATCTTTCCGTACTGGTCTTACCAGTTGTCACAATGTTCTCCAATATCTCTCTTCTCATCACATGACCAAATGCTGTTTGCCTCTTTCTTATAATTTTGTATAATGTTCTAGTTTCATTAGCCTCTTCCAGGCAATCATTGTTAGTTACTCTGGCAGTCTAAGGTTTTTACAACATTTGACTCAGAAACCACATCTCCTCAGCTTCTAAGCTCTTTCTAATTTGATTATGTGGTTGTTTCGGGATTTGAAATTTAAATATTGAGCACAACCCACTACTGGCAACACCGATCGCATTCTGGTATGAACCTAAGGCCTATCCACGTCAATATGGAAGCCTATACTCGAGTTTCGCCCTCGTTTGAGCTCGTCGGTAGTGCATATCCCTGACCGGATCCGGAAACAGTCCCGGATCACGCGTGTGAAGCGGGTGTGTAACCACGCGGCATACACTGGACACACCAAATTATCACAACAGAACATCACAATGCTACCCATCGTAGGCTATGCTCAAGATTGCCCAATCGCCGCGACCGACGTCCGTCAATCGATGGGACCCGAACGATGTCTTTCTAATTTGTTCATTCACATTACATGATTCACTGCCATACAGAAAAACAGGTTATATTATTATGAATGTCATTATATAATACATGTAACATTGTGAATGTCATTTTATAATAGATATGCTAGTGTGGATGTCGAGGAGTGGCTGGCCGAGTGGCTAGAATGCCAGATTCTCCTTTGGGAGAACTGGATTCGAATCCTCAGTAAAGCGTGGAGTTTTTTTTCTGTCAGGGGCAAAAAGAAAACTCTAACCTGGACAGTTTGCAGCGACTGCACTAGCCAGGCAGCCTTAATTCCTAAGGCTCAAGACCCCCCTGCCATACACCGAAAGGTACCATATTGGCAATAAATGACAGTGTGGGTGTCATTATATGTAGAATACAGTCCAAAAGCAAGAACTTGTTAAAGGTCTGTGATATTTTACCAGGAAAATAAGCCCTTAGGTTTAGAAAAAAGCCCATGCACAAAAGAGCAAGTGACCTCCATGGCAAATAGCGCAAAAAAAAGTGTAAAGCTGTAATATGATGTTAGGTCATGGATTTATGAGGTTGGAGGACCAGCTTTCTTACTCACCAACTTTTCTTCCCAGACACAATTTTATACTACCTATTATACAAGGATGGGTACACACATGTAGTCTAGAACAAACAAATTACCTGGTGCAATTCTATGAGAATGCAGAAATGTCAGCAGTGGGCAGTGTTGACTCATCTGCTTTAGGAGTATTCAGCGGTCCCTGCAGTACACTGGCTTGTGAAGATTCACTAGGGCCACTGATGTTTGCAGTAATTGTTGTTGCTGGCTTGTTGAGGTCCTCTTGCCTGTTGGAGTCCTCTTTGAGACTCTCAGCGGCTACACTATGCTCATGTGCTACAAACATGTGGTCCTCAGAAACTGCAGACACTCCATTCAGCTTCAATTTATCAGGTCCATCACCATTTGTGAAGGATTCTGATGTTCCTTCAGATGAGTCATGCATCTTTGACACATCCCACATCAAGTCTTTGGCAACTACATTGTCCTGAGTATTCTCAGCAGCAAGACTAGTTGCAGACTCTCTGGAGATATTCTTTGAGTCATCTGACAAAGAATTTTGTGTCATTCTTTTAGCATGTGAAGCAGAAATATTACCAGTTGGGGTTTTCTCTTGGCTTAGAGCAACCTTGTTGCTTTCTAAGGCCTGTTTCTCGACTTTACTAGAAGCATATGATAGAACATTTGCCCTATCCATATTATTCAAATCAAGTGTGGTGTCTTTCGTACCACTACCATTACTGGTGAGGCAGTTTAGAGTTACATCTGTGATCTCGGAAGATTTCTCCTTGGGCTTTGGAACCTCTGAACCCTGGAAGAGCAATAAAAATACACATGTCATTTATCAGTACATTAGAATTTCAAAATGAACAATCTTCTGTCTATTCTCTATTTTTCCCCCTGCCCATCAGTAAAAGAAGAGAATACTTCATTGTATTCAGCTTGTCCTTAACCACTGGGAGAAAAGTTTTCTAATGTGATAAATTTACATAGCTGTTCATACAATTTCTTTAAGAGGAGCTACAGGTGAGGTATTATCAATTTAAAAAACAAAACAAAACAAGTCCTGTTGCAGGAACATGCTGTGGGTGTATTAAGTGCTAAGATCACCACATATTTGAGACCTGAGTGCACAGAGTGATAGATGGTCAGTCTTTGCCTTGCGTAGCGAACAAAGAGTGCAGGCATTGTACCCTCATCTGATTACATTCATACCACTGTTAGCTTAACTAACCAACCTTCACACCAACACACCCCATTATATTACACAACACACTACGGATATAACCAAACAATATATTCCCACTGCTGAAATGTTACAGAACAGTTCTTAGAATATCATGCACCAAGAAGAAGAACAACACTGACATTCTACATGATCTAACATTGACAAAAACTGACTCACAAACAGCATCATATCTCAGAAACTGAAATACTTTGGTCATATAAAATGTCACAATGGCTTCAAATAGAACAGTGATGGAAGGTGTGCTTCCTGGAAGAAGAGACAGGGCATGAAGAGGGACACAGGACACTGCAGACACCTTGGGCATGAAGATGCATGAGAAAAGGCCAGAGATCAAGAAATGTTTTGATGGATTGTGATGAGAGCGATGTTCTGCAAATGATCTGCTACATGATGATAATATTTACACAAGAAGAACAGTTAATCTTATTGACTTAATAAATACACAATTACCCTCATTTTAAAAACACCCTAAACATTCAGCAAGGCCACTGTTTTCTCTTGCGAGAAATGTCCAAGCTCTTTCTTGCTAGTATGTTCTTTCTATAATTTTATTTGTTTGTTTGTTTAAATATCCCTCCCATTTGCACTGGTTGCTGTTTCACCAATGTCTAATATTATATTTGTTGTTATATCTGAAAATTTGATCATGTAGAGACAATGGCAGAGGAAAACAGTGACAAATAAGAGCTTTAGTAAGATATTTTTTATGGACACATTTGTGAATAATACAGCAGAATGGGTGTTAAACATTCACACATCAAGAAATCTTAAGAGATTTTGAAGCCTCTTTGTTTATCAGTGTCTCTTCCTGACATTAGTTATGTAGTTTTATTTGATGTAAAAGACTCAGTGACTACCAGTGTCTGTTCCTGACATTAAGTTTGTAATTTAGTTTGATTTAAAAGACTCACTGACTACAATTGACCAGGATCACTTTCATTGCACACACACATATCTCCACAAGTACTTCAGTTTCCTTCCATAGATCATACAAGGAGAATGTTCAGAATGTACATGAACTATGTTGCACCAGCAAAGATCAAAATGTGTATATATCAAAACCACACATGCTATAAATAATCTGTTCTGTGTATGTTGTCAAATGTAGCCTACTCTATTTAATTGACAATTATTGAGGTATTAATAATGTCGGTCTCCTTGGCCAAAGGCTTGTGAACGCGGTTCATGCGCCACTTACCAGGCATTCGAAATGCAGCTGCGACCGATTTGTGCCGCAAACTGTGTCGCGTTGTGTTATAACATGTTGGTATGGGAGCCGGTCATTCAGAAAGCAATGGCAAACTACTGAACGTAAAAACTTGCCTAGTACATCAACAGCAAGTAATGCTGGTGTTGACTGCAACGTCCTGCAAGAGATATGCAACATTTAAAAAAAAATTTTTAATGTGCACAGCATGTTAGTTTTTTTTTTAAAACTTGAGCTCTATGCTAGATGACCAATTCACTAACCCAGAATAAGCATACCATTCTTAAATTTATATTTCTTTGCTTTTATTTAAAAGTTTGTTATTAAAATGCACATCATGATTCAAACCTGGCCAGCCTGATTCTGAAGCAGACATTGTACCTGCAAACCACCCTATCCTACAACAGATTTTTAATGTGGCCATAAGCCCGCTTGTCTCCTTTACTTTGCATTTTGAACCTTCCCTTGTAGCATTTCCCATCTTGTTCATCTTGGGACAACGGTTGCTGTCTTGAGAATGCCACAACACAGTTGCTTTAGTGGAAGCTGATAGGTTAACCCTTTTAGGACGGTTCGGCCGGAAAATCGGCCCTGACGTCACCACACAGTCATAGTGAAAAACCCGAATCGGCTGATTTGGCCGATCCCGTTGTAAGAACTGCTTTGGTTGGTTTGCTTTTAATAGTACAGACCAATCAAATGCTTCCTTGCAATCGTCAGCCATTTTACCCTTCACATGGCCGTTTGTAGCGTGATTCAAACAAGTGGATATTATTATGTGCTTTTTTTTCCCGAAGTAACCCATTTTTGCGTGGATTTTTGAGTTCTAAAATGGCCAGCTTTGAACCCGAAGATGTACTAGCATTGACTAACTCTGATAGTAGCGATTTTGTCAGTTCAGAACTGTCAGATAATGACTTTAGTGATACAGAAAGTGCCCATGAGGATTTCAACCTCGTGTCCCCGTAGTTTTGTGTATTGGGAATAAAGAAGATCGTGTTATCTATATCCATTCATGGCGATGTCCGGACCAAAAAAACATGTCACCAGTTGATAGCCAACCTATTACAAATGTCAATAGGGACTTCATAGTAGTTGTTTATTTAACCATAAGTGTTTAAAATTATTCTAAAGTGGCGTAGGTATTCAATGAGGAAATTTTAGGTGAGAACCACAAATTGAAGAACCTACATTTGAAGAAATCCTATATGTAATCACACGACTTAAAAACAATAAGGCAACTGGGACTGATGGAATTGCTGCTGAATTTATAAAGGCAGGTGGCCATGCATTACATCTAAAGCTGTACGAACTAATAATAACAATCTGGAGGACTGAAGAATTACCCCATGACTGGAAAGAGTCATTATTGATACCTATCTTTAAGAAAGGAGACAAGTTCCAATGTGGAAATTATAGAGGAATATCACTACTGTCCACAAGCTATAAGATACTATCCGCAGTATTACTAAATAGACTAAAACCAAATTCAGAAGACATATTAGGTGACTACCAGGCGGGTTTTAGACAAAACAGATCAACAATAGATCAGATATTTATCTTACGACAAATAGCCGAGAAACATTGGGAATATAAAAGAGATCTCCATAACATTTTTGTGGATTTTAAAAAGGCTTATGATAGTGTCCATAGGAATAGTCTATGGAATGCTATGCAGGAATTTGGAATACCAAGGAAGTTGATCACCATGACCAGACTATGCATGGAAGATACTTATAATGTAGTAACATATAAAGGCAGGAAATCAGACCCCTTCCAAATAACATCTGGCTTGAAACAGGGTGATGCACTATCGCCGCTACTCTTCAATCTGGCTCTAGAGAAAGTTGTAAGGAAGATAAAGGAGGAATGTGATATTGGAGGAACATCCAAGCTGCTTGGTTATGCAGATGATATAGATATTATAGGGCAAAGTGAACAAAAGACATTGGAAATAATGACTCACTTAAAGGAAAAAGCCCAACAGATGGGGCTGGTTATCAACCAAGATAAGACAGAATATATGGTAATTTCAAGAGACGGAATGGCTAAAAACTCTGGCCACATACAAATAGATAATATGACCATTAAAAGAACGGAAACATACAAATACCTGGGTACAATCTTCAACTGCTCCAACATCATAAGGGAAGAAATACAAACTAAAATCAACTCTGGAAATAAGATATACTATGCACTACAACATCTACTAAAATCAAAGGCGCTATCTCGTAACACCAAAATCACAATATACAAAACACTGATCAGACCAGTTGTGCTGTATGGCTCTGAAACCTGGAGTACAACGAAAGGAGACGAAGCCTTGTTACAAACCTTTGAGAACAAAACTTTAAGACGCATCTTTGGACCCATTAGGGATACACAAAGTGGAGAGTGGAAAAGAAGAAGTAACAAAGACATTTATGATCTGTTTAAGTCCCCGCTAATCACTGGTATCATGAAGGCTAATAGACTACAATGGCTGGGGCATATAGAAAGAATGGAAGATAATAGGGAAACAAAACTCGCTTACACTCAGGAAATAAATGACCGTAGACCCCGAGGTAGACCAAGAAGACGGTGGAGAGATAATACATGTACAGACCTACAAGCACTTGGAATCAACGACTGGCAAGAGAAGGTCCACCAGAGAGACGAATGGAGACGGATTGTATTTGCAGCAAAGAACCTCAATGGCTCGGAAAGCTGAAGAAGAAGAAGAAGAAGAAGAATTTAGTACCAATTCATACATAGTGGTATGAAATATTTTAATTTTTACAAAATACAAATGAGGTCATCAAATTTGCATAAACATGAACAAAACAACTTCAATCATACACAGAAATAAACTTTACTATATCCTCTTTAAGAATATATATACTTGTATATATCTATATAGGGTTCTAATATTTTTTTTTGAATTTATAAAATTGTCACTTCAGTCATTTCTGTACTCAAAAACAATGGCTCCGTCTTCTTCAGAGGGAAACCTAAATTTGACCCAATGTTGTTCCGTCCTAAAAGGGTTAATACCTGACTAGATGGTGTTTCTCAAGTCCTAAGAAACTTCAGACCTTATTTGTCCTGAGGTTTACTTCACAACCAAAGACATTATGTTCATCCAGTCCAAAGAAGTGATGATGGAACAGTTTCTGTCAGACAGGGACTCTCATGAGACAGCTAAGCTCAAAAACAGGTAAGATAACTATACCTTCATGATTTACCCATTCCTACATCAATAAAATTAGCAGCAACGGCCAGATGTGTCGGCCGAAAGGTGCAAATATCGCAGCTCTGCTGGAAATTGGCTTATGGCAATTACATATAAAACAACATTCCGGACAAACACAGCAGAAGAAGAAGAAACTTTGTTTCCTGTAGTTCCTTTATCTTGATAGATGTTATTTTTCCTTCTGAGCTTCTTCAATTTGTATCTTATCCCTACCATATTCACTACCATATTTCAGCTGCTATTTGTAATATTCTTACCTCTTTTAATATTGTTCCAATTTTGCCCAATTCTTCAAAGGCATAATCTAAGTGGCATTGCCTAGATGTCATATACTTTTCCCCATTTTAACAATAACTGCAAACAAATAACCTTTATATTATATATGGAAATGTTTGTAGTATTCTATTATTTTGGCAGTGTGTAGTCAACTGGGAACAAGTGGCGACAATTAGATACGGAAATAATTATTCATCGCCCATAGAGATAAAAAGAGGAGTATGGTAGGGATGCATGTTGTCCCCAACTTATAGACAGAAATAATTTTCAAACAAGTCAAATTGCCTGGACTTAATATCGAGGGGAAATTCATAAACAAACTTAGGTATTTGAATAACGAAGACACAAACAATAGATTGCACGATTTATTGCCTGGCATATTTTGCTGCATCTCGTCAGGTACATACTGCAGAAATCACACAACTTACGTGAATTAATTAGATAAATCCTTCAAACTGAAATATACACATGTTCGCACAGTAATGTCGATTGTCTACCACGGTAATTTTAAACTGACTAACATGTCTTTCTGCTTACACAAGGACGGCTTACGGAGGTTGATTAGTATAGCTTCAGCAAACTTTAACAATCGACTACTTTGTGTGTTGAACAACACACGGAAGGCACTGTCTCTTTCAACCACGTGACCACTCTCGAGCACATGTCTCCCGACCGATGAAGCCAGACTTTTCCGGTGTGTCGGCCTGCCTAGGCTACCATCTTCTGTGTGTAGTATCTTGTCCAACCAATTCGGAATATGTTCCGAAACCCTGCAATGTAACTGTCGCTCAGTTCTGCCTATGTAGATGGCCTCGCATCTGCATGTAAATTGGTAAATACAATTTGATTTGGCGTACAAAGCTACAGGTTCTTTTACTGCTGGGACTGGGATCGGTGTGTTTCTGTACCTGATGACTAGAGCTGCAGCACAGAATGTTCGCTCAACTGCTGTGGTGAGCCGGTCCCGCAGACGTTGCATTACGTCATCTTCTCGGAAGGTTAGCTGGATGAATACTTTGAGTTTAGGGACTGTAGTTACTTCTGATTTCGGTTTGGGCTGTTGGCAGTGGCGCTTTATAAATCCTGTGGAGTACCCATTCAGGTTTAAGGCATTCTTCAGAGTTTTAAATTCCTCTGTCAGTGTGTCCTGGGTGCATATCTTCCTAGCACGGTCAAACAGGGTCCGTACTAAGCCCCGTTTGTACTGGACAGGTGCGAAGCTCTGAAAATTTAAGTATTGGCCAGTCCATGTTTCTTTGCGGTACACCGATCTTTGAATTGTGCCATCTGCTCTACGTCTCATTAGGATATCTAGAAACGGCAACGCTTCGTTGTGTTCGTGTTCCATAGATAAAGAGATGTTTATATGTGTCTCGTTCATTGTGGCCTGGAACGACGTTGCTTGTAGCTCGTCTGTGGTGATAATTAGTATATCGTCCACGTAACGACGGTAAAAGGCCAAGTTATTGATTTCTGAGGATCTCTTTTCTTCTAAGTGTGTCATGAAGATGTCCGCTAGAATAGGTCCAAGTGGGCTCCCCATGGCCACTCCGTCAATTTGGCGATATGACTTGTTTAGAAAGTTGAATTGTATGTTGGCAGTACATAATTTTAATAGCCTCTCTAGAATAGCTGATGGTATGCCTAGTTTTAGTTGTTTGTCTCTAATGCGTTCGCTTATTATATTCACGGTCTCATCTAATGGAACGTTGGTGAATAAAGAGGCAATATCCATGGATGCCATGTGTTTGTTGTTTATGTCCATAGTATCCAATAATTCCACCAGTTCGAATGTATCCCTGAGTGTTCTTGGATCGATGGACTGTCGTACTGGCTTTAAAATTTCAGCTAGCCATCTCGCCATTCGGTGTTGTGCCGAGTTAACCATGGAAAGGATCGGTCTTAGTGGGATGCCGGGCTTGTGAAGCTTGGGTAGACCGTACATCTGAGGTGTTTGGGAGCCACGCGGTGTGAGCGTTTTTGCAGTGGCCTCACTGATGAGTCCTGCATTCACAAGTGACTGGATTTCTTTCCTCATTTTTGCATCCAGGTCCTCCGACCTGTTGACTGTTTGCTCTATTCTGAATTTAGATGCGTCTGATAATATATCATCCATTTTTCTCTGGTAGTCTGATATGTCCATCAGTACTGCACTACTCCCTTTGTCAGGTTTCAATATTACAAGGGTTTTGTTGGCCTTTAACGCTTTTAAGGCAGTAAGGTGTTCGTTGGTCAGCGGACATGTCTGTTTAGAGGGGGTTGTGCGATACTGGTGTTCTAAATCTACCAGTTTGGCCTTCAGCCACCCGACTGACTCAGCAGAAGTAGGTGATAACTTGGAGACTTGATCAAACAACATTTCAAATTGTGCTTGCGACTCAACATGGTTAATGTGTTTGGGCTTTATGCAGAATTTTAATCCGTATGCAAGGGCCTCCGTTTCAATGTTGTTGAGTACGTACGACGATAAGTTCCTCACATACTTCTCTGGGTTGTCTAGTACTGACGTAGTTACTCTTTCAGTGCTCAGTGATTTGTGAGGCGAGCATTCTCTGCGATTTTCACCTTTGTACGCCAAATCAAATTGTATTTACCAATTTACATGCAGATGCGAGGCCATCTACATAGGCAGAACTGAGCGACAGTTACATTGCAGGGTTTCGGTACATATTCCGAATTGGTTGGACAAGATACTACACACAGAAGATGGTAGCCTAGGCAGGCCGACACACCGGAAAAGTCTGGCTTCATCGGTCGGGAGACATGTGCTCGAGAGTGGTCACGTGGTTGAAAGAGACAGTGCCTTCCGTGTGTTGTTCAACACACAAAGTAGTCGATTGTTAAAGTTTGCTGAAGCTATACTAATCAACCTCCGTAAGCCGTCCTTGTTTAAGCAGAAAGACATGTTAGTCAGTTTAAAATTACCGTGGTAGACAATCGACATTACTGTGTGAACATGTGTATATTTCAGTTTGAAGGATTTATCTAATTAATTCACGTAAGTTGTGTGATTTCTGCAGTATGTACCTGACGAGATGCAGCGAAATATGCCAGGCAATAAATCATGCAATCTATTGTTTGTGTCTTCGTTATTCAAATTCATCACGGGAAAACTTAGGTATGCTGACGATCCAGTGAAACTAGCAGAAGGCGAGAAAGAGTTATTAAAAACTAGTGGCACAAGTAAACAGGGATAGTGCAGAATGTGGCTTCAATATAAACATCCAAAACATCTAAAACTATGATAATTAGCAGTGGAAAGGAGAGGCCGTCAATGAACATCACAGTAAATGGGGAGATACTAGAACAAGTTTCTACTATCTTGGACAAGTAATAACAGATGATGGCAGAAGTGAAACAGAAATTTAAAAAACAGAACAGGGATGGTCAAATATGCTTTCAACAGCATGAAATCAGTATTAACACCTAGGAAGATTAAAAACACATTAAAAATGAGAATTATCAAATGTTATGTGTATTGAATACTACTATATGGCATGGAAGCCTGGACAATGAACAAGCAATTAGAAAGTAAAATAGAGGCCCTGGAGATGTGGATATACAGAATAATATGTCATATTTAAATGAAACTAAGATTATCAAATAGAGAGGTTCTTGAAAAACTGGGAATGAAAAGACAGTTGATGAAAGAAATCAAAAAGAGGCAAGTGAAATATTTCAGCAACATTAAAAGTCATAACAATCATATAAAACACATACTGGAGGATAAGGTTTAAGGCAAGCAAGCAAGAGGTAGACAACGGTACAAGTGGGAAGATAACATGAAGAGATGGACAAAAAGTAGCCTGAAAAATACAGTAAAGTACAATAAAGACAATAGACAGTGTTGGAGATTCAATGCAGGCAACCTTCATTGCAGAGACAGCACCTGATTGAAAAGTCAACAGGACAAGCCAGCTACCAATTTATGTCTGTTCTTGCTGTAGAATATTTTCTTAATAGTTGTTTCTCAAATTCTAGATAGGAAAATCTGTCTTCACATATGCTTACCTTCACATTTTTTCAAACACAGCATAAACTGACCTAATCTTTTCATCTTTAGTGGTTCTGATCACGTAGAGTGCCCTGGTCATCCACTGCACCTGTATTCGTCTCCAGTCTTCTTGACTTGTCTTGCCACTGGACTCAGGCGAGAGAGTGAGGTCGACGAATTGCGCAACTCTTCCTCACTTTAATCCAATTCATCGTGCAAGTCATTCTTTATTCAACTTCATATATCACCGTCAAGCCCTGTGGCGATTGGGCAAGCAGCGACGTGACAGGCATGGGTATACTGGCAGTCGTAGTCGCAGACCTACACACAAGCGACTCATGCCATATGGTCGTCTTCTACTGACCGGAGCAGCAGTGGGATTCGGCAGCCCCCTGAGTGACTGAGCAGCCCTCTATAGGAAAGCACTGCTCATCTCCATAGCATGAGGAAGGGGTTAGAAAAGGTGCCCTAAACATTGTCTGCTCCATCATTACCTAACCAGCTAGCCTCGGTTGGTGGGTACCCTATACTGGGGTAGACATACAAACAAAGTAAAAACAGGTAATGCTAAAAAGCAAACCATATTCCCTTGACAATTGGAACTTGAACCATGACCAATGAAGATGACGTCAAGAACATGTTCTATGAGGACCTGCACAATGTATTAACATCTGTTCCCAAAGGAGACAAACTTATACTCCTTGAGGATTTCAATGCCAGAGTAGGCACGGACACCACCTCTTGGAGTGGCATTATTGGAAACCACGGAGTCGGAAAATGTAAAAGCAATTGACTTCTCCTTCTTCAGACATGTGCTGAACATGATCTCCTGATTATCAACACAATTTTTCGTCTTCCCATGAGAAAAAGAACAATGCGGATGCACCCTCACTTGAAACACTGGCACCTCATTGACTATGTCATCGTCAGGAGGAGTGACAGACAAGACATTCAGGTGACAAAATCCATGTGTGGTGCCGAATGTTGGACAGACCATTGTCTCATTATCTTGAATATAAACACACACATCAAACCACCCGGCGTCCTCAAGGGGTAAAAGTGCAAATAAAACTAAATGTCACCCGCCTAAACTGCAAAAAAATGCAGCTGTCGTTTGAAAATATGCTGGAAGACCGCCTCAAGCCCAATGCTGCAGCTAAACAGGATACGGAAACAGAGTGGAGAGCCCTAAAGGACATAATTTACAAAAATGCTATAGAAATCCTGGGACCAGTCCCCTGAAAGCATAAAGACTGGTTTGATGAAAATTCCGAAAGAAATCAACCAATTGCTGGCCGAGAAACATCTTCTCCTCAAGGCACATTTGAATGACCCGAAGTCAACATCCAAAAAAAAAGAAAAAAAGATGCCTTTAATAACACCCAGAGAGTAGTGCAGCAGAAACTTCGGCACATGCGGGACTCCTGGCTGAGCAACAAAGCTGATGAGATTCAAGGCTTTGCTGACAGACATGATATGAAAAACTTCTATGACTCACTGAAAGCAGTCTATGGTCCTACATCACCAGGCATAGTTCCCCTTCTCAGTGCAGATGGGGTAACTTTGGTCACCTATAAGAAAGAAAATGCTTCAACGCTGGGCAGAGCATTTCAGCAACATCTTAAATGCAACCTCCTCCTTTGATGAGGAAACCATCAAGTCCCCACCAAAGATACTCTTGATCACCTGCCAACCATGGTGGAAGTAAATAAAGCCATCCAGCACCTCTCCAGCGGCAAGGCCTGACTTCATCCCAGCAGAGATATACAAGGCAGGTGGGCCGGTTGTAATAGAGCAGCTTCACCAAGTCTTTACAAATTTATGGGTGAATGAGACCATGCCACAAGATTTCAAGGACGCTTCAATAGTCCACCTTAACAAACGTAAAGGAAACCGCCAATCCTGTGATAACCACCAAGGCATCTCCTTGCTCTCAATTGCAGGGAAGATACTCACCAGAATTCTTCTCAATAGCCTCACAGCCCATCTCGACCAAGGTCTTCTTCCTGAGAGTCAATCTGGCTTCAGAAAAGAACGAGGAACTGTTAACATGATTTTCGCTGCAAGGCAGCTGCAAGAGAAATGTCAGGAACAGAACTTCACAATGTTCTCCACTTTCAAACTTTCAATGATCTTACCAAGGCCTTTGATACAGTCAGCAGAGAAGGACTGCGGAAGATTATGGCGAAATATGGCTGTCCACGAAAGTTTGTCCAAATAGTGCGGCTATTTCATGATGGTATGCAGGCAAGAGTTCAGGAAAATGGTGAGCTGTCTGAGTCCTTTCCCGTCACCAATGGAGTGAAGCAAGGCTGTGTCCTGGCACCAACACTGTTCAGCCTTATGCTTTTAGTTATGCTAACGAATACCTTCGAGAACACAACATTGGAATAGACATCAATTACTGCATGGATGAAAAGTTGCTTAATCTCAGAAGGCTGAAAGCTAAAACCAAAACTAAAAGCGACAACGTCAGAGAGCTCCTGTTTGCTGATGATTATGCTCTATGTGCCAACTCAGAGGCAGACATGCAACACAATGTTGCAGTTTTCTCATATGCCTGTGCCAACTTTGGGCTCAATATCAACTTAGAGAAGACTGTAGTTATGTACCAGCCAGCTCCAGGGATTAATCACACTGTGCCGAATATTAAAGTGAATGGTCATAGACTAAATGTTGTGGACAAGTTCACCTATCTTGGCAGCACTGTGTCCCAAGCTGCCACAATTGATGACGAATTGAATGCAAGAATCTCCAAGGCCAGCGTGGCCTTTGGCAGACTGTACAAAAATGTGTGGGACAGAAATGGAATAAGCCTGCAAATAAAGCTCTACAAAGCAGTCATATTATCTACACTTCTATAAGCTTGTGAAACCTGGACTGTTTATCAGCGACACGCTAGGAAATTAAACCACTTCCACACAGTCTGCCTTAGGAAGCTATTGAAGATTAAATGGCAAGACAAGATCCCAGACACTGAAGTCCTAGAAAGAGCGTCCATGGCCAGTACACACACTCTACTAATGAAGAATCAGATTCGCTGGGCTGGTCACTTGACTCGCATGCCAGATCACAGCCTCCCTAAAAAGATTTTTAACAGTGAGCTGCGTCATGGTAAACACTCCCAAGGCGGCCAGTCGACACGCTTTAAAGACACTGTATATCTCACTAAAAGCTTTTGGAATTCATCATGACACCTGGGAGACTGCTGCTAAAGACCAAAATTCGTGGCGTACATCATTACACAAGGGTGCAGTCACTTGTGAAGCAACCAGGACTGCAAGAGCTGTGAAGAAAAGTCTGGACAGAAAAACCACTGCAGAAGATCCTCTTCCTGGAACGTTAGGCATTCTTTGCCCACATTGTCAAAGAACATTTCGAGCCAAAATAGGCCTTATCAGCTATCTTAGAACTCACAGCTCCATACTTTCAACCCCACTGGATGAAATGAATGGTCACCATCATTCTTGATGGACAAACAACAGGTTTTTGTCCCTTTGTACACTGTTTATGTTTTTATTTTAACCTTAGGTTGTCATTTTCTGTATCCTATCTGAAGTATCAGGTAAAAAAATCAATTAACCACGCACAAAATATAATGCCATCAAAAGCAAGCACACATCTCATCATGGGAGATCTCCATTGCAAAGTGGTTAAACAATCATCTCGCACTTAGAAGGTTGTGGGTTCGATTCAAAGCTCCATCGTTCAACTCACAGGCACAATTATTTTGGACACCCCTGGGGGTCGTGGCTGGAGCTACAGAATTTGTGCTCTGTGTGATGCTGTTGGCAGGCTGCCCTGCAGGAAAAAAAAAACCCAAGCCATATAGGATAAAATCCTAGTGCCATGAAGTTGATCCTGCCACCTTCAGACATCTCATCAACATCACACAAATGTGTAACAGAAACGTGATCAAATCCTAAACTCTGTGGTTACAAACAAGAATTCACGTCAGTAATTTTTGTGCAGGACAGGAAGCAAAATACTTACACAGTGATCATCAACATCTGCTTGTTTCCTCTCTAGTAAGTGTGACTTCTCACACAGCGCTGGTGGTGACTGGTCTTTTTTAAGCACGGTGTCCTCATCGTTTGTCAAGGGTGGCAACTGGGTAGAGGGTTCATGGAATTGAGTGGCAGAATGGGTATGTGGAGATGTAGACAACCTTGGAGTCAGCTGGGGTGAGAATGCAGAGTCCTGTGAGAGTGGAGAAGAAGGACCTACTGCCTGAGTTCCAAGGAGAGGTATTTGCAGGTCCAGGTGGTGTTTTAATCAAATCTGTGGAGCTGGGTAAGAATTCTGGAGCTTCAGGATTGAGTCTGCATTCTAAATGCAAATCATGGATTGAGCTGCTGGTTGTAGTGCTGGACAACACCATACTGGAAATGCCAGAATCATTCTCCTCCTGTAGAGCAGAAGACTCTGCATCATCTTCCCATTCTTCACCTTCTCCAAAACCTTGAGAGTGACTGGAAGAATGTACAGGAATCTCATCTGTACCATAAGCAGCCTCTAGTTCCTTATCCATTGATGTTTGAGGAGATGTAGAGTTATTCCATTTGCTCTCTGTGGGTATCTGGGCACTTATCTGTGAATTGTCTTTGGGACGTGATGTTTTGCTCTTTTGTTGCTGAGGCTTGCTTCCACGAGCTTGTTGCTTGGAAGTTTGGTTAGGGGTACGTCCAGTAGGACCCCTTCCTTGAGTTGTAGCAGACTGTGCTGTCTTGGAAGTGTTCACCGGTGAGGGAATAAGCTCATCATCATCATACTCCACTTCTACACTGTTATCTCCTGCAGTA
Organism: Cepaea nemoralis; assembly: GCA_014155875.1. Taxonomy (NCBI): domain Eukaryota; kingdom Metazoa; phylum Mollusca; class Gastropoda; order Stylommatophora; family Helicidae; genus Cepaea; species Cepaea nemoralis. The sequence goes on along the minus strand of JACEFZ010008931.1, from coordinate 218,391 downwards.
TTATCAAACTTCACCAGCAGCAGTTCCTTTTGGCATTCCACAAAGCGGTCATCCCCTCCAGACCATGTCCTGGGACGTGGAAATTTTTCGCCAGAACCACCTCGACTTCGGCCTCTTCCACGACCTCTGCCGCGACCACGTGACGGTTTACTCTCCCCTGCTAGGGAGTGATGTTGATGGAGTTGTGTCGGCAGCTGCTGCTGGTCATGGTGCTGCCACTGTTGTTGTTGTTGTTGTTGTTGCAAGTGGTCAGTATTCTGCACAGTTCCTGCAAGAACAGATATAAACACTTATAAATATAAGTATTTCTTTTACTTACATGTAATACATTAATGGTCTTTACTATTTGTGTACCATTACAGTGAGGATGACACTTGATGATGACACCAACATAATTAAAACAGAATTTGAGGAAGGTATTTATAATCAACTACATTAAAAATTGGCAAGCGATGGCTTTGTCACATAGCACAAGTACCATAAGACAGGCCTAACAAAGAGCTCTAGCATGTAGACACAATGGAAACAAAGCAAGAGAACACCCTGGCATATGATGAATTGTTGAAACATCTGAGGCTGAGAATGTTACAATGCTTGAAGCACACACCATGTCTCTTATTAACTTGATGACAAAAGACAAAACAGTTAAAGAGGAAAGAAACATCAGAAAAAGTAAATAATATGACAATGAACATAGTACTGTTCATTTACACTTCTTGTATTTCAAATGTAGTGACACATTTTTAATGGTAAAGTGTTTCTGTTCATCTGAAATTTTGTTGAAACTGCTGTTTCACAGTAATATTATATAAATTAAGCTTTCATTATAACTAAAAGTTTCCAGTGGTAGATATCCTCATCTTTAATTTGTAAGACTGTTTCCCCCCTTATCACCACCTGCTAAATAATTTAACTGATTAACTACATTACGGCATATGACATCAGTTTCAGAATATTTCACAAATTTCTTTAAATAAGAATCGCTATCATCTAAAAGTATTTCAAACAATAATCTGATGTAAGTATAATGGGGTCGAGAACTTGTGGAAATTGCCATTTCCGAAATTAAAAATTAATCACAAAGTGTCTATTTCTTTAAATTTTGCACAAGCGTGACTTTTCTTTTCAGGCAAATAGGAATTCTCCAATGTACATTTTCGTTTACTGAACATAAAATGGCAGAACAGATCAGGAAATGAAGCAAATAATGCAATGACGAAAGTATGACGATATATAAGCTATTGGCAGATATGTGAAATCACATATGACGATTAATTATTCCACAGCACTAAATCTGTTAATGAGTAACATACAAAAACTATGACTACCACTGATAAGCTAAAGCTAAGCCAAGAATAACATATATATGCTCTAGCTATACGAAATGAGCTAAAATACATACATAAATGTGCTGTTTCTATTCTTATGAGTTACAAAAATGCTAATGAGTAAAAAAAAAACGCTAATGACTATCATACATAAACTACAGCTATATTAATGAAAGAAAACAGTAACAATGGTGATATCAAAGAAACAGGTGACACTAAAATGTGAAATGGAAATAGAAGGGACAATTCTTAACCAAGTGGATAATTTTAAATACCTAGGGGCATTTATAACATCAGATGGAAGATGTACAAAAAAGATTAAGAACAGAATAGGGTAAGCAAACGCTGCATTTCCCAAAATGAAAAGTATCTTATGCAATAAGTCATTATCACTTAATGTAAGAGGGTGCTGAAATGCTATATAGAATCTGTTTTGCTGTATGGCAGTGAATCTTAGAATGTAAATGGACAAATTAGGAAGAAATTAGAAGCAACAGAGATGTGGTTCCTGAAACAAATGTTGCAAATTCCTTGGACTGCCAGAGTAACTAACAACGATTGCCTGAAAGAGGATAATGAAATCAGAACATTATATACAACAATAAGAAAGAGACAAGCAACTTTTTTGGTCATGTGATGAGAAGAGAGGCATTGGAGAACATCGTGACAATTGGATAGATCAATGGGAAGAGAAGCAAAGGCAGCCCAAGAGAACTGATGCAGGATGGATTGAGATGGTGGCATGGAGGAGTACAGGGCAGTTGATGAATGATGATGTTAATGAGTCTTCTTGTTCTGCTGCCTTTTATCCCCCCATGAATCCTACACCATCACCAACCAACACTGAGCTGTCCTATCTGTTGCCATCTCTTGCAAATAACTCCACGCCCTCCCCATATTAGTAATCTGTTGAAGTTATGCACATAGTATAATATATATATATATAATATATAGATGCTATAGATCTACTCCGCTCACAAAGCAATGGCAAACTACTGAGCGTAATCTTGCCAAGAAATCAACATACAGCTGAAAGATGCTAATGTTGACAGCGATGTCCTGTAAAGGATATGCAAAAAAAAAAAAGATCTACTAATGAGTTATGCCCAAAAGTTATAGATCTACTAATGAGTTATGCACATAAGCCATAGCTATACTAACGAGTTATGAACATAAGATCTACTAATAAGTAACATACATACACAAGGTAATGTTAAAAACATAATTGGATAAGGATGGGAAGAAAATAAGCAGATAAGGCAGGTCAACTCATACATTTTTGCTAAACAAAGCTTGCAATTATAATGATAAATTTTGCAAAATAACTTAATTATTGCTTGTGAATGGAAGAGATCATTATTGTAAAAATAACTCTTTTATAGAATAATTATTTACAATGTAACTATTTACCTATTTAACAATTTATTTGTCATAACATCTGATGGGAGGTGCCTTGAAGGGATTAGAACAAGAATTGCTATGGCAAAGGTAGCCTTTTGCAAGATGGAAAACATACTGACCAATAAAAAGATGTCAATTGCAATGAGAAAAAGAGTGTTGAAGTGCTACATAGAGCCTGTATTTTTGTATGGATGTGAAACACGGACAACAAGCAGACATGCTGAAAAACATCTAATGGCTGTGGAGATGTGGTTTCTCAGGAAAATGCAAAAGATGCCATGAACAGACAGAAAAATCAATGTGCAAGTCCTACAAGAAGCAAATGAGAACAGTAAGCTGATTAGATAAATTAGACGTAGACAGTCAAAATGTTTTGGACACGTTATAAGAATGATAGAACTTGGTGACAACTGGCAAGATTGAGGGGAAAAGAACAAGGGGACGACATAGAAGTAAGTATCTGGATGACTTGGCCACGTGGCAGTGTCGAGACAAGAATACAGAGCTGATCCAGTGATAGTGACATGACCGTCAACGCTTATTGGTATGGCACATGATAATGAACTATGTACCTACCAAAACTAAACAGACATGTACTTCTCATAAAACATTCTCTTTCAATGTATCTACTAATGGTTTACATTATCATCAGTATGCCAACTTACTCGGTTAATCTGACAATAAGAGTTGCCAAGCACTAACCAAATTCATGCCAAAAATATAAATCATATTACAAATCTGAGAAAGACTGGGAAAAAGCACTACAAACAATCAAATAATAAATTTTAATAGAAGCAAATCACATGGATTTCAAATGGGTTAAGGCTTATGAATGCAGTAATAGATTTGAAAAAATTACAAAAGATGATGGGAAGAAGCAAAGCACACTTATTCTGGTTTAGATAACATTCTGATCCAACACAAGACAATGAAAATGTTTATGTTGTACCACTGGCAAAATGTTACTCTCTTATGTGTAAATCTGTGATGACACATTTCCATACTCAATAACAGTTAATCCATTAGAATGAATAGGCTGTTTTAATTGTAATAGTTCTCTATACAACATATAAATTATATCTGGTATTATTTTTCCATGTTTATTTCCGTTGCAAATGTTATTTCTCATATTATTCATTCTTTATTATTTGAAGTGACAACATTCCTCTGTGTATTTTTAATAGATAAGAAATTTAGGGTGAAAATATTTGCTGTTATGTTTTGTCATGTGTTAGTTTTGTGACAGGTTTGCTTATCTTGTGGGACTGTGATAAACCCCTCACATCTGTTTACATCCTAAAAGTATAATGTCATAATCCTATCACATCTGTTTACATCCTAAAAGTATAATGTCATAATCCTATCACATCTGTTTACATCCTAAAAGTCTAATATCATAATCCTATCCCATCTGTTTACATCCTAAAAGTCTAATGTCATAATCCTATCACATACATTTACATTCTAACAGTCTAATGTCATAATCCTATCCCATCTGTTTACATCCTAAAAGTCTAATGTCATAATCCTATCACATACATTTACATCCTAAAAGTCTAATGTCTTAATCCTATCCCATCTGTTTACATCATAAAAGTCTAATGTCATAATCCTATCACATATGTTTACATCCTAAAAGTCTAATGTCATAATCCTATCACATACATTTACATCCTAAAAGTCTAATGTCATAATCCTATTCCCATCTGTTTACATCATAAAAGTCTAATGTCATAATCCTATCACATATGTTTACATCCTAAAAGTCTAATGTCATAATCCTATCACATACATTTACATCCTAAAAGTCTAATGTCATAATCCTATTCCCATCTGTTTACATCATAAAAGTCTAATGTCATAATCCTATCACATATGTTTACATCATAAAAGTCTAATGTCATAATCCTATTCCCATCTGTTTACATTCTAAAAGTCTAATGTCATAATCCTATCACACATGTTTACATCCTAAGTGTCTAAGTGAAACAAAATCTGTGCTTAGTAGTGCATTTTAAATCAAATCCTGACTTCAAAGAAAACTATGAATTTAGAGATGAACCAAAACAGAAACACATGATGAGTTGTTGGCTGGGAACATCAAATCCAAACCAATAAACAAGAAAGTATCCTGTTACAGTTTATCTCACAGTATATGTTTGTGTTTAACTCATTTAAATTCTGTCTATATCTAATGTTTGGTTATGCTGGAGTGTCAGACAACAAGTGAAGAGATCTGCTGCTTCAAAAACTTATGGCAGAAACTCTAGCAAACGACAAGGGGAATGATTTGAAAACTATGACCAACTGTTGTGTTAAGATAGCACAGGATGAAACAACAGACTGAAGATGTTTGATTTGGGAATTAAGTGTTGTTCTAGTAAGGAGAGACATATAAGGTGATGAATCCAAAGTGTGCACAACTAGTATGTTACTGAAACAAGGAGCATCTATAACATCTATATTTACATCTAAATCACTAGATGTGACATTTGCTGAGGAGGACTGAGCATCTATGGTGTTTCCTGAAGTGCTTTGTTGTTGATTCTGAATTAACCACTCTCCATAACTAATATATTCTGCAGATCATCGACAATACATTTATTAACCTATACTCATTGTAAATGCTTTCAGGTCATCTACCCTATGTTCGTGAGGCATGTACCGGATTGTGAAGTGACCCTCCAGCAGCTGAACTGGATAGCAGTAGTCTTGATGGAGAGATCAATTAATGTTTTCCTGTGAACATGGACATATGTCCAGGACTGCTACTGAACTCTCCATTGTCACCAGTATAATTCTATATATATTGAATACTTTAAAACAAAACAACAAACAAGTTCTGTAGCAAGGCCCTGCTGTGGGTTTGTGAAGTGTTAAAACCATCACATTTGTTTACAGTTGAGTACATGGAGGACAGGTGGCCAATCTAGCCCTCCTATAGTGAACAAGAGCTGGCTTCGAACCCTTGTTTGACTGCACTAGTGCCTTTGTCAGTGTAACATCATACATAACTCTTGCAATAATGAGCGCATTGCATGTTAGTGTAAATTGCTACACTTAAATTAACAGAAACATTCATTAAATTCATCTTAGTGTAGGTTGTTACACTTAAACTAACTGAACAATTCATTAAGTTCATCTTAGTATAGGTTGTTACACTTTAACTCAACAATTCATTAAGTTCATCTTAGTATAAGTTGTTACACTTAAAATAAATGAACAATTGATTAAGTTCATCTTAGTGTAAACTGTTACAAATAAACTTAACAATTCATTTATTTAATCTTAGTTAATATTGTTACATACAAACTAAACAAATCATTCAGTTCATCTCAGTGTAAATGCTGCCAGGTTATCTCTACACACACAAGTGAATGAAAATGAAAAACAAAGTACCATGCCTGTATTCTAGCCCATGCCAAAGCTGAGGAAGCAAGTGCAATCAGCATCAGTGTGCATCAGCAGATGTGACAAGCCATTACACTAACACTACACAGCTGACACTGTGTTTGAAGTGCCCTTTAACACAGATCTGGACAAATTTCTCTGGGAACCCCTGTTCACATGGATTAAGCAATATTATTTAATGACACTAGAGTGACTATTATGTCACTCATAAAATCAACAATAACACTGGAATATTTTATTCACAAGCTGTCATGTCACTTCTCTTATTAATATGGAAAAAAGCAAGTCGTACAAACTTCCACTGATGTGTATTATATGCAAAGCATTATGTGGATAGTATGTTTATTTTTTTTTTTTCATTCCTTACAGTAATTACATGATGTCAGCTACTGATGATTATTATCCTTTCTCCTCCTCTTCTTCATACCTTATATACAGCTCCTCATTCAGCATAAACTCCTAACTACCTAATGCCCAGCCCATGTCCCATCTTTCACTGTCTTGGAATTTCTCTGTGATGGGTTTGCATTAGGGATGTTCATTTGAAACCCGTTCCAATGGCGTTATTACAAAAGCATGACAGAAACATTAACAGTTGTGGAAGAATTAAACAAAGCATTAATTTTGAATGAATTATGCACCATGGGTTGGTCAGAAGAAGTCGCCGTGGGCATTCAGGCAAGCATCCCATTGCTTAGGTAGGCGGCAAATGCTTTCCGAAAAAAGATTGTGGTTGCTCACTGAACCAAGTGTTTACCGCATTCATTACGTCTTCATTTGTGTGAAATCGTTGCCCCTTGAGAGCTGTTTTTAGAGGTCCGAACAAATGAAAATCACATGGTGATAAATCAGGACTATAGGCTGGATGTTGCAAAATTTCCCACTTCTTCCTTGCTAATGCTTCCTGCACAATCTTTGCGACATGCGGCCGAGCATTATCGTGCAACAAAATCACACCACGAGAAAGCATGCCGGGTCGTTTATTCTTGATGGCTTTTTGCAGCTTGTCTAGTGTTTGCAAGTAGTGGGTAGAGTTGATGTTGACACCAGGTTCTTTAAAGTCGGCCAACAATAGCCCTTCATGGTCAAAAAATGCGCTCAGCATAACCTTACCAGCGGAAACCTGTAACTTGAATTTTTTGGCTTTTGGTGATCCAGCATGCTTCCATTGCATGCTCTCTCTTTTGCTGCTTGGCTCAAAGTGGTGACACCATGATTCATCGCCTGCCACTATGCGGAAGAGAAATGCATCACCCTCCACTCTGTAATGCAGCAAGTGGTTCAAACACCATCCCATGCGTTCCTCTTTTTGGTGGTCGGTCAACATCCGTGGTACCCACTGTGAACACACCTTCCGATATTGCAGTTTCTTACGAACGACCTTTTGAATTGTCCCAATTGACACATCAAATTCTTTCGCTAGCGAACGTATGCTTCGACAACGGTTCATCTGTACTGCTGCATCAATTTTGGCGATGGTTTTTTCTGTTGCAACAATATGCGCTTGACCTGGCCGTCGAAGATCTGTCGTGAACTGACGTCCTTTCCGAAACATTCGTGCCCAGTCTGTCACTGTTGTCTTCGACACACATTTGTTACCGTACGCTGCCTGCATTCTTCGATGAATGTCCACTGGTCAACATCCTTCAAATGAAAGAAACTGAATCACCGCTCTTTGAGCTTCTTTGGACGGATATTGGATCAACCTGGCCATTTTCTCAACGGTCAGAAACAGAACCTATGCATCATGGGACTGATAAGCACATGCTCTTTTATTCATTGGTCAGTACTTATCAGATGACTATGACATGATCATGTTCAACGTACGCAATTACGCGCTGTGCGGCATGAACGGATTTCAAATGAACGCCCCTTATACAAAAGTGATTTTTGCAGTTATCGTCTCCTTGTATGGTTCAGTCTCCTTATATTTCTCCTGAGCCTGTAGCTTTCAGATGAAGAATTGTATAGTCAAATATGTAACCGTTTGATGGGTATCATACCCAGTTCCAGCATCTTATCACCAAGAATGTCCTGACAGATAATAGCAGGAAAAATATGTCAATATTGAAATCACTTTTGCTGTAATTTATTTTGAAACATTTAAATTTTATCTATAACTCTGTGTTACATCGTTATGCATTTAAATCAGTTTGAGAATATATTGATATGTTTCATATTATTATAGATGTGCTTATTCATTACAGGCAGCATGCAGGAAATGGAATGTGTAAAGGTATGGACAGCATACACATGAAACATATTTGATCACCTGCAAAGTCATTCAAGTCTGCCTTTATAACACATACAATAGTGATCTAGTCCAGTAACAAAAGTGGTGCAAAGAGACAGCAGAAGGCACAGACTAACAGAATGAGGTGTGTTTCTGTTTAGTAAAACGTTAGAAATGTGCACTCAATTTAAGACCTGAAAATGTTATATAATGTAGAAAACTTTTAAAGAAATAAGTTGCATGCACTGCACAAATGTCGAGTAAGTGAAACTGAAACTGTCAACTATATTACACCAAAAAAGTTAGTTGCACATCCTTTTACACAGCATTGCAATCAACTCCAGCAATTTTATTGGCTATTTGTATATTACTAGACAATGTTGCATTCAGTAGTTTGCCATTGCTTTCTAAATGGCTGAAGCTCAAACCACTGAAATAAACGCAAAGTGATCTGCTTCAAAATTGCATGCAGCTGATTTTGAAATCTCGACACAGTATGTTGGGGAATTGTGAAGCTTTGTGCACTAACCACCAAGACACAGATGCCAACTTATGACATAATGAATGACACACATTTATAACTGAAGTTATAGGAAAATGTTACTATATGTAATCACTGACAAAGTATATATGGAGCAGGCCAAAAGCAGGTGTATGCTTGTTTATAATAGAGGGAGACAACCTACCTTTAGCCAACCAAAGTACTAACCAAGACAGAATGTATTCATGTAGCAATAAAAAGGGGCGCGAGGAATTAACTCCCAACTTGTCTTTGAAGCAAAATGTATAATAATTTAGAGCAGGGGTGGGCAAACTTTTTGTGCGTACAGCCACATTGACAAATGTAAAGCTACTGAGTGGAAGAAGGGGGGGGGGGGGGGGGGGGGGGGGGAATATATTATGTCCAATTTGTTTACAGCAACCTATCACAATAAGTAATTATGAATTATTTATAGGTTATTAAACAGTATAAATATTAATTATTGCAATTTTATTTTACTTATACACTTATACATTATAGTATACAATATGGACAAAATTTTTTACTAATTTGTTAACAAGATTTTAAAATTTTTTTATTATAATAATTTAATTTTTTACTATCTATCAATGGTTTTATTTTAGACACAACCTGACTACATTGTCACAACAATTGTTGATTTCTAATGAGATGTATGTAATTGCTTACAATTTTTGACAGTATTATTGACATCTGCAGTAAGCTTACTTGTTGAAATTTGCATGACAGCATGCATTGTGCAGAATGACAATAAAGACCTATTCGTAGATTTGTTGATAGAAAGAAATTTTATCAAAAATGTAAAAGCAGTTATAAAGGTACATGAACATCTGTAAAATTCAACAAAATAACTTAAAAACAAAGTAAAAATTGTTATTTCTAAATGCCCTCGAGGGCCGCATAATATCAGTTGCCAGGCCCGCGGGCTGTAGTTTGACCACCCCTGATTTAGAGTATTAAAGTTTGCTTCTCTAAACAACTGTGATGTGACTTTATTATCTGCATAACTAGATCATAGAAACTATATCATTTAAAATGAGACAGCTGAAGCAGCATGCACTGGTAATATTACAATCTCTTGTGTTTTCTAATCCATGTTTGACATTGTTTCTAATTTTACAGGATATAACCAACAATGTGTTGCATGACTGCTACAAAAAGCTGATGTGCTGCATGATTACACATTATGGAAGAGGCACTCTTTAACTACCTTTCACCAAAACAGCACTTCGAGGATGGTCATCTCTTTCACCGCGGTCAAATCGACCACTACCAATTCGGCCAGCTTTAGAATAAAACAAATGTTAAACATCAAGAGATGGTACAAGCAGAGTCTGTAACAATTTGTATGAAATCATGATTACGTAGTTAACCCATACTATACTGCATAAATAGTTCTCAACAGATCAAATTCTATTACATCGAATAAAAACATTGAGAGCATCTGATGGAGTTTTTCTTCAGGACATGCTGGTGTGGTGGGAAATGAGCAGAAGGGCAGATTGGCTGGGTCTGCACGCTTTGGTTGGGTACTGATGTATGATAAGGCAGATGTTGTTGGGGCCCTTTGAAATCATGTGTACAGTGCAGAAGAACGGGAAGATTATCTCTGCTTGCAGAGAATGGTGCTGCATAGAGTGATTATCACTGCTTGTAGAGAATGGTGCTGCAAAGAGTGACCAGAGGATTTGGCAGACACTCAAAACTATGAGGAAAGGCAGGATGGACACATAATATAAGACTGCTACTGGTACCATTAGTGCTGGAACTCTTCACAGGCTGTTGCAGATGAGGATAGAGCATGTATGGGAATGTTGTGAGTCTGTGTGCTGTGATGTCGGATTTTGACTCAACTCAACTAATTCTATTACACATGTGTCTCTTTTCCAGCTTAAATGTGACATTATGACATATGGATCTACAAGGTGTGGACTGCACCTGGTCCTAAAGACAGCAGGGTTAGGATCGGTTAGCCTCTCCCAGGAGGGGCGAAAAGTGAAAATTAGTAGCCTGCCGATGACCCAGAGATTTAAAAAAATAGGCACAATGAACGTCTGCGGTTTTAATAGTAAAGAAGAAGAACTTATAGAAACAATGGAAGAGAGGAAAATTGGACTGATGGGAATAGCGGGCACCAGAATAAAGGGGGAAGGATGCAAGGAGATCCACCACAGTTACATGTTTGTCTACTCTGGAGTGAAACAGCAAGAAAGGGCAAGGCACGGTGTGGGAATAGTCATTGAACCACGCTAGCAAGAGGAATACTAGAAATAAAATATATATCAGAAAGAATCATAACAGTGAGAATAAAAGAACAAAGAATTACAACATATGTACAAATATACACACCATGTAATACAAACAATAATGAGCAAGAATGTGAGAAATTCTACGAAGACATCCATGACATGTTAAATGAAATAGATAAGCAGGACAATGTCATAGTTATGGGAGACTTCAATGCAAGACTAGGACATAACAGAGTGGGCATAGAAAAACATCTTGGAGAATTTGGTGACCAACATAATTAAAGAAATGATAATGGAAGTAAATTGATAGAGCTATGCAGCCAACACAACCTCAATATAACAAACACATTCTATAAACACAAAAACTCACAAATATACACCTGGTATAAATGGAACGATCTAGATACTAAAAGCCAAATTGATTTTATATTAACAAGAAATAACAGAAAGAGAAATATATTAGATGCAAGGGCTTTGCCCAACTTAAGTATAAACACAGACCACAAAGCAGTCGTTGCCACAATAAGAGCCATCAGTAGAAGAAAGCAAAGAACAGGAAAATACATGCTGTACGAATCAGTAAATTTAAAAAACCTCAAAGACGAGGCACAGAGGGAAAATTATGAGAAAGAACTACTGAAATCTGTGTAAAATTACCTATAGAAAGAAAAACAGTGGAAGAAGAATGGGAGATGTTCAAATCAAGCATTTTAAATACTGCAAAAATAACATATGGAACCATAAAAAAATGCAAAACATGGATAAAGAAAATAACAAGTTGGTGGAACACAGAAATAAAGAAAGCTGTAAAAGACAACAAGGAAAAATATAAAAAGTGGTCAAAGAGCAAACAGGAACGTGATTACATAGAATACAGAATAGCGAGTAGACATGTGAATAGAATAGTAAAGAGAGAAAAACAAAAAGACTGGGAGGAGTAAAGATAAACTCTAAATAAAACTAGAAACTTCTACAAAAAGATAAGTGCAATGAGAACCAGAGGAGAACCCTTTGACCCAACTGAAATAATTAACAGCGAAAATGGAGAACCAATAAGTGAACAAAAACAAATCCTAATAAGATGGAAACAGTACTTCAAACAACTTCTCAATATCCCATCAGATGTCACAGGAACTTAAGAAACCGGCACATATGCCACCGAAGAACTAGAACCAGAAACACTGAAAGAAGAAATTATAGAAGCCATCAGATTAGCCCAATTGAACAAAGCACTGGGACAAGATGAAATACCGAATGAACTAATTAAAGCAGCAAGAGAAGTAGGAACAGCATGGCTACATAGACTATTCAACCATGTTTGGATAGAACAACAGACACCACAAGACTGGGGAAAAGCCATAATTATCCTTATTTAGAAAAACAAAGGTAGCAAGAGAGACTGCACACAATACAGAGGCATTTCTCTTTTGAGTCATACTGGGAAAATATTTTGCAAAATTCTTGAGAAAAGATTATGAACTACTAAGAACCCCAGCTAGGCGAAACACAACTTGGATTTAGGAAAAAACAAAGGATGCACAGATGCCATTTTTGCTCTTAGACAACTTATAGAAAAGCCAATCAAATTAAATTAAACACTCTACTTAGCCTTTGTCAACCAAGAAAAATCATTTGATAGAGTAGATAGAAACAAGCTGTGGGAAATCCTTAAACAATATGGAGTGAGTACACATCTAACAAACCTATGTAGAAGCTTAAACAACAACAGTTAATGCATAGTAAGAGCACTGGAGGACACTCAGAACCCTTCACCATAAGATCTGGAGTACGACAAGGTTGTGTCCTGTCCTCTCTTTTTTTCATAACATATACAGACAACATATGTAAAGAAACCAGCCAAACAGAGACCACAAGAACACCATGTGACGAGAACATCGAAGAAGAACCACCTGCAAATCTAACCATTAGAGAACTCCTGTTTGCGGACAACCAAGCACTAACAGCAAAATCAGAAGCTGAATTACAAGACCATATGAATAGCCTAAATCAGTGGTTCTCAACCGGTGGGGAATTCCCCCCCAGGGGGGAATTTTAGGGTTTCCAGGGGGGAATGAAGACCATTTCAAGATCGCGTTAATACAAGAACAGATTACTTGATATTGTTTTTCCCTTCATACTTTACAGTTATGTACATCTCATCCTTCTAAAATTCATTTTATAAAGTAAGTAGACCCACAAATCATGTTTATGTGGATGTCTAGACTTGTTTTAGTATATGCTATTAAATTTACCTTCCATCTTTACGTATACTGTGTAGGGGTGGGGGAATTATTAGATAGGAAATATGAAAGGGGGGGAATGACGTTCTGAAAATACGGAAGGGTGCACAGGCCACATTTTTGATAGGAAGGTGGGGATGACGTTCTGAAAATATGGTGAAGGGGGGGCACGGGCCAAAAAAGATTGAGAACCACTGGCCTAAATGAAATATTTGGGAACATAACATGAAAATTAGCACAAGTAAAACAGGTAATGACTGTAACTAAAGAAGAAAAAGCAACAACGATTCACCTAAACGAACATCCCTTGAAACAAGTAAAGAGTTTCAAGTACCTAGGAAGTATAATATCATCAAAAGGCAAATCAGAAGACGAGATAGAAAATAGATGCAATAAGATAAACCAACTCAATGGACAAATGGCACCAATACTAAAGAACAAACATGTATCAATAACTACTAAGAAAGCACTTTACAACACAATCTTCCTACCAACTCTATGTTACCAATGCCAAACCTGGACAATGACAGAAAGAGAGAAAAGAAAAATCACAACAACATAAATGAGATTCCTGAGAAGAATACTCAATGTATCAAGAAGAGATAAGATCAGAAATGAAGAAATCAGGACTAAAGTGGGGGTTGTAGCTGCATTAGATTTTATTAGAAGGCAGCAAGTCACATGGTTTGGCCATGCAAGTAGATTACCAACTAACAGTCTACCACAACAAGTAATGATGTACAGACCAGAGGGAAGCAGAGGAAGAGGCTGACCACGTAAACGATGGACGCTGGGAATAACAGAGTCCATGGGAATATCGATACAAGAAGCCCATTAGCGGGCACTCTCCCGCTCTTTTTACTTTACCTCGACACCGCAAGGTACAAGAGGAACATGATGAGATGAGAGGAGATGTGACATTATAAAATGTGAAATTTGTGTACCACATCCTTTAAACCATGATGAAAAATGATAAAAAGATGTCAATTGAAACGAGAAAAAGAGTGTTGAGGTGTTACATAGAACCTGTACTTTTATATGGATGTGAAGCTTGGACAATGAGCAGTCAAGCTGAAAAACATCTGATGGCTGTAGAGATGTGGTTTCTGAGGAAAATGCAAAGAATACCATGGACAGCCAGAAAGACCAATGAACAAGTCCTTCAAGAAACAAATGAAGATCGTAAATTGATTAGAGAGATTAGACGCAGACAGTCAAAATTTTTTGGGATTGTTATGAGAAGAAATAAACTATAAAGTGAGCTGACATTATGTACTAATCTACATATAAAGTGCCAAGAAATGATGTACCACATACTATAACAACTGACCAAATTATGTTTAAAAGAAAGCCTTTTCAATGTGATGTGATTATGTATGGCTGACTATAAGTTGATTATAACTATATACAAACTGGCTATGAAGTGTTAACAGAAGTTCACCACTGACTGCTAAATGCAATGAAACCAAACAGGAGCATTATGTCATGAAATACTGGACAAGTTATTGTAATGGTTGAAAGAATTACTAATCTCTAGTCAATGTGTAAACATTCTGTAACAAGTTTGTGTCTGTAACATTATGGGAAATAAATTCAGACTATAAAACAAATGTTGTTGGTATTGGACCAGGCCAATATCTTACCTGGTCGCTTGGCTGGTTCCATTTTTAAAGAATATGATGATTGCTCCTCGTTCCTGGAGAATAAACGGACAGGCCAGCCATGAATTTAAAGTTACAGATGTCTCTTTGTTAATTTATTCACAAAAATTGTTGGTAATGTCTGTGCCTAGCATTAGCTAGTCAGTTAAATGCATGAAGTATACATGGTACATACCATATGAGTCTGCTCCAAAATGCTTGCATATAAAATAATAGCATAACTACAAGAAGGGGCTATGGTAAGGCAGTGGTTAGCATGTTTGTCTGCCAGACCAGTGGTCGTACGTTTGAATCCTCATTGAGGTGGAATATATAAAATTTACCTGAGTTCCCAGGTTGACCCAGCCTAGAGTAGGTCACAGGGAATGTCCTGAGAAGGCAGCCGACATGATAATGACCACATCACCCACACTATACAAATATGGGACTAGCACCATGTACCCAATACACCTTCAGGTATGTAAAAGGCTCCATTATCCTATTTTACGTACACAAAGAGCTAAAGAAACAACTTGGATAGAGTGAATTGACATAACACCAGGTTAGGACAGAATGACAGAATGAGCTGAGAAAAATCATGCCAATTCAAATGTTTCAACTGAAGGTTTCATCACTGATTACAAAAGCTCTGTAACTAATCCAATTACCAAAAAAAGAATATTTTTATTGTTTCAGTGAAGTATCTTTGATCTTATTCACACGAACACATTATGAAGAATTGAAACATGCAAAAAAGACAAAAGATATTGCTCTGAAATGTCTTTATTAAAGAATAATATAATAGAAAACTCTTATTGCATGTATTTATGATTTTATCAATTATCTGTATATTATAAGAAAATATTACTCTAGAGAAATTTTGTCTGCATCCCATGCTCGTTTCCAATTGCCGCCATCACTCATTTGCCTCTGAATGCGCTCCTTATCATATCGCTCCCTCTCTGCCTTCCAGTCCTCGTGATTCTTTCTCTCCTTGCCAGTCATCACCATGTCCAAAGGTCTTGTTCCCAGGGGTCTTTCTTTCTCCTGTACAAAAATAAAATCATGAAACTCTTGGTATGCATAATTGCTACTGGTGTAGTTCCTTCCATTTACTCCTCTTAGATAATAATATTGGTTACTCACATCAGAAGCAGACTGTCCACATTCTTTGGGCAAGACATGAGATAGAGAAAGCTGGATAACCTTGTGACAACAGGAAAGATGGAGGGAAGGGGAAGCAGGAGGAGACTGGACAGTTTAACAGCTTGGTACTGAGGTACATGAATTTCATAAATGACTGGAGTGCAGAAGGCTGTGACAGACATGATCACCAATGCCATAAGGCATGAACTATAAGGAGGAGGAGGAGGAGGAGGAGGAGGAGGAAGAGGAGGAGGAGGAGGAGGAGGAGGAGGAGCTTACAGTCAAAGTTACATGCCAGTATCTGTTGTTTCTGTGTACAATATTTCGACTTGTAAAGGATACAAGGCTGCTCTCATGCTTCGTGAAGGTCGTTTCTATTTTCCTATGAATTCCAGATTAAATGTTCAAGTTCACCAACTCTGTGCCATCTCTGAACTGAAGGTTAGCTGTCTTGTCTCCCAACACTTTCTGTCCTGTATTTCCTTGGTAAACTCAGACCTATCTGTTCACAGTCCCTCTGCTGATGTTGTCTACTCACATGTAATGTTGTCTGTCTCTGACATGCTTGGCCACTAGCATGTATTTAAAACAGTGAGCTTTGTATCTTTATGTGTCTACAGTACTTTAATAGTCTGATCTTGATTTCACACATCTCTTCAGCCTCATATTCTGTAAGGCTGATTTGTTTTCTCTGTTTTACCATGAGATTCCCTCCATTCATCTATATAACCACATTTCAAAAGCTTCAAATTTGCCTTCATATTGTTTATTCATTGTCCATGTTTCTGCACCATACAATAACATGAGAAGTATTTATAACACTTGATCAATCTTCATTTTAATTCCTAACATACTTGTTTAACTGATTCAATGCCAAACATCAAGTAGGTTTGAACCAAACATGGTACACAATCAAATGAACATGTATTATCATGTACATTTCCATTCACTGAGCACTTGCTTGCTTGTGTTCGTTGGCTTGAGCTCCAACGCGAAGTCCTGTATGTCGGATGAAGGCATCCTGTTGTCCAACATCAGTGTGATGTCATACAGGACCTGAGGTTTGCGTGAGTATCCGTTGTCCCATGTCTGGCTTATTGGTGTGCAGACTGGTGGTTCCTCGCCGTACAGGCAGACACTCTCTGACTTCGGAGGAATCGGCGATCCTACTGACTTTAGCCAGGACCCCGAAGGGACCTGTTGCCCAGGACGCTCGACGAGGACGCGTCAATAGGTCTTGGCCAGTATATAAAGAAAACACCTCTGCCTCCCACTGAGCACTTAAATTGTGTAAGATACCACGAAACAAAACAAATAACACAATGACACTTGTAATGGGATATATCATTCTTCTTTCCAAAAGGGAGTTCATATGTGTCGATATATTTATCCTTTGGCACTCAATCAGTTAAGTGTGAGAAGCTGTTTCACAGTGTTGCATTTTCCCATTACTATTTGTTTTTTAATTTTTCCATTACTCCTGCCTTTGCATGTTACTAATTGTTTTATGTAAGTAAAACTATTGATGTGTTCAAGTATCTGTTAATTATTGCTATTTTCAAAATAAAGGATCATTATTGTGCCAGTGGCTTATATATTTCCATACTAGGGTCATAACAATATTTGTTTCTTTTCCCAACAGATTCCACAATTGTAATGCTCAGTAAATGGAAATTTATATTGGAAATTCCTTCATTCCTAATTATAAAAAAATTACAGTTATGCAGGCTAAAAATTTAGCAAAATAATCAGAAATTTTGTGGTTAATTAACTGATTTCAGAAATGGCAATTACCTCTAATTCTCGACTTTGTCAATTTACATGAGATTATTGTTTGAAACAACGTTTAGATTAAAGTGATTCTGATATAAAGGACTGTGAAAGTTCATCATGATATGATGGCATGTCAAATTACTTACTTTAATGGGCCACACTTGTACCACTAAGTTTGCTTTGCCTTTCACAAATAACCTGAGCAGTGTTGTAAATAATTATAACTAAATAGAAAATAGTGAATGTATTGGTTATCAGTCTACTGAGTAAAAATCTGCTTAGGGTTTTCCTGTTTCAATTTTGTGTGAAAATGATGAGTTTCAAAATATGAGGTAGCAATTATATTCTGATGGTATTAAGTAGCAGTTCTAGTGATATTTGTGAAGGAAAGTGGTGTGTTTATCATTATTCACTAAATTTAATTGGATTATCATCACAACACGACAGACATTTTCCTTGATGAGTGCAAATTTTGAATAATTTTCTCCTTCTTTTCTCAGTACATGTAAAATAATTTACCATTATTTGAATTATTTTTTTTCACACTATAGTTAAACTATCAATACAGAAATTTTCCCTATGCAACTACTTTCAATCTGATATATAATACAACATATCTGCTACCATATTAACAACTTTGAAGTCACTACTGTGAAAAACTCCTACTTCACATTTTCCGCCATCCATTGTTGTTTGTTCCAAACCTAAATTTTGTTTGGCACTGAATTAATTAAGCAACAATAAGCAATAAATTAGACCAGTAGTTCTCAACCTGTGGGGAATTCCCCCCCCCCCACCCCCAATTCAATTAATGTTTTTTGTAGATGTCTAGACTTGTTCTAGTATGTGTTATTAAATTTAGCTTCAATTTTTATGTATACTACTGTGTAGGGGCAGGGGGGAATTTATAGGGAGGCAATACAAAAGGGGGGAATGACATTCTGAACATATGGTGAAGGGGTGCATGGGTCAAAAAATGTTGAGAACCACTGAATTAGACAATCACATAGAGGCTCTTGAAATCTGGACACAGAAAAACTGCATCTTATGAAAACAAATGCAGAAGCTAATGAAAGAAATAAAAAACAGACAAGCCAAATATTTTGCATCATTAAAGGACAAGATGCTCTTAATAGAAAGAAAAGTTTAACGCAGTCTAGCAAGAGCTTTGCAACTATATAAGTAAGAGACAAAATGATGGAGATTTATTGCAACCAACTTCTGTTAGTCATTAGTCATGGTTCCAACTACACAGCAAAGGGTCATCCAATAATGCTCAGTTCCAGTGATATTGTGAATAATATACAAAATGCTCTTCACTGTTCCATGTGAAAAGTGGAACAGACAGCTATCCTGACAAACCAACAGCATGCACAGGCATACATGCATAAGGCTGCTGCCAGAATGCCAACACAACAGTCCGAGACTAAAATTACAGTTGATGGAATGGAAGTGGCAGTCACTAGAAAACCAACAGTTGCACACACATTACACCCAACCTCTGTATAGTTGTATAGTATAATATAGATAACAATATAAGCAAAATGTCCCTTCTCTGGAACCCATAGAGTAAATAAAATAGAGGGATACCTAAAACAATAATTAGAGACAGAGATTAATAATAACGGAAGGAAATGGAAGGAGCTACAGCAGATTGCAAATGATAGGATTGCCTGGTTAAGGGCCTACACTCCTAAATGAGATAAAAAAGCAGAAGAAGAATTGCTATTGTAGAAACAGTATTTGATAGATTCATTGACTTCAATCTTCAAGAAATGTCAGCATCAAGGTATTCAACATTTTCATGCAACTTTGATCAGTTGTACACTAAGAAAACAAATATCTCATAACCTTGAATGAAAATACAAAATTCACCTTTTCTCGCATATTTTTCATGTTCTGTTTCACTCTAGAGAGGTCTGAAGTTCCACCATAATTCCTTGGATGGCGTCTGTGATCCACAACATCCTCCTTCTTGTCACACCGTCTTCGATCTGCCAGAGGGTTGAAGGAGGGATCTGGTGGAGGGCCCTAAGTAACATTTGATATATATTAAAAAAATAATGAACTTGGTTGGTGACAGCTATAAACAGTGTCAACATATGATCATTACATCATTAGAAGTGTTCTCCGTAAAACCGAACATGGCATAACTTGAGTGTAGTAAGCCATGAGCTGTGTATGCTATTATTGTATTTTGATACACTTAATGAAGTTGATGGAACTTCACAGAAACATTGTCTGTATCAAAACTTCAAAGCACAGTGATGTAATCAACCGGATGTTCCCGTATAAAGCACATATAATGGGACAGTCCAGAACTTCTATAATCTTTCTATACCAAAACATTTTACCAGATGGCCAGTGGTTACTCACAATACCTTTCTGAAGATAACTGAGAATGTTCTGGTCATGTACAGAGTTACTGCTCAACTTAAATGATTTCTTTGGTGTTAAACAAGGTAACAAATTATTTGTCACACAGGAACAGCAGGGAACAACATGTTAACATAAACATTCATGTATCAAACATGCTTATCTATAATTTATACTACCAACAAACATGTCATCTGCCAAAATAAATGAACAAGTAACTATTCATGCATTAAAAACATCAATTTCTTATGCAACAGACATCTGAAAAAACATATTCTTCAAGTACTTTGTCTTGGCATGAAGCTTGTTACTACATATCTGTTCACCAGAACAGGTGGTTGTTATTATGACTGCTTTGCATTTTTTGTTACTCTATGTTCATCTTGGCATAATTGTTATTATATCTATGTTCATCATGACATGTGATTGTTATTCTACCTATGTTCATCATGGCATGTGATTGTCACTCTATCTTTGTCAATGAATTGGATTGTGTCAAGATCTTAGTACGTGGTTGTTACTATACTTGTTTATCTTGACTGTGAGATTGCTAGTTTATTTCTGTTTAATCTGTTCATGCTACTCAACCTGTTTGCCTGGATATATGATTATAGGCTTATCTCTATTTAATCTGTTCATGTTACTCAGCCTGTTTGCATGGACATGTGATTATAATAATCTCTTTTTAATCTGAATTCCGGTCCCCAATATGGAGGATAGGCATTTAAACGGATAAGGTCTCTGGAGTGTTTATGCTTGTGGCTACCGTTTGCATTCACATTTTTTCTCATGTTGGACTGGAAGTACATGGTTCCATCACCCTGCTACTGAGCTGAGTGCATGGCGCGACACTGTGAGCTGTGAATTTTGTGTGAAATGCTTTTACATCTGTCCGCTGTTGTTTGTAGCATGAACTGTATGTTCGGAATAATGGCGGTTTGCTTTGTCGCAGAACTGACTGGTTTGCCTTATGCAGTAATGTGTGGCTACTGGTTTTCTAGTGACTGCCACTTCCATCGACGATGAACTGTATTTTTTGTGGAGGACGTTTGTGTTGGCATTCTGGTGGCGGCATTATGCACAGTGTACCTGGTGCGAGCTGTTGACTCCTTTTTGTTCCACTTTTCACATGGGCAGTGAGGAGCATTTTGTGTGATATTTACTAGAACAGGAACAGAGCATAATGGGGATGACCTGTTGCCATGAAGTTGGACCCGCGACTAATGACTAACGACTAATCTGTTCATGTTATTCAGCCTGTTTGCATGGGCATGTGATTATGACCATACCTCTGGTCATCTTTGCATGAGAGTACTACTCCATCTTCTGTCATGCCATATTATTACTTGTAGCAGCGTTACCATAGAAAACGCCTCCCTTCAGGGATTGAATACACATTTACAATGCCGCAATTTAAATTACCATGATTCAACATTATTTGTTTTGGAACATAACTGTTGCTGTTTCCTTCAATTATATTCATTCCTTCATAATCTATTCTATATTTTATTCTTCTAGCTAGGAGCATAAAGATGCTGCTATACTCATGTATCTAATTTGGCAAGATGTGCACTACCTTGGCATGTTCAACTTGAGAGCCGCCTCACACGGGTTCAAACCAGCCAGCAGTAAATGCGAGCCTATAGCAATGTTATTTATTACATTTGTTTTTCTAGAGCAAAGAACTAAAGAACTAAAGTAGATAGGGTCAACTTAATTGCACCTGGTTTTATCTTATTTGGCTCAGTCTCTCCACAGAATAGCAAGCTGCTTGCGAGAGCATTGTACAAAGCATAAACTCCTTAGCTACAGTGATGACCCTCAGGAGTCTCTGAGAAATTGCACTCATGTTCTGTATGACACAGTCTGGGGAACAAACATTTGGAGCGCGATGCATGGCATAACTAACTCACCACTAGCGACTCCCTAAACATATATTAATATCTGTTTCAGATTAACTGATTGCCTGCCAAACAAAAAAGTGGTCCTGAAATTCATGGCAAAAAATGGGAAGTAGGGGTGTGTGACAATAATGTTGTGAAAATGGTTAAAATTGTAGCAGATATACTACATGATATATCAAATTAAAGAAGTTGCACAGGGAACATGACAGTGTTAATAATTAATTGATAGGTTAGAAATATTGTGACAATAATGAGAGGTTAAGTAATAATTTAAATTAAAGGGGTGACAGTTGTGACAAATTTCCATTAACCAAGGCTTTATTTTGTATCCGCTGCAGATAATCCAGTTAAATTTACTGAATATGTTAAATACACCACTTGTATATAATAATATCAAAGAACTGCTCCATAACACCAATTAAACACAATTAAAACATAATATTTTGAAGGACATAATTTTCACATGAAATGGAAAATGTCCGGGACACACTAGGCAGATTGTACTGAGAAACAATATAAACACTATTTCCTATGTAGTTATAATTATTATTCTTTTACATTTAATTATTTAAATACTCCTTAAATACTTTGTGACAGGCAAAGCTAATTTAGTGGCACAAGTGTGGCCCATTAGTGCAAGCATAAGTCGGCATGTGCCATCATATTATGAGGAACTTTCACTGTTAGTTTTCTTTTAAATTATGAGCATCTTCTAAATAATTAACTGAATACTGCAGGTGGTATTGGTTTTAGAATCTTTCACAAAGCCCTTTAAATCACAATAATTATAATATAACATTGTTTAAAACAGTAATTTTAATAAAATATATGAGGTCTAGAACCAGAAGGTATTGTCATTTCGAATCATAACAATAATTTTGAATCACAACAGTCAATTGAATCACAACAAACTCATTTTCTTTAAAGCAAAATGGATGCTAAAGCTTGTTTCACACTGCAGAACTTCCTCCGAAGTCGGAGAGTGTCTGCCTGTACGGCGAGGAACCACCAGTCTGCACACCAATAAGCCAGACATGGGACAACGGATAATCACACAAACCTCAGGTCCTGTTGGACAACAGGATGCCTTCATCCGACATACAGGACTTCACTTTGGAGCTCAAGCCAATGAACACAAGCAAGCAAGCAAGCAAGCAGAATGCAGAACCTTTCTGGAAACATAAGAGAACTGGAACAAATAACGCACTATCTATACCGAACCAATCTATCGGTTCACGGGTGCCAAAACCGTTCCATGGAACCGACTTATTGGTCTGCGGCAGAGAATCAGTTAATGCCAGTCACCCCTTGTTGTTAATATTATCACACATTACGTTAGTTATGAGACGTTACTTCTCAGAAATATCTGAAAGACTAAGAGATTATGCACATGAGATTAGGTTATTGTAAGCCTTATAAACCAACAGATTATGGCAATGGTTCAACCACATAAAACCAAGACGGCAAGTTTTAAAACCAATATCCAAATATTAAAAATATGCATGCAAAGCATATATTTGCTATGTCGTATCATTCTGTTCAAAGGCTGGTATACCGTTTTTTAACATGCCACTACACCTGGCCTTGTTACTTTACATAAAATATGTTTGTACTACACCACAAGAACTGCTTTATAAGAAGTAATAACTATGTTTGTATCGCACTACAAAACCTCTTTTGTAATAACTATTTTTTCAGTGTCCTACAAGATCTTTTATGTAATGATGATATAATGGCTATGTTTGTACTGCACTACAAGACCTTGTTTATAAGAAGTAATGACTATGTTTGTACTGGGCTATACAAGATCTTCTATGTGTGATGTGAAGACTGTTTTTACTGCACTACAAGATCTTCTATGGAACGATGATGTAATGACTATGTTTGCACAGCACTGCAAGACCTTCTATTTAAGGTATAATGACTATAATTTTACTGCACTATGAGTCCTTTTATGTAAAGACATAATGACCATTTTAATACTGCACTACAATATCTTCTATGTAAGATGTAATGACTGAGTTTGAACTGTGCTACAATATCTTCTATGTAAGATGTATTGACTGTGTTTGAACTGTGCTACAATATCTTCTATGTAAGATGTAATGACTGTGTTTGAACTGTGCTACAATATCTTCTATGTAAGATGTAATGACTGTGTTTGAACTGCGCTACAATATCTTCTATGTAAGATATAATGACTGTGTTTGAACTGCGCTACAATATCTTCTATGTAAGATGTAATGACTGTGTTTGAACTGCGCTACAATATTGTCTATGTAAGATGTAATGACTGTTTGAACTGTGCTACAATATCTTCTATGTAAGATTTAATGACTGTGTTTGAACTGTGCTACAATATCGTCTATGTAAGATGTAATGACTGTGTTTGAACTGTGCTACAATATCTTCTATGTAAGATGTAATGACTGTGTTTGAACTGTGCTACAATATCTTCTATGTAAGATGTAATGACTGTGTTTGAACTGTGCTACAATATCTTATATGTAAGATGTAATGACTGTGTTTGAACTGTGCTACAATATCTTCTATGTAAGATGTAATGACTGTGTTTGAACTGCGCTACAATATCTTCTATGTAAGATGTATTGACTGTGTTTGAACTGTGCTACAATATCTTCTATGTAAGATGTAATGACTGTGTTTGAACTGTGCTACAATATCTTCTATGTAAGATGTAATGACTGTGTTTGAACTGTGCTACAATATCTTCTATGTAAGATGTAATGACTGTGTTTGAACTGTGCTACAATATCTTCTATTGTAAGATGTAATGACTGTGTTTGAACTGTGCTACAATATCTTCTATGTAAGATGTAATGACTGTGTTTGAACTGTGCTACAATATCTTCTATGTAAGATGTAATGACTGTGTTTGAACTATGCTACAATATCTTCTATGTAAGATGTAATGACTGTGTTTGAACTGTGCTACAATATCTTCTATGTAAGATGTAATGACTGTGTTTGAACTGTGCTACAATATCTTCTATGTAAGATGTAATGACTGTGTTTGAACTGCACTACAATATCTTCTATGTAAGATGTAATGTCTGTGTTTGAACTGTGCTACAATATCTTCTATGTAAGATGTAATGACTGTGTTTGAACTGTGCTACAATATCTTCTATGTAAGATGTAATGACTGTGTTTGAACTGTGCTACAATATCTTCTATGTAAGATATAATGACTGTGTTTGAATTGTGCTACAATATCTTCTATGTAAGATGTAATGACTGTGTTTGAACTGTGCTACAATATCTTCTATGTAAGATATAATGACTGTGTTTGAACTGCACTACAAGATCTTTTATGTAAGATGTAATGACTGTGTTTGAACTGTGCTACAATATCTTCTATGTAAGATGTATTGACTGTGTTTGAACTGTGCTACAAGATTTTATATGTAAGATGTAATGACTGTGTTTGAACTGCACTACAAGATCTTCCATGCAAGATGTAATGGCTATGTTTGTACTGAGCTAAAAGATCTTCAATGTAAGATGTAGTGACTAAGTACTGGACTACAATACCTTCTATGTAAGATGTAATGACTGTTAATACTGTGCCACAAGATCTTCTTTGTGTTCTATATCACTTATTTTTATTCTATTACCCCATTATTATATATTTATTGATTGTTTCTGATTTTGGATGTTTTCACCTGCGTATGTACATTGTGTCTGTGTTTAGTATCTCTTCTTTTCACAGGAGCTAAATATACCTAATTGTTAGCATTTCATATTGTTATATCCTGCTGCAGCCACTGCTTTTTTCGTTTGTTCCATATGTAAGATACAATGGACGTGTTTGTGCTGTGTTACAAGATCTTCTATGTAAGATATATTGATTATGAGATCTTCTATGTAAGATGTAATGACTAAGTACTACACTACAAGACCTATGTATGCTGTAATGACTATTTTTGTACTGCACTATGAGATGTTCTATGTATGATGTAATGACTTTGTTTGTACTGCACTATGAGATGTTCTATGTATGATGTAATGACTTTGTTTGTACTGCACTATGAGATGTTCTATATATGATATAATGACTATGTTTGTACTGCACTATGAGATGCTCTATGTATGATGTAATGACTATGTTTGTACTGCACTATGAGATGCTCTATGTATGATGTAATGACTATGTTTGTACTGCACTATGAGATGTTCTATGTATGATATAATGACTATGTTTGTACTGCACTATGAGATGTTCTATGTATGATATAATGACTATGTTTGTACTGCACTATGAGATGTTCTATGTATGATGTAATGACTATGATTGTACTGCACTATGAGATGTTCTATGTATGATATAATGATTATGATTGTACTGCACTATGAGATGTTCTATGTATGATATAATGACTATGATTGTACTGCACTACAAGACCTATGTATGGTGTAATGACATGTGGCTAATATGTCTGAAGATGTGAAATTACCTTCACACTGTGCATTATCAATAACTGTCATGCATTTCTCAGCTCATTAATATTTCTTAAGAAGGATATCTATGCTGTTTTGTTTTATGCCATTAAAAAGACAACATTCAATGTCATCAAAGACTAACTAAGTAATGACATTTACAAAAGTAAACTTTTCTTGATTCTGTCCCATGGAGCATAGAATTGCATCACATCAAATCAATGTACAGATGTCACCAATACTGCAGAATAACTGTCACCACTGACACAAAAGATCATCATCAACACTGTTGATTCTAACTGTGATTCCCAAAATCCTTACTATAATAGTACTGCCAGGACACAATCATGACAGAAGTAATGTCAAAACAAAACTATTATAGTAATAGAGCTGATCAAACAAAATCATTATGGGTATTAATATTGGCATGACAAAATTATTATATAATACTTTCAGAACAAAATTACTATATTAACAATCATTTACTGCCAATATAGTACCTTGCGGTGTATGGCAGGGGGGAGTAGGGGGTCTTGAGCCTGAGGAATTAAGGCCGCCTAGCTAATGTAGTCACTGCGAACTGTGCAGGTTAGAATTTTCTTTTTGCCCCAGACAGAAAAAAACTTCCCACCTTACCGAGGATTCGGACCTGGGTCTCCTAAAGGAGAATCCACTCGGCCAGCAGCTCCTCACTATTATTAACAATGTCACAGCAAAACTATTAGGACATAGTACTGACTGTGCAAGCTCATTATGATAACAGCACTGTTTGGACAGACTTCTTCTTTTTCTTCTACTCCAGATGTCTGGCCTGGATTAGATATCAGCGATTATGACTCTCCATTCATCTCTGGCATGTGATATGTTGATCAAGTCGGTGTTGCTTATATTATGATTTGTTGCCTAACCATTTAAGCTTTCATCACACATCTTTCTCTGTCTTCCTCTGCCTCTCTAAGTTCCAGTCACTAAGCTACATTAGCTACATTAATTACTGTCCATATAACAATAGAAAAAGTGTTTCTTCAAACACAATTATGACAGTACAGCAGAGGTCAGATGTCTGCAAACTGTGCAGGTGAGATATTTGCAAACTAAATGCTCATGAGATGTCTGCAAACTATGTGCTGGTGAGGTGTCTGCAAACTATGTGCTGGTAAGGTGTCTGCAAACCTCATGTAGGTTAGATATCACCAAACTATGTGCTGGGAGGTGTCTGCAAACCTCATGTAGGTTAGATATCTGCAAACCATGTGCTGGGGAGGTGTCTGCAAACCAAATATAGGTTAGATATCACCAAACCATGTGCTGGGGAGGTGTCTGCAAACCAAATATAGGTTAAATATCACCAAACTATGTGCTGGGGAGGTGTCTGCAAACCAAATATAGGTTAGATATCTGCAAACCATGTGCTGGGGAGGTGTCTGCAAACCAAATATAGGTTAGATATCACCAAACCATGTGCTGGGGAGGTGTCTGCAAACCAAATATAGGTTAGATATCACCAAACCATGTGCTGGGGAGGTGTCTGCAAACCAAATATAGGTTAGATATCTGCAAACCATGAGCTGGGGAGGTGTCTGCAAACTATGTGCTGGTGAGGTGTCTGCAAACCACATGTACTTGGAATGTCTACAAACTACATGCAGGTTAGATTGCAAACCACATGTACGTGAGATGTCTACAAACTGCATGCAGGTTAGATTGCAAACAACATGTTGGTTAGACATCTGCAAACTATGTGCTGGTGAGGTGTCTGCAAACCTGATTCACATGCGGTCTACAAACCCCATGCATATGTGATGTCTACAAATCCCATGCACATGCGATGTCTACAAACTACATGAATATGATTGATAATAGAAGTAATGGCTGCAGCAGGATATAACAATACAAAAGTAAAACAGGTAAGAGATCAGACCCAACCACTCATCAGGTGTCTCCTAGCGGTCCTATGGTAATCTTTTGTCACAGTCGCCTCACTATAGTTACTTCTTCTGTTGGCACATCTAAATGTGACCGGAAGACATCTTTGACATACTCAAACATTATTCAGACAAGGCAATCACATTCCCCTTAGATACTTTTTCCTTGAAAGACTCATTTACATATGTATCCGGCAACCTAATATATCTAATTATTTGCAAACAATGCAACATGAAATATACTGGACAGAGTGGAAGACATCTCACCGACTTAAGAGAACTCCTTAAGAATATTATACAACCAATCAATAACCATTACAATTCTTATGATCACAATGGAGTCGATGATGTATTGGCCTCATTACTCTAACAGCTTAATCAGGCTTAAAATCGAGAGCCAGTTAATCAACTCTTTGGGATTCATCCACCCAGGAGGATCAATACTGTTATAAGATGCCACTGTATAACAATTTCCAAGATGGCGACGCGATGTCTCGTTGTTCTTGGGGGAGACGCTGTTCAGTGTTTTTCTGTGGATTCCCTATGGAAATTCCCGTGAAATTCGTGTGGATAGTGTTTTTCCTTTGGATTATGTGATGTTATTTTGTGTTCGTTAATTGCAAGTGTTCAAAAGAAGCCACGGAAGGCAGGTGGTGGATGAAATTATGAGGGCAGCCGACAGATATTTGTTGGTTATGGTCTCGAGTTTCGCGACGGCAAGCTTTCTCTCTTTCGAGAGACAATGATTGCGGTCATCCGGCCAGTATGGTCACTGCCATAGAGGAAAGCAACGGCAAACTACCTCTTTGAAATTGCCTAGTTTATTATGATTCGCTTAAAGACTGATCATCGCAAGACAAGGACAGAGACATTAAAATTAGGAACATGGAACGTTAGGACGTTAAACAACGACGGAAAATTAGAGAACATAACACAAGAAATTCAAAGAGAAAAAATTAATATATTAGGTATGTGCGAAACGAGATGGACAGGAGCAGGCATCAAGATACATAAAGATTTTAAGATTATTTATTCTGGAGGTGAGGATCGACATAGGGGAGTGGCAATAATTTTGGACCGGAAAACATCAACGTCTGTTCAGGGATATTGGGCCGTGTCGGACAGAGTTCTACTAGTTAAATTGAGTGGCAGACCTTTTAACATAAATGTTATTCAAGTATATGCCCCAACAGGAGAGTCCAGTGAAGATAGTGTAGAGGAATTTTATAATGACATTGAGTCTGCCTTAAAGAAATGTAAAAATTCAGAAATAAACATCATAATAGGGGATTTCAATGCAAAAGTAGGAAATCAAGGGGATAGATACACAGTAGGAAACTATGGTTTAGGAGAGAGAAATGAAAGAGGATACAGACTAGTAGAGTGGGCAAAAGAACAGGAAATGATTGTAGGAAACACCTGGTTCAAGCAACACCCTAGAAGATTATGGACCTGGAGGAGTCCTGATAACAGGATTAGAAACCAGATTGACTACATTCTCATTAGCAGAAGATTTAGAAACGCGCTAACAGTAGCAAAAACAGTTCCCAGTGCTGATTGTTATAGTGACCACAGACTACTCACAGGAACATTGAGGATAAAGTTGAAGAAAGTCAAGTATACAACAGGGAACACTAAATATGATTTGTGTACATTGAGTAATGACAAGGAAATACAAAACAAATTCAACATAGAAGTACAGAACAGATTTGAAATATTGTCTGATCTAGAGATCCTATTCCAGGATGTGGATGATCAATGGGAAATGTTAAAGAATTCAATCAATGTGGCTGCAGAAAAAACTATTCCAAAATTAAAGAAGGTGGGTCGTAAGAAATGGATGACTGAGGAAATTTTACACTTAATGGAAACAAGAAGACTCAACAAAAATAATCCTGCCAAATATGAAGAAATTCACAGACAAGTCAGAATATTATGTAGGAAGGCAAAAGAATCATGGCTTGAGGAAAAGTGCTTAGAAATTGAAAAACAACACAACAGTCAAAATACCAAATTAGTGCACAAAAGAATTCAGGAACTTACTAATAAAAGAACAAGTACATCAACAGGCTGTCTAAAAACTAAAGATGGCAAAGTCATAATAGAAAAAGATCAGATTCTACATGTATGGACAGATTATGTGAAAGACCTGTATAATGATAACAGAGAGGAACAGTATGCTATTAGATTTAATAATGAAGGACCAGCAATTTTAAAGATGGAGGTTCAAAATGTTCTTAAGCATATGAAAGCTGGCAAGGCCCCCGGTGCAGATAACATCACAACAGAAATGATTAAAGCTCTAGAAGAATTTGGACTAGAGCAAGTCACTAGACTGCTGAACACATTATATGATACTGGAGATATACCTTCTGAATTATGTAATTCTGTATTTATTGCAATCCCAAAGAAATCAGGAGCCTTAGAATGTGATCAACATAGAACAATTAGTATAATGAGTCACATCACAAAGATTTTGTTACGAATTATCATGCAAAGAGTGAGGAAGAAAATACAACCTGAAATAGGGGAAGAACAATGTGGTTTTGTAGAAGGAAAGGGTACAGTAAATGCTGTGTATATGCTGCGAACAGTTATTGAACGTGCTTTAGAAGTAAACAAGGATATACATCTTTGCTTTATTGACTACACAAAGGCTTTTGATAGAGTTAGACATGTCAACATTGTGGATATGCTTGCAGATCTACAAATTGATGGGAAAGACATTAGACTTATAAAAAACATATATTGGAAACAACAAGCTGCCATAAGGATTGATAATGAAGTAGGACAATACCAACCTATTAAGAGAGGTGTTAGGCAGGGATGTGTAATGTCTCCAGATCTTTTTTCCCTATACAGTGAAAATATTTTCAGAAATGTAGAAGACCTAAATGGAATCAGCATTGGAGGACGAAACATAAATAACATTAGATATGCAGATGATACAGTATTGATTGCAGACAATGCACAGGATCTGCAACAATTAGTAGACGCTGTGGTTGTACACAGTGAGCAGCTGGGGTTGGAATTAAATTGTAGGAAGACACAGGTTATGGTCGTCACTAGGAAGAACGAAGTACCACAATGTAATATACAAGTAAATGGGAATATTCTTCAACAAGTGAATCGGTTCAATTATCTCGGAACAGTCATAACATCTGATGGCAGATGCCTTGAAGAGATTAGAACAAGAATCGCCATTGCGAAAGTAGCCTTTAGCAAGATGAAAAACATTCTGACCAATAAAATGATGTCAATTGAAACGAGAAAAAGAGTGTTGAGGGGATACATAGAGCCTGTTCTTTTGTATGGATGTGAAACTTGGACAATGTGCAGTCAAGCAGAAAAACATCTGATGGCTGCAGAAATGTGGTTTCTGAGGAAAATGCAAAGAATACCATGGACAGATAGAAAAACCAATGACCAAGTACTACAAGAGACAAATGAAAATCGTAGATTGATTAGAGAAATTAGACGTAGACAGTCAAAATTTTTTGGACATGTTATGAGAAGAAATGGACTGGAGAACTTAGTGACAGCTGGCAAGATCGAAGGGAACAGACCAAGAGGAAGACCGAGAGGAAAATACCTGGATGGCTTGGCCACATGGCATGGACGAGACAGGAACACTGAGCTGATCCACGACTCTGGTGATCGAGTGAAATGGCGAATCATGACCGCCCACGCTTTCCGGCATGGCACATGATTGATTGATTGATTGTATAACTCTGCTGACTCCCCTCTATATCCATTTCTAACCTTTTGCACACCTTGGCCTCTTTGACCTCTAACTTTCTTATTTGGCACGTTTCACACTGAAATTCTGCACAGCCTTCCTAGAAATAAAGCATGTGCAATGGCCTAATAACATTTGATACTGGTATGTTTTCTGTAAAGGTTTTAGTTTTTAATTAAATTTTATAATTTCTTATTTTACTTTAGATCTGTTTGTGTTGTTCCTGATAAAGATCACTCAAATCAGATTCGCTGTTGAGTTGAGTTGAGTTGAGTTGAGTTAAGTTAAGAACCAACATCACTGCACTTAGGACATTCCCATATGTGCTCCGTCCCCTCATTCAACAGCCAGCGAAGAGTCATACTACTAATCGTTCCCACTACTATCTGATTTAAAGTTCTCCTGGTCTACCCTCTCAGTTTTGAGATTCTTCCAGAACCCCAACCGATACCCCACAATCTCATTCTTTCCACACATGGGTTCTCAATCTGTTTCCCCGCCTTCTCCACCTGGTCCCACAAACACATGACCACCTCCCCCTTGTCCATAGGCAATCTACCACCAAGAGGTGCATTCCCTGCCAGCCTATTAGCCTGTTCATTCCCCTGCACCCCTGCATGGCCAGGGAAAAATATCCATACAATTCTCACAATCTGTGACCTCTGAAGCAACAATAGCCATTCCACATGAAACATTCCTTTCTCCACCTTACTAACCATACTCTTTGAATCCATAATGAATACAATGTGTGTTGCAGTAGTCTCCTATAACCAACGGAATGCTGCTGTTACTGCTTCCACCTCCATTCTCATGCTGGAGGTCGTAGTCTCATATGCCACTCTCTCCTTTTTCAAGACTTGTCCGTTAGCCTTTGCAATAAAACCCCAACCACTACGTCTGTTTCTCACCACAAACCAATCAGTGTAGATGGCAATGTCACCTTGATGTGTGTTACTCTGGATCAATTGCTGCACATCAAACTCAGTGCGGCCCACTGTCCGTTCTCTGCACTCAAGACCCAGTGTTACTATTACACTGTGCCAGTCTGTCATGTCTTCCGGAACTTCAACCCACTCTTTATCATGATTGATGGTCTCTAGATCACATATCTGGTGTATTGATATTTCTGCCTGTGCCATCCAGGACCTGCCTCGTCTTAGTCTATGACCCTATACCATATCCATGGTTTCATGCAGGAAGTGATCCCTATCTGCAGCAACTCTCAGGTAATATTTGGCCTGATGGACCCTATGCCTGTGATACCTAAGTATTTCAATTTGCTCTGTCTACTAACAGGACATCCATTCAACATTATACTTGGGACATCTGCCTTGACGATCCGGTTATCCAGGGAGTACCAAAAAACCGATGCCTTGTCTGGGTGTATAATGGCCCCTGCGTCCCTGCACCACTCTGCCACCCTGTTTACTGCCACCTGTAAGCCTTCCGCCAAACTGGTCCTGTCCCTGCCCTGACTGTACACCAACACATCATCTGCAAATGTCAAGATTCTACCCACACCTGGTGTCTCAATAGTTGCAATATTGCTGGTGTAGACATTAAAAAGCACTGGGGACATGGCAGATCCCTGCGGCAACCCAGGTGTAATAGTACATCGGTCAGAAGTCCAGGAACCCATGCGTAGTGCTAACCGTACGCTAATAAAGAACTGCCGCAACCCATCTAACAAAGCAAGGGCAGACCTCAACGTCTAACAGTGTATGTCAACCGATCTTACCTGACCCTGTTATACGCATCCTCTAGATCAAGAGCTACTGCGACTGTCTCTTGTTTATCCTGGAAGCCCTCGTAGACATCAAATGCTAAAGTAGCTGCATTGGCCCAAGTGTCCTTTCCAGGCCAGTAACTCCTTTGGGAAGCAGATTACAACTTTCCAAACGTTGCTAGAGCCTGTGTGCTACTATCTTTTCAAGGACTTTGCCATATGTGTTTTGCAGGGTTATGATCCTGTATCCATTAAGTCTTGAGAGATCCTTACCTGGCTTTGGGAGTGGGACCAGGTAAGCTATGCAGCCAATTGTGGGGTATTTCCACCATATTAACAAAGAGCCATCTCCTCCAAGTCCCCATCATTCATGTTACTCAACTGGGTGGACCTCACGCCATCCAGGCCTGGTGCTGATTCGCTATGTTGTTGTGGTATAACTTATTTGTATCTTAAACTTTGATTTCTGTTTGCCAGATTTAAGTTTTTTGTAAGGTATGTACACTGTGTCTGTGTTTATTATCTCTCACTTTTTCGCAGCAATCATACATTCCTATACCATTTGTTACATGCAGGTGAGATGTTGGCATATCATGTGGAGGTGAGATATCTGCAGATTACATGCAGGTGAGATGACTGCAAACCACATGTAGGTGAGATAATTGCAAGTTTTATGTAGCTAAGATGTCTACCAAGTATACAGAGTGACTTTCAACATGGGCGGTTATTACTCTGGGAGAGATAAGAAATTAAAACCCTGTCCCATCATGCCTGGTGTGCCAGTCAGTCTATAAAAATATTGTCCTAGCACCATATGCCCAATGCATGTAAAAGGGTTCTTTACTTTTACTTTATATCTTCTCATGACCACATAAGACTACAAAGCACCTGTCTATTTACTTTCCTCTCATTTTATATCACAATAAATTAATTTGCTGTTCTATATAAAATACAATAAATTCCAATAGTTTCATCTTTATCTCATGTAGTTCTTCCTCTAAGAAATTACTGGGGAGTTTGAGAATGCCACCATAATCTCATAACTCGATAAGGGAAAATCCCAGTTGCACATCCAGATAGTAGTGGATGGGAAACACAACATGGTGCAGTAAACACAATTCTGGGACCAGGAATCCACGAGAATAAGAGGACACCTCTGGGGTACCTTTTTCTTTTGCATTTTCTAAACATAAAAATTAGCTAATAATATATTAATCTAGTTATATTTTAAACCAAACAATTGACAGTACAACTGGTACCATTAGAAAGATAGTGCCTTAGCAGATACTGCAAACTGGGCCTGAAGTGTTAGGGGCTCACATATTCTAGGCCACCGCATAATGAGGTAGGGTGACCAATTCTTCTCTGGGCTACCTTTCCTTCCCACATATTTATGAAAATTACTTGGTTCCCATTTAATGAGGCTGTCACAGCATGCAGCTTACCTATTTAACATCTCACAACTTACCCTAGCTTGTATCGTATTTACTTAGGTCATATTTCTCAACTGATATAATTAACGATAAGTAAGCAAGAGTTACAAGACCTAGTGGAAGAAATACACAGGCACAGTGCAGAATGTGGCTTAGATATTAACATCCAAAAAACGAAAACTATGATAATTAGCAGTGAAAAGGACAGGTCATCAATGAACATCACAGTAAACGGGCAGATACTAGAACAAGTAACAAATTTCTCTTATCTTGGACATATAATAACAGATGATGGCAGAAGTGAAATGGAAATCAAAAAGAGAATAGGAATGGCCAAAAATGCTTTCAACGGCAAGAAATCAGTATTAACATCTACAGAGATTAATAACACATTGAAAATGAGAATTGTCAAATGCTACGTTTATTCAATGCTACTGTATGGCTCGGAAGCCTGGACATTGAGCAAGCAACTAGAAAGTCGCATAGAAGCCCTGGAGATGAGAATATACAGACAAATAGGTCGTATTTCATGGAAACAAAAACAATCAAATGCAGAGGTCCTAGAAAAACTGGGAAAGAAGAGAGAGTTGATGAAAGAAATAAGCAGAAGACAAGTAAAATATTTTGGCCACGTTAAAAGACATGATACTCTTATAAAAACCATACTGGAAGGCAAAGTTGAGGGCAAGCGAACAAGAGGTAGAAAACGATACAAGTGGGAGGATAACATCAAGAGATGGACGAACATCAGCCTGACAGAATGTACAGTCAAGGCAAGAGACAGACAGTGTTGGAGATCCATTGCAGCCAACCTTCATTGCGGAGACGGCACCTGACTGATTGATTGATAACTAACGATACAATATCTTAACTATATATTAAAATGAACGTGTAAATTGAAATGATTCTCCAAACATTACACATTTATTAAAATATTATAATGATTAAATAAACAACATACGCTAGTCATTTTATAAATAAAGCCAAAGCCTAAAATACCATTACTTAACTAATTAATAACACAACATCTCTTGTACCTTTTACACATAATCATATCATATCAGGTTATTTAGTCCGAAGACTGGTAAAGATATTTTAAAACATGTAACGGCACTATAAGTCCAGCTCTGTGACTTCTTACAAACTTATTTTAATCTTGAAAACTAAATTTGTAGGTTTCCCCTTGAATACCATATTCATATTAGTGATTTATATACTTTAAATATTCTACTGACGGTAGTTTTCCTAATGTGTGGAATTTTGCAGGGAAGCAGCTAATTACAGTTTAATCTATACAATTTCCAACAATCAAGAATTCTATCATGTTTGTACTGTGCACAATCTTCAATATTTCTGGCTAAAATGGATCTAAATCATAGTCCAAACTGAATTAACTGAGATTAGTAACGAGTAAGGTAAGTGAACACCTCTTACAATTATATACAAGCCAAAAGCACATGCCAGTAGCATAGATTGTAAAAATGGTAAAAGCTACATGAGAACCACAGGCAACAATCTGCCAAAAGACAACACAACCCTGCAGTATGTGGTTGCAAGAGAACTACAAAGATGATCTCACACATCACCCATTCAGGCAAATATAGTGGGACACTATGAATGCCCTTTACAAAAGGCACTCACGTGATCAATGCGAGGCCAAATCCGAGATTCTGTTATGTTTAACAAAGGCCCAAACCGTTTGTCCAGGTCTTTCATTTCTATAATTGGTTCATACTCAAAGCTGCTGGAATAAACAGTGGCCTGCATACATAACAAAGATGTCAGTTTCATACAATAAACAAAA
This sequence comes from Cepaea nemoralis, assembly GCA_014155875.1. Lineage (NCBI taxonomy): Eukaryota > Metazoa > Mollusca > Gastropoda > Stylommatophora > Helicidae > Cepaea > Cepaea nemoralis. Next base: position 181,082 of record JACEFZ010008931.1, on the reverse strand, counting down.
TAGGAACATCACAAAGCATGATCAAATAAAATTATCAACTGAAGGCAAATATTGCACATGCAGCAATAAATATACTTCTTTCTAAATGTTATGCTTAGTTGTTAAAAATATAATTATATCTTAACTGTCATGTACTTAATTTTTAACTCTTACATATTAACTCTGATGTAGTTTATTAAAATAGTTTAACTTTCACACAAGATAGTTAAACTATTTTTATACTAATAAATACAGGATAGATATGATGACCAGTGAAGTCACTATAAAATATCAATATAGAAAATTCAATATTAGACATGCTATGACAGTGCCAAACCTTGAGAAACAGAGAAGCTCATAATGCTAACAAATATAAAAACAATAAAATAAAATTTATAAACACAATAGAATAGCACAATAGGATATCTGATGCTATAAAGACCAGAAACATAATATACTCATAAATTAATCATGCCAAGCAAAATCTATTAAACTGTCTGTAGATGTAGAACAATAAAAAAAAAAAACAATCAAGATTTGCTAGCAGTTAGCTATACAGACAAGACTACATATGTCACTGAAGACTTTGCAAAGTAAGAATTAACAGAGCTATTCCAAAGTCAAGAATAATAAATCTATTAAACATCTATTTTCATCTGATGCCAATATTACGATAATATATATATCAGATCTATGGTAAGTAAAGGACCCATTTTACATGTCTTGGGTATGTTAGATATATGGGGGGCTAGCAGATAGTTTTATAGATCAATCAACACTCAGAGGATGATGTGTTCAATATCACACTGGCTGTCTATATACTTCCTAAGACATTCCTGGTTCCTATTTTAGACTGGGTTGACCTGGAAGGGAAAGGGGGGGGGGGGCAGAAGAAGATCTGCCTTTTGAACCCATGACCACCGGCTGGTGGGCAAGTATGCTAGTCACAGCTATACCACAGCTCCTCACATTTATAAGCTTGCAATAACATTTGCTAAAACATGTTTACACTAAGTTCAAAATATTAAGCAATCATGCTAAATTATTACAGAACAGTCAATAATTATTGTGCAGCAAATTAATTATCATTAGTTAACTACTCACGACTACCCTTACATAACATTATGCACAAGATGACACATAACAGGACATTTTAAAGGTTAATTCTTTATGGCAAGTTACACTACAAACACAGCTAACAATCAACTAACAGCTACTGCTCGTTTCTATAATATTTTACAATTAGTGGAATAATCAAACACCTTATGACATACAATAGAAAAATCAAAGATTAGGTGATATCCAATAGAGCAATTAATATGATGTGATATCCAACAGAACAATCAAACATAATGTGACATAAATAGAACAATCAAACATTATGTGATATCAAACAGAACAATCAAAATGATTGATTTCCAATTGACAAACAATATGCAATACCTAATAACAGAACAACCAAATATGATGTGATATCCAAAAGAATAATCATAGATGATGTGACATCCAAAAGAATAATCATAGATGATGTGACATCCAAAAGAACAATTAACATGCTGCAATTAAAAGAACAACCAATCTTGACATGACATCTAATAGAACAATTAACATGATGCAATATGTAACACAACCAAACATGATGTGATATCCAATAGAACAATCACAGATCATGTGATATCCAATAGAGCAATAAACATGATGTGACAATCAATAGACTAATCTGTCAACATAGCGTGACTTCCAAGGGAACAACCAAACATGATGCAAAATCTAACAGAACAAGCAATCATGATATGACATCCAACAGAACAATGAAAAATTATGTCATATTCAATATAACAATCACTATACTGTAATATTCAAATGATATCTTCTTCTTCTTCTTCGTTCATCCGGAGTTTTTTTCCGGATGTGATTGCGTTGTGCCTGTTTACAGCAGAGCTGCGTTCTTGCGCCGTTAGGCCGACACATCCGACTTCTGCGGGCATTTGTTGACCGGGTTCACCTTCCCGGGGGTTTCTTAGGACGTTTGACTCTCACTGTTGTGGTGTTATCTCCCATCCTAGCTGGCCCATATAGAACAGCCAAAGACATCCTGGTCAGCCCTCAAGGGAAGGCAGGGGCAGACCATGGGCATTCCCCGCCATCCAAGGAGGCTTCCATACTTGCAGAGCCAACACACAGCGCTCTGGTACTGGGCTCACCCAAGGAATCGTCACGTCCTGCACATGGCTGCTTAGCCTCACTTCCGTATATTGGGCCATCCGTTCACCATAGGCTGTTCTTCCGGAAACCAGAAGAATGCAGTGTGCAGATGACATCCACACAGTGAGCTTTCGATTCGGACTTTCCGCACAATGGATTTGCTATCCGAGCAATATTCCATTTCGTGCCACTAGGACACTTTTTCCACCTTTTTTGAAAGCCCACACAGTGAGCTTTTGATTCGGACATTCCACATAATGGATTTGCTATCCAAGCAATATTCCATTTCATGCCACTAGGACACTTTTCCACCTTTTATGAAGCTCACACAGTGAGCTTTTGATTCGGACTTTCCACGTAATGGATTTGCTATCCGAGCAATATTCCATTTCATGCCTCTGGGAGGCTTTTGTAACCGACATACCTGTGGTATGAAGTGTGGCAGTCTGAATACTTCTTCATACACCTTTAAATGTCAACCTGTATGTAGTTAAAGTAAGCTGCGGTCAACTTGAGCTTGTTGATATCTCCATAGAGCTTGTCCTCAAATGAAGCAGGTGTGGGCCAAAATATCTTTCTCTGTTCTGCATATATTGGGCAATCCTGAAGCAAATGTTTTGCTGTCATTTTACCAGTTCCACAATTACATTCATCGGTATCTCCTATCTTTAGTTTATTGAACAAGTGGTATTTCAGCCTGTTATGTCCTGTGCGGAGTCTGAAGATTGCTACTTGTTCTCTTCTGTCGAGTTTGTAATATGCATCATCCTTCTGGTGGCCTGGATGCTCTGATTCCCATTTGGTTCTATAGGTGCTTTTTATCAACCTCTTTGCCTCATTATAGGTTATGTCTATGTCAGGCTGTGGTAGCCGTCCGCCCTCTTTTGCCAGTCTGTCAGCCTCTTCATTTCCAGGTATACTGCAATGTGATGGGATCCACTGTATTACAACTTTTTTGGATTTCTGGCATAGACCATGGAGTGCTGCTCTTAGGTCAGCTATTTCTGTGCTGTTATTGCTCTTCAGTATTGAGACAGCTGACTTTGCATCTGTGAAGATAGCTATTTGCTTCTCTTTATTTTCCTCCATCAAGAGCATTTCTGCTGCAGTTTTCAGAGCCTCTACCTCCGCTTTGAAGTTACTTGAAAACTTTCCAGTTGCCACTGAATGTGTTTTTTTCACTCCATTTTTTAAATTTAGGAGAATTCTTTGAATTTTTTGCTGATCCATCTGTATATGCATGGGTCCAATTGCTGCTTGGGTAATGTTCTTTTATGTAGTTTAGGGTTATTTCTCTTCTTTCGGTTTCATGCTGAGTGTTCTTTTTCTCAATACCAGGAATGTTTTCTATCATCTCAGGCAGTTGCTGCTGTCTCCAAGCTGGGAACTTGTCTGCATTGTAAATAGGTTTGACTGTTGATATGTTAAGTATGGGATCTGCCCTAATCTTTCGTTTTGCAGTTTCTACAAAGTTGCTACGCTTCAGTCGTCCCTTTCCAAAACCACTAAACCTTTTATACATAGGGTGGTCTGTCAATCTTCTAAATTTTTCTGCTTGTTGCTGGGCTCTGCTATCTCTTCTATCCTGCATTGGTTGTAAACAAGTGATCTTTTCAAGTTCATTAATAGGCGTTGTCTTCAGGCTTCCAGTTATGATTCGCATTCCTTGATTTTGGACTCTACTTATTTTGTTAAAGTTTGACTTAGCTGCTGTTGCCCAAGCTGCAATGCCATATTCCAGTACTGGCCTCACCCGTCCAGTATATAACTTCTTGAGAACTTTCTCATCTGCTCCCCACGTTGTACCAGCAAGCTTTTTCATGATTGCCATTCTTTGCCTTGCTCTTGTTCGATTTTTCTCAACCTGTGTTTTCCATGTCAGGCGACGATCAAAGGTGACTCCGAGATAGTTTGGATTTTCTTCATGGCGCAATATTCAAATGATATGATATCCAGCAGAACAATCAAAGATGATCTAACACCCTATATAATAATCAACATGATTTCCAATGAAACAATCAAGCATGATATGACATCCAATGTAACAATCAAAATAATATGACATCTAACAGAACAATCAAATATGCTGAGACATCCAATGAAACAATCAACTATTAGCTACAGCTATTTTCAAGTTGTGGAATAATCAAACATGGAGTAGAATAAAACCAGAATAAAAGAAACCATGGTGTAACATCAAATAGAACAATCAAACATGATGTAAAACATCAAATAAAAGAAACAAAGATTCTTCAGGCTATAGAGCTGAGTCAATGAATAGCACATATCATACTAGATAAAAGCTACAGCCATTTTTACCATGCATTACAGGTGCTATGAAGTGAGATTACTACAAACCTCTTCTTTTGATTTCTTTTTGGTTTTCTGTATATTGTTTGGTGCCTCCCTCTCATGCAGCCCACCATGACCTTTACTTCTGTAGTTAGCCAGATCAGTTGTGTCAACTATGGGCTCATAATTTGATGAATCTCTGAGATCCTAGCAGATTGAAAAGGGAAAAACAATCTAGTCACATCAGACATGCCAGTTTGTCTTTACCAAAATATGTAAATAATGTAAAACTTAAAGAGGAGCAAAAATACTTGAGATCACCTCCTTAACATGAGCTGAGTTGAGCTGAGAAGAGTCAAGATCTGACATCACAGCACTCAGGACTTTCCCATACATGCTCCATCCTCATCTGCAATAGCCAGCGAACAGCCCCAACACTAATGGTATCATCATCATCATCATCATCATTTTCCACTTCTGCCGTCAAGCGTCGTGGGGAGGAATAATTTGCACTCCAGCGCCTGATGAGCGGCACTAGATAGTGTCATTCCATGTGATTGTACAATGTCTTTTATGTCGTCAATCCATTTTCTTCTTGGATGTCCACCTGGTTTCATCGCAGATGATCTTTGATGCAAGGCCAGTGATGGTGGGTGATGGATTCTAACGACATGGCCAAACCACTTGATCTTCTGTCTTTCAATAAATGTGGCACAAGGTCTGTCTGATAACAGCATTTCTTACTCAATCTCGGATTGTTAAGTTGGCAGCTCTCCTCAGGCATCTCATCTCGCAGGTGTTGATTTTGCGAAAGTGTGATTTGGATAAAGTCCAAGTTTGAGATTGGTAGCATAGGGTTGGTGTGAATATGCTGTTTATTATCTGTCGTTTTGCGGACATGGGTATATTTGGATGTTTCAATAAGGGTGATAGTTGATATGTTAAGTGCACTAGCTTTTTGACATCTGATTTCGATTTCTCTGTCCAATCTGCCATCTTCTGTGATCATACTTCAAAGATATTTGAATTCTTTAACTTGTTTCAGAGTTGTGCTATTTATCTGTATACTTAGTGGACCAGGTGATCTGCTAACTTGCATTACTTCGGTTTTGGCTGTGTTTATATTCATATTGTATCTGCTGCATGTTGAACTCAGATTATTAATATGATTTTGTAGTCTGCCCTCATCGCTGTAAAACAGGCACTGATCGTCTGCAAATAGAAGTTCATTTATTTCCTGTTAATCAGCTGCTTCATCTGGAGTAAAGAGTTCTAAATTTTCTGAATCTGTTCTGTCAAGACTTGCTTCTTTGGATATTCTGTCCATCTAGATATTAAATAAGAATTAGATATTAAACAGCAGAGGAGAGAGCACACATCCCTGTCTCACTCCTGTATTGACTGTGAACATATCTGATATACCTTCTTGTGTTCGTACTGCACTTCGGCTATGATGTTTTCTAGCAGTTGCCCTTGTATCCCATAGTCTTCAAGGATGGTCCATAATCTGTATCTGTCTACTCTATCGAAAGCCTTTTCCTGATCTACAAACACAATATTCTGCTCGTCACTTTATTCGATAGTTTTTTTCACATATTTGTCTAAGTGTAAATAGTGCATCAGTGCAACTTTTACCTTTCCAAAAACCAAATTGTACAATGCTTAACTGTTGTTCAACTATGGGTCTAGCTCTTTGTTCCAATAGTTTTGCGTACATTTTCCCTATATGGCTCAGGAGTGATATACCTTTGTATGTTTCGCACTCTCTCAAATTGCCTTTCTTTTTCCATATTGGTACTATTATTGCCTGCTGCCAATCATCTGGAACTTTTCTTTCTTCCCATGCTATATTAAATATTAATGGTATCAATAGTTGATTATGTGTCCGTCTGGGCTTTCCTCATAGTTTTCAGTGTTGACCAGATCCTCTGGTCACTCATGCAGCACCATTCTCTGCAAGGCCATGATCATCTACCTATTCTTCTGCACTATACATATGATTCCAAAAGACTCCAAGCACATCTGCCATATCATACACCAATATCCCATCCCACCCAGGTGCAGACCCAGTCAATCTGTCCGCCTGCTCATTTCCCACCACACCAGCATGTCCTGGGGAAACAATCCAACAGATACTCACTCATTTTGATTGTTGAATGGAAGCCTGCCACTCGGCCCAGAGCACCTCCATTGTCAGATTAGATGTTGTGGTATCATATGGTAGGCACTCCTGCACCAAACACCATTCACCAACCTTCACCACAAACCCCCAAACTCTTCTTATATCTCTTAGTGCCTAGCCATCCATGTAGATGATTACTTTGCCTAGTTGTGAAATGTCATAGATCAATTGTTGCTCTTCTCATTCAGTACAGCCTGACTGCCAATCCCTGCAACCCTGATCCAGTGTTATTACGACATTTCACGGGTCTGACTTTTTAACTGGCATTCTGACCCACTCCTCTACTCTCCCAATACAACTTTCACTCCTCTATTAACATTTAAATTTATAAATCTTAACATATATAACTGCAATAAACAACATGTACCCCTGATGATTTTGGCCTTTCCTTCATAGGTCTGATGCTGTCTTTATTGTGTGTTTGACCTCTTCCTCTACCTCTGGGTTTAGGTGCACCTTCTGCAGGCAACATCTGATAGAAAAATGTAAACTTATTAAGTCTGTAATCACAACAATTCATTTGAGACTGAGAACATATATACATCAAATTCATTTAAATAATTTGTTCAGCAATTCAGCCACAATTATAGATGTTAAATTAGCACTAAATAAATCAGTCACCAATGTAACACTTAACATAACTGAAAACCAGTAACATAACTGAAAACCAGTAACATAACTGAAAACCAGTAACATAACTGAAAACCAGTAACATAACTGAAAACCAGTCACCATGTAACATTCAAGATTACCAAAATCCTCCAGCAATGTAACTCTTAAAATTACTGTAACCCAATCACTAATGTAACCCTGAACATGACTGTAATCCAGTCAACTATGCAACCCTTAATACAGTTAAACCAGTTAATAAAAATAATTCTTAAAATAACTATAATCCAGACATCAATGAAACCCTTAATATAACTGTAATTTAGTCACCAAAACAAGGTTTAACGTGACTGTAATTCAGTCAACAATGCAATCCTAAACATGACTGTAATCTGGTCAGCATTGTAAACCTACCGTATAATCAAAATGTTGCATGTCCTCTGTGATCAATCCCAGGTTGATTTACTAGGCAATTCTACATTCAGTAGTTTGCCATTGCTTTCTGAATGAGAAATCAACGTTTAAATCCGACGTAATGCCAGTGTAGGGGTTAAACCACTACCTCACCATCAGTGCAAGTGAAGTTTAAGAGTGAGCGCTCTTATTCTTTCAGCCACATTGAATTCTTCATTATTTCTGTTCGTAGCCTGTCATGATATTCTTCCTACTCATCTATATAAACATATCACAATAACTTCAATTTTACCCCTGTATTGTTTACTCATTGTCCTGTTTCTGCACCATACAAATAATATAAAGTAAATGCAATATATTATCACCCTTAGTGTTAATTTATAACTTAGCTATGTAGATGTGGGGAGCTGTTTCATCCTGTTGAATGTTAGCTATTTATATGTTGGGAGTTGTTTCATCCTGTTGAATGTCAGCTATTTATATGTTGGGAGTTGTTTCATCCTGTTGAATGTTACTTTAGCCATTCCTATTCTCTTTCTTATTTCAGTTTCACATCCATCACCATCTGTTATTAATTGTCCTAGGTAAGACAAATTATTGACTTGTTTATCTCCCTGTAATTTTCAAAACTGTTTAATGTTCTCTCTGTCAATTTTCTTAAAATTTATGTTCAAGTTATTTTTACTGCTAAACAGATTTATTTTCAAACCATTTCTTCCAAATATATCTTGGTGATTTATACTTTAATTATAGAACCTCTGTGACTATTCAATTCTCTAAGTATAGAAAATATGGCCTGCTTTGTTACAATATCAACAATTCTTATTTATTACTTTGCGGGTGATAGGCCAGATTCCTTTCACAAATATTTACATATTGAATCTATACCAAGACATTCCTTAATCATGAACGATTTACATTACACATGATTATGTCTTTTGACTATGTCAAATTCTAGGCTTCAGATAAACTGGGACAAATCCATGGTAGATATTGTCACAGGAGTGTAAAGACATGTGACTTCACATATAATAGATCACAGCATAATGAGGCAGAATGATCAGGTCCCTTTCTTATCATCTTTCCATCCTAGAGATTTCTTCTGTGTCCATTTTCCATGGCGTGGACAAACCCTAAATCATATACTGTTTGAAAATATCCAGCCTTACATGGCCATTGTGCAGGTATACCAGTGCACTGTTCGCTGTTACTGCAAGTGATGGATTAGTGGATTGCAGAAGCAACCAGAACCCCATTGAATGAAGTCCACACACAGATTCTGTCCTGCAAAATCAACCCAGCACTGAAAGGCATAGTGTATGAGGAAGGAAGAAGACAACAAGAAACTATCACAGCTGGTAAAATGTTGCGTGAAGCACTCTGGAAACACTATGGCATTGATAACCGATGTATGTTATTAATGAACAACTAAAACACAGGCATCATAAATATCCCAAAGAGGAATAGGAGAGTGGTTGTGCTTCATACACCTTGCTCAACACCTTCTGACAAATAAATCATATCAGAAGGTTTTATCGATTTTAAAGGAAGAATTACAACTGGAGAAATATGACAAATCAGTGATGAAGGCATCAAATGCTTTGGCCATAGATGAAAGAGAACAAACACTTAGAGCCAGGCTAGAAACATTCTCTGGTAAATATGGCATGGAAATCAATGCAAAAATTTAGTTAATGGCAATTTTAAAAAGGACAAATTAATAAAAGCATCAGAATAAGTGGACAAAATCTGCAGACAAGTACCATGGTTCAGATACCTGGGACCATAGAACATGATGACAGAACAAGGTCAGAAGTGAATGTAGAATTGCACACAGCAAGAAAAACCAGTCTCATATCAAGAACCTGCTGTTGGCATGTGAAGTGTTAGAACCATCACATTGTGTAGGCCTGTATGGACAGAGGAATTTGTGGATAGTCTTTCTCTCTCTCTCTTTCTCTCTCTCTTAGTGAACGTCAAGATATAGCATTGAACCCTCATCTGACCACAGTCATGCCACTGTTAGTTGCACAAACAACAGCATTCTAGCCAGACAACTATCAATAGTTAAGTTAGTTGCACATCCTTTACATGATGTCGCAGTCAACCCCATAATTTTTTGGCTGTTTGTGATTTCTTGGCAAGTTTTACATTCAGTAGTTGGCCATTGCTTTCTGAATGACCGGCACTCATACCATTGAATCAAAATCAACGTAAGGCTGCAAAATTGCCTGCAGTTGTGTTTCGAACACGGTATGTGGGATTACGAATTGCATCTATCACCCCTTCACCACAGAGCTGGTCAATAGAGGACAGATAAATATATATTATAAAATAATCAGAATCAGAATGTGAAATGTGGATAATAAATGTTCATCTAGAACAGAAAATTCAAGCAATGGAAATCAGACACAATTACACTTCAAAATAACAAGCCAATGACTACGTAAAAGCTTAGTGTACTCCTGCAACTCAGCTGTGGAACAATCTTCCACAGGAAATCAAAGACATCACCAATCCCAATACATATCTTCACCAATCCTAATACATATAATCTCAAATTATTCGAACACTATCTCAGTACAGATTACCTTACCCCTTAACAACAACAACAACAACAACAATAATAATAATAAAAACACTAGTATAACAGCCAGTCCCCTTTTGGTAGACAGTATGTTCCCCATAGCTAATAACAACTGCCACATCATTCATTAATTTCAGTGAGTCATGTAGTAGTGATTGCTGCATTTCTCTGATGCCTTTAACCCTTTGAACCCTGGGGTCCCCGGGTTGTTACCCGTTTTTTGACATACTAATAATATTTCAATATTTCAACCTGAAAAAGACATTATTTCTGGTGAAAAAAGTCATTGGTGAACAACAAGAAACATAGGAAATGTTTCTAAGTGAGAAAACAAAATGTTTCTAAGTGATTAAAAAAAAATCATATTTATGAAATTTTTGGGAAAAGTGTAAATTTGCCCATTGTTTTTGCAGATTTTTCCAAAAATTCAGTCCAAAAAAAAAAAATTTACCGTCCTCAACGAGGCCTCTAGCATTATAGGCGGACACCATACCTCGAGACCACTCAGCCTGTATATTTCTATTGGTGTCCATAATATATATATTGCATTGTTTGTACCCTTTCCTTCCACAAATCAATACTGTTCTTCACCAATTTCCATTTTCACAGCTTATTTTGGCCAAATACCCTGTCAATTATCAAAAACTGTTTGAATTTTTGGCAGGGGAGTGACCTCAAACATGTTAGCCATGTCTAGATGTATGCGGACACTTATTGGTCGGCTGGTTGCCGAGTAACAGTGAGATGTAAACCAAAAACACGAAAAAAGCCGGTATACCGGCGTGTCGGGTTCAAAGGGTTAAAATGCATATCTTTTATATTGTTGTTGTTCTCAGTTAGCCTCGAATGATGTGTGGATGAAATAATGTATGAAAGAGAGTGACAGAAGGGCAGAATGTTAGACAGGCCTGCATGCCCAATTCTTAACACTTTGAAAATAAAGTTTGTTCATTCGTTCGTTAAAATGACCCTTACAAGGATGCAAGCTAGCTGACAGCTGAGTTAGATACCTGCAGATGCAGATAACAATGAGTAATAAAGGTCAAAAGGTGACAAGACTATGGAATGATAGCTACAGAGTGTGTCTGATGTTATCTATTTTCTTCTTCACACATTGTGAGGTCAAGCATGTTAAATATAATGTTGACCATGTCATGTGTGGTACATGTGAACATGACCAAGGTCAAATTGGTCCCTTATGCAGGACATTTGTGAAGCATATTTATGCCAACTAAGCATTGTGGTAAGTAATGGGAGGATGGCAGTTAATTAATGTATACGTATATATATATATATATATATATATATATATATATATATATATATATATATATATATATATATATATATATATATATATATATATATATATATACGGTTCGCAGGATAGGGGTATCCCCTATCAAAGGAGATGTAAGACGCCTCCTTTTCTCCGTTAGTCTACGGGACACCCTTGGGCAAGGTGGAGTACCCACTTAGCCCCCCACCCCCCAATCAGGGTTACGTGAAGCCACGGAAGCAGGTGGTGGATGGAATGTGAGAGCAGCCGACAGATTTTTGTTGGTTGTGGTCTGCACTCTGCGGTGATAGGCAGATGATCTCATCAGTAGAGACAATGGCTATGGTCACCGACTAGTATAGTCACTGCCCAGAAGGAAAGCAATGGCAAACTACCTTCTGCAAAACTTGCCAAGAAACCATAACAACCATGAAAGAAAACAATAAAAAAGAGATCTGGTGGCGAGACCCCCCCAGACCAGGCAGATCAGATAACACTGGGGAAGAGTGTAACACATGGACCAGTACTAGTAATCGCGATGACGGAGTTAATCCCGGCTGTGTTACCAAGGAAATCCCCTGTGTCAGACTAAGAAACAGGGTGAGAATAGGAACATGCAATTGAGAATTCTGTCTGAGGGAAAGCTTAAAGTAGTATGTGATGAGATTGAGAGGTTAAATATTCAAATTTTAGGAATTAGTGAACATCGATGGAGTAGGATGTTCCCTGTTTAAATATATCTTAGGGTGACTGAACACTTAGGGTTGCTGGTAAGGATGGTTGCTTTGGATATGTGGGTGTATACCTACACTTGTTATTTCTCAAATTCTTGACAGTCTTGTGTAATGGTACGGAAGGGAGTCAACACACGAACTGATCCAATCCGTCAGAGATAGCATTTGTGGAGTAGCCTGATCGTCCATGCCAGCCAGTAAGGCCTTGGATGAGACCTTTTATAAAGTTCTGAGCTATTGATAATCAAAACTCTACATATTCAAGACTGGTCAGCATTCTATAAAAATATACTATAAACATAGATTAGATAATAGAGACTAGGAAGGCTGGGTTTAATCATTTATATATATATCTATATCTATATCTATATCTGTATATATAAAGACTTCTAGACAGAAGGTGCCTTCTCCTCCCCTAAACCTGATATCACACAGACCTCTGCTAGTACATGGCCTCTAAGCAGTTACAAATGAAGAAAGCTACCCAGATGTGTGCTGTATGCAAACCAACAGTCCAGTGACCTCTGCCTGACTGCCAGTTGGCTATCCTCTATCCTCAATATAACAGACATTTCAGTCACCTCTAAACTTGCTCTGGAAACAGCAGATGACCACTGTACAATGTTCTACTTTCATTAGCATTTTCCAGGCATTCATTGTTAGTTACTGTATATATATATATATATATATATATATATATATATATATATATATATATATATATATATATATATATATATATATATATATATATATATATATGCATTTAAATGCAGTATTGCACATCATCTTATCACAACACAGAAGATGATACACACTAGACATATATTATTTTGTTGATCATTTATATGTGTGGTGTTTGTCAAATGTTAAAAGTAATTGAACACATTATGTGAGCAGAGTACTGAAATGTTATGTAGAACCTGTTCTGCTGGATGGTAGTAGATCTTGGAATATAAATAATGAATAAGTTAAGAAGCACTTGTAAGCAATTGATGTTTCTGAAATTAATGTTGTAAACATCTTGGACTGATATATACAGGTATTGATCGACTTACGACCTATGCAACTTACAACCATTCGACTTTACGACCACAATCACTAGCCATATTAGATTTCAGATTTATTTCTGCCTCAATTATCAGTCGAACGGCGTTGTCTGCAATCATTGGCGGTTGTTATCTAAGGAAAGGGAGGCATGATGCTATGATGATGCTATGCTGCTAGCCGGCATCATCAATTTCTAAGAAATGTGTCTGTATCGTGAAATTTATGATGAAAAAAAGAAACATACAATTCAGACAAAGCTCACCATGTTTATGAAAAAACCAACTCAGGTACCCCCAACTGCTGCCTAAGATGACGACATTAATGATCTGCAGCCAAGCACCAGTGGCCAATAAAATGTTTCGTACATGTTTATATATTCTGATGTTAATGACAAGTTGATGTGTTTTGCGATTGGGAAAATGTTTCCTATAGTATTTTCCACACCTGTATTTTGTATGTTTTGCAAATATTAAACCAGTTGTACATGCGCAGTTAATGCAGTGTTTTTCTTAAACCTGACGATGTAAAAATAAGAAACAAAATGGTGTAGCGGTGATACAAATGGCACAAAATGAACATCGAAAATTATGATGTATAACAATAATAAAAGAAATTTATGATATAATTTAACTTAAATATTTTTATAACATCACTTCACATTACTGTGCACATAGCGTACTCAACTTTCGACCAAATCGTGTCACGACCGGTCTGTAGGAACCAATTGTAGTTATAGGTCGAGCACTACCTGTATATATATATATAACAGTAAAATTTTGTTTTGCACTCTTCACTGCAAAGTTTTAAAACAAAATGATTTCTCTGACCAGAATTTGTCGCCTTACTGTCTCAAATTGTAATTTAACACATGGGAGTCAGTCTATACTCTTCTTTAGTGTGTTTGACTTTGTGAATCAAAAAGAATAAAAAGCCAATTTTAAATGGTTACGTTGTTGAACTGTTGAACTCAAGGAAACAAGAAAGTATGTATGAGCTATTTTACTCTATTATTCAGAAACACACCAGAAATAAAAACATCGCAAACTCCAGAGTGTAAGCATTCAAGAACAGATGTTTTTCTCTCTCTCTGCATGTGAGTGAGAGTAGGCAGGCAGGCAGTCAGAAAGACAGACAGACGGACGGACAGACAGATGGACGGATGGGTGGGCGGGTGGATGGGTGGGCGGGCAGAGACAGACAGACAGATGGGGAGGGGGAGAGAGAGAGAGAGGGAGAGAGAGTGAATTATGCCCACATTTTTAATCAACAAGATTATAAGAGAAAAGTGACTATTAAGGGGGGAAACATACACATATACACACTGACATGCACTATAACAACAACTCACAGATTGAAGGTAACTTACCTGGCTATCTACTGTAGGTTTCACTGCTTGCCCTGCCTCCTCTGCCTTCTTCTTGTCTGCTTCAATTAACTGCAAAACAACATGAACAATCTTATACAATTGACATTCTGCTTCTCAAGGAAACAACTACAAAGGGCAATGTCCACACAAATTATAGAATAGAATTTGTAGTTTAGATTCATTACTGTGTTGGAGACAAACATATAGGTGTTCCATTATCCTAGTTAGTTACAGGGCTATGGGAACTAACTGTTCTCCTAAAACACTGGTTGTGTAGACAAATGCACTAAGTTCTGTTGGCTAGAAAAAAGCATGCTTTGAGCTCAGCAATGGATAAGTCTGTTAAATTGAAATTCACTAGGGTGATTCTGTAAGATCTTATCAGATAGTATGTCTAGTGATGCTTTTTTTTTTTTTTAACCAAGAAACTTTTCTTCTTCTTTATTGGCTGCTACTTCTTCTTTTGTCCTTTATTAATTAGAGTTGAGGCATTCAACCAACTTATCTCAAGTTGTCTATCTCCTTTTGCTATCTCCTGCAACTCACTCTATATCCTCTCCATATTATTAATATAATTGTTGATTTCTTCTAGCACCTGTGCTGTCTTTCCCAATTCATACATATGTCTACTGTTGTTTTTCCTTTTCCTTTGATGTGTTCATGATTGGCTGGAGATTGCAGCTAGAGTTGTCTACAAGATGGAGTAGGTAGCCCCAAGCTAATCCTTCTTAGTTGCTGCATGCACCATGGGCCTGGACCATAAGGGCGACCATGAAACTCCCCATAGATTATTGGTTACTTCATGCATGACATACTTTATTTCCCACCTTCTGTCCCAGACATTTTATTAATAAACTCTGTCTGAATTGCCCTTTAATTCATTCTCACACATTCATTGATTCATTCAGTAGTGTCCTTTGCAGAACCTTGCTCCCATAACAACCTTCCGGAAAAATTCTCAGTCATAAGCAAGATGTCCCACATCCAATACACCCATCTGGAGATCATCTGCCACATTCTGCACCCATCTTCTCTTTGGCCTTCCTCTTCCTCATTTCCCTAGCATATAACCCTCCATTATATATAATCAGATTGCTACTGGAACTATTAGTGTTGGAACTCTTCGCTGGCTGCTGAGGATGGGGACGGAGCGCTTATGGGAATGTCCCGAATGCTGTGATGTCGGTTCCTAAATCAATCAATCAATCAATAACTCTTCATTATTGTTCTCTCCTCATGATTTTCCAAAGTTTCTGATGTTGTACAGTTCTCACCCATAGTACTCCCATTTTAACTCCTACAGGCTAAAAAAATTATTACTTTGAAGTAAAATTAGCCTGGTGCAGAAAATTAAATTACAAGTGCCTGGCTCACATTTTATTATCAATATTTCACTGCATATTTTTTATGTCTCACCTGATATGATAAAAACCACTTATAGCTTACTAAATTGTCTGCAGCTTTACCAAACTTTGATAAACAACACTTTTGCATGGTGTTCTCATTGTCTTGATGTGGTATTATAGAAGAATGCTGAAAGTTACTTGGACAGTCAAAATGAGCAATCTGGACATTTTGAGGGAAGATAAGTCGCAGACAACTTATCACAAACATCAGAAGGAAGCAGTCATCATTTTTGGCCACATTATGAGAAGACCAAAGCTGGAACATGTGACAACTGGAAAGATTTGTGGAAAGAGAGATAGAAGAAGAGTGTGAGAAAATTGTTGACAGTCTTTTGTCATGGCATGGAAGGGAGTCAACACACGAATTGATCCATGCCTTCAGATCAACACACGAATTGATCCATGCCATCAGAGATCGCAATTTGTGGAGGGGCATGATTGCCCATGCCAGCCAGCAAAGCACAGGATGATGATAATGATAACCAATCACGTTTATTATAGGTACCACTACCATCTGGTTTCAAACTGTCATTATTTCTTATTAGAACAATATTGATATGGATTTATCATCATCAATCCATTGTGACAGATTTTTATTTCAAATTTCTGGTTCAATATGGCAGACAGCCGAGCAATCCGTTATGGCCTTGAGTGTTTGCTTTTTTGGATATCTGTGGTGGCTGGTGTTGTGAACTACATGTTGAGAAAAATGGCTGATTGCCGAACTAGCTGGTTTGCCTTATACAGCAATGCATTTTCAACTACTGGTTCATCTAGTGACTGCTGCTTCCATCGACGATGAACTGTAATTCTAATGACTGACTGTTGCATAGGCATTCCGGCAGCGGCTTTATGCGTGTGCGTGTAGTTGATTTTGTTGATACTGCTGTTATTTAACTTTGCACATTTTACAGTGAGGAGCATATAGTGTAGTTTTCACTGGCACAGAAACGGAGCAGTTATGGGGTGACCCACTGTTGTGATATTGAGACCGCAACTAACTAACCAACTGACTAGATTATTAATTCATATCTACTGAGTATGTAGGAAATGTATATAATTCTCCACATTAGATATTATATGTTGATCAATTGCAATTTACATTTCCTAACAATTTCAGTTTCTTAAACATTTACAGAGAAAATTACCGTACATTGCCTGCTTTCAAAACACAACACCAATGTCAGTATTCTTAGTAATATCCATAATTAATGTATGGTGATTTGTTTGGTATATATAATATGTTAACGGGCATATACAATATAGCTGTGGACAAAGTAAATGTAGCGGGGTAGGGGTATCCCCTATCAAAGGAGAAGTAAGGCGCCTCCTTCCCTCCGCTAGCCTACGGGACACCCTTGGGCAAGGTGGAGTACCCGTTTAGCCCCCCGATCAGGGTTACGTGAAGCCATGGGTGCAGGTGGTGGATGAAGATGGAGAGCAGCCGACAGATAGTTGTAGGTTATGGTCTCCACCTTCACGACGGTAGGCAGAGGATCTCCTTTTTTGAGGAGACAATGGCTACGGTCACTGACCAGTATGGTCACTGCTGGGAAGGAAAGCAATGGCAAACTACCTTCTTTACACATGCCAAGAAAATCATGTTGTGTTCACTTATCGATAATCAGAGAAACGGCGTAAATGGGTGCTCCATAGGAGCAGCCTCGCCCGGTAGGGATAGTCATGCGCACCAGGTGACTCCAGACCGTCAACAGGCTACTAGGTGCAAAAGATTAATATCATTGAAAGTAGGAACTTGGAATGTTAGAACAATGAATGCAGATGGAAAGTTGGAGGACATCAAAAAAGAAATGGAGAGAGAGAAGATTAACATATTAGGAATATCGGAAACGAGATGGAGAGGAGCAGGGATAAGGACAGGAGAGGATTGTAAGATTATTTACTCGGGGGGAGAAGAACAGCAAAGAGGTGTAGCCATTATATTAGATAAGCAAACATCAAATTCTGTCAAAGGATATTGGGCTGTGTCAGACAGAGTTCTATTAGTAAAATTAAACGGAAGACCTTTTAAAATAAATGTAATTCAAGTATATGCCCCAACAAGTGAAAGCAGTGAAGAAAGTATAGAGGAATTTTATAATGACATGGAGTCTGCTTTGAAGAACTGTAAAAAATCAGAAATAAATATCATAATGGGTGATTTCAACGCAAAAATAGGAAAGCAAAGCGATGGATGCAGTGTAGGCAACCATGGTTTGGGAGAGAGAAATGAAAGAGGTTACAGACTTGTAGAATGGGCAAAAGAACAAGAAATGGTTGTAGGAAACACCTGGTTTAAACAACATCCTAGAAGATTATGGACATGGAGGAGTCCAGACAGCAGGATTAAAAACCAGATAGATTACATCCTGATAAGCAAAAGGTTTCGAAATGCATTAACAGTTGTAAAAACAGTTCCAAATGCAGACTGTTACAGTGATCACAGATTAATTACTGGCACATTGAGGGTAAAGTTAAAGAAAGTCAAGTATACAGCAGGAAACCCTAAATATGACTTGTGCAAATTGAAAACTGACAAAGAAATACAAGATAATTTTAACATAGAAGTAAAGAACAAATTTGATTTATTGTCTGATCTAGAGATCCTATTTCAAGATGTAGATGATCAATGGGAAATGCTGAAGAATTCAATCAGTTGTGCAGCAGAAAAAACTATTCCAAAAGTAAAGAAAGTGGGCCGTAAGACATGGATGACTGAAGAAATTTTACAACTAATGGAAACAAGAAGACAGAACAAAAATAATCCTGCCAAATATGAAGAAATTCACAGAAAAGTCAGAACCTTATGTAAGGAGGCTAAAGAAACATGGCTTGAGAAAAATTGCAGAGAAATTGAAAAACAACACAACAGTAAAAATGCGAAACTAATGCACAAAAGAATTCAGGAGATTACTAATCAAAGAACACGTACATCAGCAGGCTGCCTAAAGACAAAAGATGGAAGAGTCATAATAGAAAAAGATCAGATTTTACATGTATGGTCAGATTACGTGAAAAACCTTTATGACGATAACAGAGACGAACAATATATTGTTCAAAATAACAATGAAGGGCCAGCAATTTTGAAGATGGAGGTTCAGAATGCTCTTAATCATATGAAATCTGGCAAGACCCCTGGTCCAGACAGCGTCACAACAGAAATGATTAATGCTTTAGAAGAATATGGAATAGATAAAGTTACCAGTCTGCTTAATACAATATATGATACTGGAAATATACCTCATGAGTTATGTAATTCTGTATTTATTGCAATCCCAAAGAAATCAGGAGCCTTGGAATGTGATCAACATCGAACAATTAGTATAATGAGTCACATCACGAAGATTTTGCTAAGAATTATCATGCAAAGAGTTAGGAGGAAAATACAACCTGAAATAGGAGAAGAACAATGTGGGTTTGTAGTAGGCAAGGGTACAGTAAATGCTGTGTATATACTGAGAACCGTAATCGAACGTTCTATAGAAGTAAACAAAGATCTACACCTTTGCTTTATTGACTACACAAAGGCTTTTGATAAAGTGAGACATGTCAACATGATAAGGATGCTTGAAGATCTACAAATTGATGGGAAAGACCTTAGACTTGTAAAAAACATATATTGGAAACAACAAGCTGCCATAAGAGTTGATAATGAAGTAAGCCAATATCAGCCTATTAAGAGAGGTGTGAGACAGGGATGTGTAATGTCTCCAGATCTGTTTTCCCTGTACAGTGAAAATATTTTCAGAAATATTGAAAATATGGAAGGAATCAACATTGGGGGACGATGCATCAATAACATTAGATATGCAGATGATACAGTCTTGATTGCAGACAATGAACAGGACCTGCAAAATTTAGTAGATGCGGTTGTTACACACAGTGAACAACAAGGGTTAGAATTAAATTGTAAAAAGACACAGATTATGGTCGTCACTAGGAAGAACGAAATACCACAGTGTAATATACAAGTAAATGGGAATATTCTTCAACAAGTGAATAGGTACAATTATCTCGGAACAGTAATAACATCTGATGGGAGATGCCTTGAAGAGATTAGAACAAGAATCGCCATGGCAAAAGTAGCCTTTAGCAAGATGAAAAACATACTGACCAATAAAAAGATGTCAATTGAAACGAGAAAAAGAGTGTTGAGATGCTACATAGAACCTGTACTTTTATATGGATGTGAAGCTTGGACAATGAGCAGCCAGGCTGAAAAACATCTGATGGCTGTAGAAATGTGGTTTCTGAGGAAAATGCAAAGAATACCATGGACAGCCAGAAAGACCAATGAAGAAGTCCTTCAAGAAACAAATGAAGATCGTAAACTGATCAGAAACATTAGACGTAGACAGTCACAATTTTTTGGGCATGTTATGAGAAGAAATGATTTGGAGAACTTGGTGACAACTGGTAAGATCGAGGGGAACAGACCAAGGGGAAGACCTAGAAACAAGTATCTGGATGGCTTGGCCTTGTGGCATGGTCGAGACAGAAACACGGAACTGATCCACGACTCTGTTGATTGAATGAGATGGCAGAACATGACCGCCCACGCTTACCAGCATGGCACATGATGGATGGATGGATTTGTTTGGTATATATAATATGTTAACGGGCATATACAATATAGCTGTGGACAAAGTAAATGTTAATTACATGTTTAAAAAGGTAAAGGACCATTTCCCATGCCTTCTGGTATTTTGAATATATGGTGCAAGCTCCATATTTGTAATAGACCAATCAGCACTCATTGTGTGGTGTGGTCAATATTAAGCTGGCCACCTTGACTTCCTAGAACATTTCCTGGTATCCATTTTAGACTGGGTCAATCTGGGAGCACAGGTCAACTGTTTAAAAAACATCTCAAACTCAAAGACAATTTGAACACATCATCACCAGGGCTGGCAGTCAAGCGTGCTAGCCACTGCTCTACTGCAGCCCTTAATTGATGATTGTCAAAGAATAATAAACATAGAAGTAGACAACTGGTTTGTCCACAAAGGAATAATTGATTACTGACAACCTCATAAATCAAATACTTTTCTGTACACAACTGTTTTAGCTATCTAGGAATAACCATCATTTGGTTTGTCCATACATTACTTGCCTATACAGTAGACTACTGTTTTGGTTTTAACTGATCAGTATATAGTAATTGCCATAAAACTGTAGAATGAGTTAGCTGATCAGTGAAGTACTGTTATGCTATTCAATATTTGGACAGCATAAAACTTGATTGATTGTAGCTAATGTTTCGCTACACTCACCTGATGCCTCTCAGTGAGAGCTTTATTTCTCTGCCGAATCATGTCCATCTTTTTAGAGAGAAGTGCTTCCTTCTCTTCTTTTGTGAGAAAGTCGAGATTAACATCTGTATCAATCTGCAGAAATACAAAAGAAAAAACTGTAGTGTTAACACCTATCACATTGTAGTGATGTATTTTTAACTCAAAGAGTTTAAATTCAGATTCTGTTGTCTGGGGAGGAGTAGTGCTTACACAGAAAAGCTCACATGATAACATACCATTAAATAATTCAGAGGTCTGTTCATTGGTTGTAATGTCCTAATTTCCTAGCACTTTATGGACTGTATGGTTCAATGTACAATAAGGATGATCTGTCAACTAACTAACTAATGTCCCTAATTAAAATCAATACATTCCCTCTATGCATTGAGGTTGGAGGAATGTGTTAGCAATGAAAGATAATCTAACCTGTGGAGGAATCACAACCAACCTAGGCCTAACCCCACCCGGTCCATATGTGCTGTGATGAATTATGATCACTTGAAACCGTCACATCTGCAGATGTGACATCTTACACACCCTGCTGGTTTCTGGGCCTAGGGTGGAGAGGAGATGGAGAACTCTACAACACAATTCTTGTGGAGATGGTACCTATATATATACATACATAAAATCATGTAGCAAGCCCTCTGCAGAACATCACTGTCATGACAACCCAAGCAAAAATTCTTGATCCATCAACAGTTCTACTGCCTCATGCATTTTCATGCCTGAGTGTCTGTGATGTCCTGTATCCACCATCGTATTGGTTGATCCCTTTCCCTTCTTTCAGGAACCATGCCAATGACTGTTCTTTCTAAACCATTGTGAAATTTAGATGGTAGTTTTTGTCTGTGGACATTATCTTTCTTTTTTTTATATTCAGAAAAAGGTTTTAATCTTAACATAAATGTGTGTCTTAGGTGTAAGTGGTGTAAGTGTGGTTAGACTGGCGTGCGTGCGGGTGGGTGTACAGGGAGAGAGAGAGGGGGGGAGAGAGAGAGAGAGGGGGAGAGAGAGAGAGAGAGAGAGAGAGAGAGAGAGAGAGAGAGAGAGAGAGAGAGAGAGAGAGAGAGAGAGAGAGAGAGAGAGAGAGAGAGAGAGAGAGAGAGAGAGATTCTGTCACAGCACACCTCTGTAGCAATATCTGTCTTTCGATTAACTTTACACACAAAACAACACAACAACTCATTATTGGTTGGCAGAAGCAACATCATTTCACCGTGATCATGTCCATGAGTCCTCCATCTCCTTCAATAGATATCAAACATGTACAGATGCTGACTACTCAATCACACTCTGGTTGGATACACATCTAACATGTCCAGTTTGTAGTATGTTCCTTCAGGCTGCATAATGTTGCCTCATTGCAAGCTGTATCCTTATGCATAACTGTTCCTTCAGTCTGCACATTGCTGTATCATTGCAGGTTTTATCCTGTTACATATGTGCTCCTTCAGTCTACACATTGCTGTTTGATTGCAGGTTTTATCCTTATACATATGTGTTCCTTCAGTCTGCACATTTCTATATCATTGCAGGCTGTATCCATATACATAAATCTTTCACTGATTGCTTGCTACTGAAGATTTGTCAATTTGAAAATTGATCAATATAGGCGCTCTATAGAAGCCTATTAATCTACCCTATCACTGTCACAGATATTCTAGATCTAGACAATACATTTATAAGATTTGTCAGACTAAGCTCAGATACCCATGCCTCCCACAACCATCAATATTTTATCTACTGTGTCATTCCGCATGAGTCAATATCCAAGTTCAGCAGTAACTGCCTTAAAATCCATTCTCTTGATGAATGTTATAATCGCATATGCTTCACTCTTTCTACAGTTCTATCATGCGCACTGGCACTATAGTCCCAATGTGGGCATTTCTGTGTAGCACTGATTCATCAACGTAAATGATGGCATCATAATCTGTGGCATGATCCTTAATAATTGCTGTATTTCTACTTTAGCTTGCCCTCCATACCATTCTCTGCCCTCTCTGCACAGAGTATTTGAATAATTAACACATTTTGGCAGTGTTTGATATCTGGTCCACTACAAACTTATTTGATGGTTGTTATTAAGGCTTTCAAAACAATAAAAATATTGGCACAGTGGGAAAGAAAAGACATTATTAATGAAAGTTTAATATGCACAACAGTAAATAAAACTTACCGATATGCCTGACTTTGGACGTGCAGCCATCTTGTATCAATGAGCAAGATGATTGAACTGAAACGCTTGTTGAACAGATGTTTTTTTTTTATTATTTCTGCTTTATTCAGTATTAGCCCACTGCTGAAAACTTGTCTGTGGATGAGCAAATAATAGCAGAATGAATACAACAAATGCCATAACATCTATACATGCTTGTGTGATGTTGTTTTCTATAAGACTGTTTTATTTTCAATGATTAAAACCATGTCATCAACATAACAGTTGTTTAGTATTATGCCCACCAAGTGATATTCCTGGTATGTCTTGTACGATACCATTATTATTCAAACTGAACAGATCCGTTAATAGTACACAACCCTGTCTAAGACTTTTAATGTTTTGAAAAGTTCCTAACTGGTTGTAAATTCTTATCGCTGCTCTTTGTTGTCAATACATGTTCTTTATTATTCTCAGATTTTACCATCAATGTTTAACATTTCCAACATTGTAATAATTTCTTCATGTTTCACCTTCTCAAATGCCTTACTGAAGTCAATAAAGCACAAATATGGATCTCTGTTCACTTCAATCATTCTTTCTGTTAATTGTTTTTACTAATAAGAATTCTGTAATTGCTGATTCTTGATGAACTCTTAAAGGCTGCAGGGAAAGTTTTGTTGGGACTGCTGATGACAAGCTCATAATTGTGATTCATCTCTTCTAATGCCTTGCTGACTTCTGTGGGTGATCATGCTTCTCCATATCTTGCAATCTCCAACGGTAAGTATCAACTTATGTGCTGACTACCTTGCATGCCATTGTTTTCCTCTATCTCTTTCCACAAATTTTGTCAGCTGTCACACCATGTTTCAGTTTGAGAAAAAAAAATGCATCCATATGACGAGATCTAAATACTGAAGAAGGCTGGCTACTAAAGACGATAAAACAAAGACAATAAACATACTTTGGTCACTTGAAACATCATGAAAGTTTGGAGAGAACAATAATGGAGGGTATTTACCCAGGAAGAGAGGAAGAGGAAGGCCAAAGAGAAGATGGGTGCAAGATGTGGCAGATGACCTCCAGATGGGTGTATCAGATGTGGGACATCTTGCTTATAACAGAAGTTTTTTATGAGGTTGTTATGGAAGCGAGGTTCTGCAAAGACATGCTACTGAATGAATGAATGTACATTTAGGCATACTATGTTTCTTTGATATCATCATGACTTATGTCTTCCTATTATTGAAATTAAGGTATTTTTGTTCACTTTCTATAATCACAGTTTCTATAATTTCCTGTAGTTTCTTCCTACTTCTTTATGTCTATACGGTGTCATCAGCATAACATAAGTTATTTATAATTATATATTATTATATGTCCACCAAACAGGATCCCTGGCATATGTTCTGTAGACCTCATTATAGTTCACTGTAAAATGAGATAAAATCAGGAGACATAACACATCCTTTTACCTGACACCCTTCTTTATGAACTGAAATATTCCTGAAAGGTTATTGATTCTTATAGCTGCTGTTTGCTGCCAGTATATGTTCTTTATTATTGAGATCTTTGGCATCAATGTTTAGTTGTTCTAGTAGTCTGATATTTCCTCATATTTCACATTGTCAAATGCTTTTGTGTAGTCTATGAAGCATAATTATAAATATGTTTTAACTCTTTCTAAATAAAAGTGTCCTGAGAATACATCTAAGCTACAACTGTGATCAGTAAATTTAATACATTCTTCATTTGTTCAATCATTGGTTATACTTTTAAAATGTTTCATTAACAAGTAACAATGCAATGTAAAGGGGGAACAAATCAAGGAAATTAACTTTAAACTTCAACTATACAGGAAAACACAAAGAGAAAATACATCCTGCACCAAACAGAAAAATACCACATCTTTTAGAGTTAACAGTCATGTAAGATGTATATCTTATTAGAAGTGTTCATAGTTCAGTGGCTGTTTAAAGTATCCACAAAATAGTTAAAGTTACTATTTGAACACATCAATAGAATCTTTATCAATAAAACTTTTATAGCTACTGGAATTCTCACTTAACATTCTTACAATGCTTCTATAGTTTTTCTAATGCATGCCAATGTGACAAAATACTTCAGTATGTGTGACACACTTGGTGGCATGGGTGATCATGTTCCTCCATAACCATCTGTTTTTCATGTTTTTATAGTGTAGTACACATGCTACTACTTCCAGTACACGTGCTACTGCTTTTAGTACACTAGAATGATTTTTGCTTGTAGATTAGCTTTCCCTTTTATCAGTGTCCCTCACCATCAAACCCACTCTTACTTCTGAGGTACTTGTAATTTAAGTCCCAAAGTCAAGGTTTAGAAGTCAACATTTTAGTCCAATTGACCAGTGTAGGGGTTGAACCCACTACCTCAGCATAAGAAAACCATCTTGTTTTTTTTTAATGTAAACATGAAGCCCTTGACCATGCCACTGAACCATTTTAGGGACAGGCATTTCTGTCCATGACTAAAAGAGATAACATAAACACAAAGGACATGACAGCACATTTGTGTAGCAAGGGGAACATCATCAAATGTTTAATCTTTAAATGCCAGGAGATTTGTAGGAGCAACATTAAGTTGTTCTGGTAGTTCTGGTCTAAAATGCATGTGTCCTGAAGTGGGTTAACAAAATTGCTCAAAAGTTGACAGGTTTGACATCTTCATTGCACCAGGTTTTATCCCATATGGCTCAGTCTCGTTACGCAGCGCAGAAAGCATCACACAAAGCACAAACTCCATAGCTCTAGCGACGACCCTCAGGAGTCTCTAAAATATTGCACTCATGAACCGAAGGATGCGGCCCAGAATCGAACCCATAACCTTTGGAGCCCTAGTCAGATGCCTTGACCACTTCGCCACAGAGACTCCCTGAAGTGAGTTATAATATACTAAGATTTAAATATATTCAGGCAAATCTCCTAATTAATCCATTAAGAATACATGCATGGCCAATACAAGACTTGATGCCAATACTTTCAAGCATGCATGTTGGAAAGGCTTGTACAGGCGGCTGCTGTTACCAAATCTTTGCTTTGTTTTTGGTATCTTTATACTGTCTCAACATTTCCTGTATAACCATGTAAACAACAGACAGACACAATTAATCCTAATCCAAACTTATAAAATCCCCCCCCCCCCCACACTTTTTGAGAGGGAACAAATCATTTGTCTGTCTAGCAGAAATTAGTTTGACTTGTCATGCACTCTCTAAAGCTTGTACCTTTTCCCCAGCTAGCAATGTACATAAAGCAGTGAACAATTTACTCTGCCTTGCCAGTCTTCATTAAGGTGTGTGCCAGAGCCTGACCTGGCCTGGTAGTGAAGCAGCTACAAGTCTGCATGCTGTCTACCTGGTATGAATGTTAAATGAATGCAACCTGGGGGACTTGATTATTGGTTTCTCAAAGTTGTTTGTATTTGTATTTTTATGCCAGACAAGAATGCACTTATTTGTTAGCAAATGTGAGAGAAATAGAAATTAAAGAAAAAAGTTGTTGGGGTGGGAGGGAAGTGGAGTAGGACAAGTACTTACAGTGAAAGATAGAAAAACAGAAGGCATGGTAGAAAGGGAGAGAGATAGAGGGAGGGGGAGGGAGATCACAGGTGAAAGAGAACCAGGAAGATATAGATAAGGGAATGTGAAAATGTAGAAACAGAAATGAGGATAAAAGGTGGAACATACCAAAAGAAATTATACAGAAAATTTGAAAAAACGAAAGAAAATGCATACACTCATACAGACAACCTGGAGAAAGAAAATTGGAGACAACAAAAATGAGTGAGAGACATCCATACAGATTGAGTGAGTGTGTGTGTGTGTGTGTGTGATGAGTGTGTAGTAGATGAGTGTGTGTGATGTGTGATGAGAGAGAGAGAGAGAGAGAGAGAGAGAAAGAGAGAGACAGGCACTTGAGTGAGAGATTGTAATATAGTAAGATCCACAGGTAGATAGGAATACTATTGATGCTGCTCTGCTCGAGCGTGTGTGTATTTGTGTGTGCATGTGTGAGAAACAAAGAAAGAAAGAGAGAGAGAGAGAAAGGTTATAGTACAGTAAGGTCGACAGGTAGATAGGAATGTGATTGACTGTGTGAGCGCGCGTGTGTATGTATGTGTGGGAAAGATATATATATATATATATATATATATATATATATATATATATATATATATATATATATATATATATATATATATAGAGAGAGAGAGAGAGAGAGAGAGAGAAAGAGAGAGAGAGAGGTTGTAGTATAGTAAGGTCGGCAGGTAGATAGGAATGCGATTGTCTGTGTGTGCCAACAAACGCAGGCCTTTAACTACGCGTGCAGGCCTTTAACTACGCGCGGCATTCGGCAGGATTCACGGGTCACCGTAACATCATACATTCGTAGGCGTAAGCGAGTCGCCTTTGTGTTGTGGCGGGTGGGTGATGGTGTGAGGAATGTGGAATGTGTCGCCAGTCAACGGACGATAACCGAACAACAACTATGTTGTCACCAGCTGTTACTTTGCCTGACTACACTAGGAGGACACACAGGAATGTGGCTTGGCTTAGCTTCGCCAGCATTGTTACTAAAAAAAATAAATTAGTTGCATGTCCTTCGCAGGACATAGCAGTCAACCCCAGCATTTTGGCTGTTCGTGATTACTGGGCGCGTTTTACGTTCAGTAGTTTGCCACTGTTTTGAACCCGGGTATACGGGATAACGAATTGCGTCCATAAACTCTTCGCCACGGGAACCAGGCTTTCTGTTACTAGCGTTAGTATACATGACATTCAGATTACATTACGTGATTGGAGGCGAAGAGGCTGTAAAAGAGAATAATGTAGTCAGCTACTCACAGCTAGAACTTGAAGGGTCGGCGGCCTTCAATTCCTATATCAAATAGTGAAGCCTACTTGAAAAGACATGACACTCATACAGACTATGCTATAGGAGGCGTCTAGCAAGCAGCAGGCAGCGTGGATGACATCAAGAGGTGAATGAAGAGCAGTCTATTAGAGTGTAAGACCAGACTGCGAGACAGACACAGATAGAGTCCGTTGCAGGTCAAATTCCCCCAACCAACCCACACCTATCCTATCTTTTGCTATCTCCTGCAGCTCTCCCTGTGCCCTACCCATATTATTATTCATGTCTCTCATTCTCTTTCCAGTGTTTTTATGTCTCCCTCAAATTCATTTTCCTTGTGGGTTCCATAGAAATCAGGACTTTACAATGTGTTATACTCAGTGCCAGCCCGTATTTCCTCAGCTGTTGATTTGCTGGAATCTATCTAATTCTCTCTCTAAGCTCATTCCATGTAAGTCTGTCTATTTATTCTGCGCAAGGATCTGTTCATATAAAATAAACTAACTGGTGTAGCTGCTGTTCTCTGTGTTCCCTGGCCCATACAGCAGTGCCGATTTAACGCTAGTGTTTAAACATTCTATGTATGGTACTCATTTTAATTTCTGTTGAGTTCCACAAATATTTTTATGCTATGAAAGCTCCTCTTACATTTTGTATCCTTATTTTAATATATATGTATGTACCTCCATCTTTGTCTACATCGCTATTTAAATAGGTTCATGATTCTACCACTTAATGTAAGGTTTTACCGAGGAATATTGGGTTGTCATTTGTTTGATTTATTCTCGTTATATTTGTCTTTCCCCTACATATTTTCACTCCTTATTATTGTGACCTCTCATCAAGTGTGTTTAGTTTATCTTGCATCTGATTTTGTGTGTAGGACTGAAGGGCAGTTCAGCTCATTGCTTTGCTCTATTATATTATGTGTAATGTGTCCATCTGGCCAGTGCAGGATCTGTTTGGTTGAAAGCCTGCATGTTTGTTCATCTCTTAGTTGTTTGTAAATGGCATGTCTTAATCTCTCCAGAATGATCCTGCTTAATATTTTCTTGGATAAAACAATAACAATACACTTATATAAATATAACTTTCACACTTCTTCAAGTCTTCTTTCATTGGCAGTTTCATTAGATATCCTTTTTTTCAGTCTGCTGGTATTGCTTTCGCCTCCCATACTCTGTTAAATAATTTGTGCAGTAATTCAGCTGAGGCGTTTATATTAGTTTTAATAGCTTTTTCTGGGATACTATCTGGACCAGCAGCTTTTCCATCCTTCAAGAATTTGATAATTTTTCTACTTTCTATTTTTAGATAAGTTCTCACAGATGATATTGAGCTCCATTTCTGCAGGCTGGATATCTGTGGAGTCTTTTGGGATTGCTCTTTTCAGAATTTTTTTGTTTGTTTTAACAGTATTCAGCCCATCTCTTCATTATATCTTTAATGTTGGTGAGATTTGTGATCAGTCCACTTGGTTCATTATATTTTCCTTCTAGTTTCCTTGTGGTGCTGTAAAGGTTTCCAAGTTTTCCATTTGTTGATGATAATTCTGCCTCTTTTGCCAGACAATTTTTTTTTTTTTGCGCTCGCTCGCTCACTTTAAACTCAACCATAGACTTCAGAGGTGCTTGTAATTTATGTCCCTAAGTCAGGGACAATAAGTCAACATTTGAGTCCAACTGTCCAGTGTAGGGGTTGAACCCGTTACCTCGCATCAGCACACCGGATGTTTAAGAACATGCATTTTTAGCCACTCGGCTATGCTGATCTACAGACCATATAAATACTGCCATTTGTTAATATGCCCTTTCTTCTTTCTAACTTCTTTATTAGCCTTTGTGTATTTTTCTAGATTTCTGACATTAGTAGCTACGGTTTTTCTATTGTTTAAATCTGCTCTTTTATTTTATTTTTTCTTCAATTTTTTAAAGGGTTCGACATTATCCATGCTTTATGTTTTCATTTCACTTTTTCAAGGACTTTTATACAAATACTTTTAACCCGCTACCAGCAATCTTTCATACTCACCTTGCCTACTGTTGCAAGACCTAGTGCTTATCAGAGACAGTGACCATAAATTGTTCCTTTGTTTTGTAATTTCTGAGATATCCTACATTGTATTGATTTCCATATATAAGATGTTATAAGAGTCGCATGTTTCAGTTAAAAAGTCAAAGATAGAAGGCATATGTTGGATCTTTCCACAGGACATGCTGGTGTGGTTGGAAACAATCAGACGGACAGATAGGCTAGGGCTGCACAGTTGGATGGTGTATTGGTGCATGATAAAGCAGATGTGATCAAGGCTCTTTGGGATCATGTGTATAGCGTGGATGAACAAATAAATCATCATACCCTAGAGAGAATGGAACGACAGGCGATGACCAGAGAATTTGGCTGACAATCTGAGGACAGATGAGATGGACACAAAATCACACTACAACTGGTACCATTAATATTGGGACCCTTCGCTGGCTGTTGAAGACGCAGAGGGAGAACATATGGGAATGTCCCGAGTGCTTTGATGTCAGTTCTTGACTCAGCTCAACTCAACACAAACATCTCTTACATTTCAACTTAATTCTACTAATCAGCAGATAGTGACTGAAATCTATATCTGCACCTCTAAAATCTATTACATCATGTTGAGATGATCTAAAGTTCTTGTTAATATGACATGATCAATTTGACTTTCTGTATGTCTTGTGATATTCATACTGATTATGCAGATAACAAAACATCAGTGCCAGAAATAGAATTCAATTAATTTCTCTGATAAAGCAGCTTGATATCTGGACTTTGCTGATGATATTGTTATCCTGTTTCACACATAAATCAGATGCAAAATAAACTAACAACATTTGATGGAAGGTCACATCAGTTAGGTTTAAAAGTTCATAGAGGAAAGATAAAAATAATGAGAAAAATCAGTGAAACCTCACTTCAAGAGATAGAATTATACACTGATTTAGGTAGCAATGTACACAAAGATAGGGGAACAGACAAATAATACAAAATAAGAATACAAAAGGCAAGAGAAGCTTTTATAGCACTAGAAAATTTGTGGAGGCCAAAAGAAATAGAAAAATAAAAAATTTTTTGCATATCCTTTACAGGACATTGCTGTCAACATCAGCATCTTTCAGCTGATTGTTGATTTCTTGGCAAGATTACGCTCAGTAGTTTGCCACTGCTTTTGAGCGGCCAGCTCACATACCCCGTAAGTTACCGACGCGATTCGAACCACTGCTGATTCTCACCGTCGTCAAGTTACTTATGAGAGTATACGAGATTACGGTGAAAAGTCACTAACCTCTAGGCCAGGAAGCCGGCAAAAGAAATAGAATACCTATAAACACATGAAAAGAAGAAATAGAGACAGAAATGATGAATATGGGGAGGACCCTGGGCAGTGCTGCATGGGATAGCTTTGGATAGGACAGCTTGGCATAAGTTGGTTCAGCGCTTTTGCCCCTTGGGGGATACATTGGCGGAAGAAGGTATATTGCTTTATGTATATAAAGCATTCGCAGACAAAAACCATCCCCAGTACAACGCATCAATGACAGAAAGGGAATGTGCCTCAAAAGAGGCCACTCCTGGATGTACGATGCGGAGAAAATAATTAAGCAGGCCTGCAATGTGGGCAACCTTCAATGCAGTAAAGAATGGACCAGCACACCTGTAGACAAGCATAATCATTTTAAGGTCATCATCACACCAGGGAGATACTACAGAGACCAGGTTCCCATCACAGTCGACACTGATATAAAGGCACTAACAGAGCAGCATTCACATGCCGGCAACATCATCATCTACACAGATGAGGTGGTGAAGCATGGGTCAAGGTCAGCATGAGCATACACAGTACAAAGGATGGGGAAAACAGTCAAAGAGGATAATGGCGCATATCTGACAACTACATCAAGCATGACTATAGAGATCATCGCCACCTAAAGAGCACTCACATGGGCAGCAGGACAGGAAGTCACACACATGATCATCATATCTGACAACTACATCAAGCATGACTATAGAGATCATTGCCACTTAAACAGCACTCACATGGGCAGCAGGACAGGAAGCCACACATATGATCATCATATCTGACAACTACATCAAGCATGACTATAGAGATCATCGCCACCTAAAGAGCACTCACATGGGCAGCAGGACAGGAAGTCACACACATGATCATCATATCAGACAACTACATCAAGCATGACTATAGAGATCATTGCCACCTAAAGAGCATTCACATGGGCAGCAGGACAGGAAGCCACACACATGATCATCATATCAGACAACTACATCAAGCATGACTATAGAGATCATCGCCACCTAAAGAGCACTCACATGGGCAGCAGGACAGGAAGCCACACACATGATCATCATATCTGACAACTACATCAAGCATGACTATAGAGATCATTGCCACCTAAAGAGCATTCACATGGGCAGCAGGACAGGAAGTCACACACATGATCATCATATCTGACAACTACATCAAGCATGACTATAGAGATCATCGCCACCTAAAGAGCACTCACATGGGCAGCAGGACAGGAAGTCACACACATGATCATCATATCAGACAACTACATCAAGCATGACTATAGAGATCATTGCCACCTAAAGAGCATTCACATGGGCAGCAGGACAGGAAGCCACACACATGATCATCATATCAGACAACTACATCAAGCATGACTATAGAGATCATTGCCACTTAAACAGCACTCACATGGGCAGCAGGACAGGAAGCCACACACATGATCATCATATCTGACAACTACATCAAGCATGACTATAGAGATCATTGCCACTTAAACAGCACTCACATGGGCAGCAGGACAGGAAGTCACACACATGATCATCATATCTGACAACTACATCAAGCATGACTATAGAGATCATCGCCACCTAAAGAGCACTCACATGGGCAGCAGGACAGGAAGTCACACACATGATCATCATATCAGACAACTACATCAAGCATGACTATAGAGATCATTGCCACCTAAAGAGCATTCACATGGGCAGCAGGACAGGAAGCCACACACATGATCATCATATCAGACAACTACATCAAGCATGACTATAGAGATCATTGCCACTTAAACAGCACTCACATGGGCAGCAGGACAGGAAGCCACACACATGATCATCATATCTGACAACTACATCAAGCATGACTATAGAGATCATTGCCACTTAAACAGCACTCACATGGGCAGCAGGACAGGAAGCCACACACATGATCATCATATCAGACAACTACATCAAGCATGACTATAGAGATCATCGCCACCTAAAGAGCACTCACATGGGCAGCAGGACAGGAAGCCACACACATGATCATCATATCAGACAACTACATCAAGCATGACTATAGAGATCATCGCCACCTAAAGAGCACTCACATGGGCAGCAGGACAGGAAGCCACACACATGATCATCATATCAGACAACTACATCAAGCATGACTACAGAGATCATTGCCACCTAAAGAGCATTCACATGGGCAGCAGGACAGGAAGCCACACACATGATCATTATATCAGACAACTACATCAAGCATGACTATAGAGATCATTGCCACTTAAACAGCACTCACATGGGCAGCAGGACAGGAAGCCACACACATGATCATCATATCTGACAACTACATCAAGCATGACTATAGAGATCATCGCCACCTAAAGAGCACTCACATGGGCAGCAGGACAGGAAGTCACACACATGATCATCATATCTGACAACTACATCAAGCATGACTATAGAGATCATTGCCACCTAAAGAGCATTCACATGGGCAGCAGGACAGGAAGCCACACACATGATCATCATATCAGACAACTACATCAAGCATGACTATAGAGATCATTGCCACTTAAACAGCACTCACATGGGCAGCAGGACAGGAAGTCACACACATGATCATCATATCTGACAACTACATCAAGCATGACTATAGAGATCATTGCCACCTAAAGAGCATTCACATGGGCAGCAGGACAGGAAGCCACACACATGATCATCATATCAGACAACTACATCAAGCATGACTATAGAGATCATTGCCACCTAAAGAGCATTCACATGGGCAGCAGGACAGGAAGCCACACACATGATCATCATATCTGACTCCATGGATATGCTGCTGAAAATGGCAAATAGCAGTATCCGTGCTGAATGGATAGATAGTATTTGAAAGTCACGTCTCACATTACTGACCTGAATGTATGCACCCGGATATGCAAGTGTAAAGGGCAATGAACACGGGGACCAGCTGGGAAACAATGCACCAATACAAGCAGGAAGAAGCAAGGACAGAGCCAACATTGTCAATGCAGTATCGACCCAGCTGGTCATTAGCAATGAGTCTCTAATGCTAGTTTGATTACATGAACTGGAAGTGAAGTCTGGCCAAGCTCGTCAATGCCATCTTCAAGGGTAAGAGGAGACATTATAATCAATTCCTTCATAACAATGAGTAGAGATACTTTGAGATGGCTGCTGTATTGGAGGACTGAACACACATGTAAAAATGGGAATACCCATTGTATGGGGATGTTGATCATGATAACATAACATGTATATATTTTTGTATGTGAAAATAGACTTCATCCTATGACATATTGATTCACTGTGCCATAACTAGTGAATAATTCTCCATTTGTGTTCATTACCCCAAGTCCCTATTTCCCCATGAACTCTCCATAACCAATCAAAATGTGTATATTGCCATTACTTTGATTGAATACAATTATAATACTTTGAAGTTTGATGTAAAATTTCTCCTTAAACTGATTATTATTCTACAACTCACTGCTTCCCAGTATGTTAGTGCATTCTCTGCTTCTAGGGGGCTGAATGGTCTCGAGGTATGGTGTCAACCTCAAGTGCTGGAGGTCCCGGATTCAAGCCCTGGTGAGGGCCGGATTTTTTCATGTGGACTTCTAGTAACAAAATTTCCCCTGATCTCTGGGTAGTGAGATCGGATGCCCATGTGTATTGTTGCGCACGTAAAAAATACCTTGGCAGATGGAAATCAAATAAGATAGCCTGATGGCGCCACCCAGGCAAAACATTTTGAGTTAAAAATCTACCCAAAGTATTTCAGGTTCCTCACTGGTGCTACCGAGTTTGTGCACTGAGCTGAGATTCTCCAGACTCGGGCTTGAGTTAGGAGTAGAACGGAGCACTTATGGGTTACACCCGTATGCCATGATGTTGATCCTTCGACTAAACTAAACTAAATTATTCTCTGCTTCTTCAGATAGCATTACAGCAACTCTTTCATTATAAGGGGCATTGTCCTCTGTATGGCCTGTGAACATTTTGCTTGCTCACTTCCATCATGTTTTGCAGAATCCCAAAATGCTAATCTTATAAAATTTAATTTTCTCTACCACTTTTGCTAGCTTTCCCAATTCAAACATCGTTCTAGCACTCAAAGTGCCAATTCTTGAGATTTCCTAGCTGAAAGGTGGTAAATTGAAGAGCAGACTTTTTTGCTGCTTTCTCCATGTTGTTACTTCCTCTTGGAAGAGCCTTCTTTCATCTTGGTTGGCTGAGTTGTTTTTCTTTCCTTGTCTTTAAACTTGTTCATGATTGGTTGTAACTTTTATATTATGGCTACAGTTTGCTCAATAATGAGAAGCCAGTCCCATGGCAACCCTCCTTGGTCACATCTTATAGCATGCATAATATGTTACTATTCACTGCTGACTTTATGGGCCCAAGAAACACATGATCAACACTAGCTCTTGCAAACTGTTAATGTTGTGGTTTAGTGACAAATCAACAAACTTGTTCTGAATCCAGGACAAAGTAAAGAGGGAACAAAACCCAATTCCACCAGTTACTGAATAAAACAGATGCACATGTAATAATGTAACAACAATGAAACATAACAATGCCTTATGCTGAAGTTCCAATTACTTGTACAATTCACTGCCACAAGCATCATCTGAGATGTTGTGAACTCCATATGCATGTTTAACAACTGAACTGTTGATGCAATAGACTAAAGCAAACACCTCACACAGAAAACAATTACAAAGTGCATATTCCTCCATGCACTCAGGCTTTAAAATGGTAATAGCCCTAACACTTCACATCACCACAGCAGATTCCTGTTACGAGACTTGTTTTTGTTTTATTTTTATGTTCCGTGAACTGTCCCCATTTAAGGATAAGCACTCACTCAATTTAGTAAATTAAGATCCTGTCTTGCATTATCTTCTTTTTCTTCTGTGTCCTCTTTTGCCACTGAACTTCACTGTGGAGGTACAATCACCTCTTTGTGACTGGTATTTGATTCATATAATGTACCTAGATCTCCTACCACTCCTTTACACATAACTTCTGCATGTAATTATACTCTTTTAAATGTAAGAGTTAAAGCAATAACTAAGATATAATAATTTAATGAAATGACTGGCTGGTACAGAAATTAATCCATTTGAGGTATAACACTGTTTAAGAAATATGTTGTCTTATCCGTCCAGTACACAAAACCTTTTGAAGCAACTGTTTGTTTGCAAAGTTTAGTGCTGTTTATTCTGCAGAACCTGATTTCCAGTGGTAGCTCAAATTCTATAGCTTGGAATTAGGTGAATCGCTGATTGAAAACACAATCATACTGAGGCAAAATTTAGAAATACAAAATCTAATTCCACTACAAATATTAGGTTATGAATAAATCAGAATTTGATGTGCAAAACTGCACAGGGACACATGAATATTGTATACATGTGATTTAAATCCTGCCATGGCTAAATGTAATTAGGAAACAAAACCACTTCCTATCCTGAGGTTTCTTATACTTATAGTTCACTGCTGTGTTTGCTTGTGTAATTTTTGTATTCTATTATACCAACATATCCTGTTCATCCCTTCTGGGTTATAATTGGATGCATAAGTATTGTTAATGTGTATAATGGATGCATGTGTTTTTCTAACTTATACTTTGCTATTTCATAGTGTGTAGATTAAATAATCATGTCTTTCAGACAATTGTAGTATTCATATTTCTGTCCATCAATATATTTACAACTCTTCAATAAGTGACTTCAATTACAAGTATGTAAGAAAAATATGAATATCTTCACTCAGAATTGATAGACAGGCTTCCTTGTAGTACCATTGGATTGGATTTTTCAAAGCTTTTCCAGCTGTGGTGGTCTCACAAGCAAATACCCAATTTATAAATCATGACCTAAGTACATAATTTTACTCTGCAGTACCCTATGAACAAATTCTTGTTTTTGTGATATATTGTCAGTTCTGACCAGCAGTACTGGTTTCAGGCAAAACTTCTTTTTAAACTGAGAAAACTGTCTACGCTAACAACTCACTTAACTGGAGTATATTAACTAATAGTTAGTAATACTACTACTATTCTATCTATACCTATCCTATATACTATATTCCTATATTAATTATAATTAAATATCTCAAAGTTATGATTTGTTATCAGGCATGTCCAAACAAATAATAAGCTAGTCTATAAAAATAAGATTTCGTTTTGCAAATACTGCATTCACAAATGCCTCAGTATTAGAAAGTGACGCAGCAATAAAGAAGCTTACAGTAAAACACAGGTACATTCTAACGCCCTGTCTGCTGCTGCCTCAACGATCTGATTCATGGCTCGTCTGCTCCAAGCCTGACTCCAGGCATGCTGAACTCGGCCGACTTCACTAGCGAGAAAACATTCACCAACTGGCATTTAACTGTTACTGCTAACACAAACAGACACATCACAGTGTTTACATATATTCCGAATGAATGTTTTCACTTGTAAAATGTTAAGATGTTAACTATTTCTTGCAGACGACGTACTCACCGAAAGGTGTAGGGTTTCTGCTCACCCCATCAAAGCCAGTTTTATCAAAACTTGGATAATGCCATGTCAATAGTTACATCCAGCAGCGAAACAAAATAACATGCATACCAAGAACGTTAACAATACTCACGCCAAAATTAGATTTGTTTCTAGTAGTTATTTCCCTTACACCAAATGTTCGTTGGGATGTTATAGATAATATTCTTACAAATTGCGTCCGGAGTTACACCGAATTGCCGGTTCATTCATTCATTCAGTAGCATGTCCTTTGCAGAACCTAGCTGCCATAACAACCTTCCGGAAAACTTCTCGATCACAAGCATAAATAAACACACATAGTATTGTTTGGCGCTCACATAAGGAGAAATAGGAAGAAGAGACTAGAGGACGCACTTGACAACACACAATTTGAAAGTTATTGTTACCGACCGGGATTCGAACCTGTCACCTCCAAATGGCGACAGCGCCTCGCTGCAAGAACAAGAGTACTTCGTCGCATGACCAACTAGACACTCCAAAAAAGTATCTTCATTAGTCATGTCAATCATACAAATGAACTCACACTATGGATTACGGACAGAATTCGTATCAAACCATTGAGATAGCACCATATATCTCATATCATCTCATCATCTCATCTCATCATGTTCCTCTTGTACCTTGTGATGTCGAGGTGAAGTATAAACATCGTGAGATTGCCCGATTATGGGCTTCATGTATCGATATTCCCTTGCATTCTGATATTTCCTCCGTCCAACGTTTACGTGGTCGGCCTCTTCCTCTGTTTCCATCTGGTCTGTACATCATTGTCTGTTGTGGTATGCTGGTTGCATGGCCAAACCATTTGACTTGCTGCTTTCTAATAAAATCTCGTGCTGCTATAACCCCCACTTTAGTCCTGATTTCTTCATTTCTGATCTTGCCTCTTCTTGATACGTTGAGTATTCTTCTCAGGAATTTCATTTCTGTTGTTGCGATTTTTGTTTTCTCTTTTTCTGTCATTGTCCAGGTTTGGCATTGGTAGCATAGAGTTGGTAGGAAGATTGTGTTGTAAAGTGCTTTCTTAGTAATTATTGATACATGTTTGTTCTTTAGTATTGGTGTCATTTGTCCAATGAGTTGGTTTGCCTTTTTTTTTATTTTAAAGTTGCGTATCCCTTACGGGACGTTGCAGTCAACACCAGCATTTTTCAGCTGTTGTTGATATACTAGGCAAGTGTTAAGTTCAGTAGTTTTCAATTGCTTTCTGAACTACCGGCTCCCATACCAGCATGTTATAACACAACTTTTGCCTTATTGCATCTATTTTCGATCTCGTCTTCTGGTCTGCCATTTGATGATATTATACTTCCTAGGTACCTGAAACTCTTTACTTGTTTCAGGGTATGTTCGTTTAGGTGAAATGTTGTTGTTTTTTCTTCTTTATTTATAATCATTACCTCTGTTTTGCTTGTGCTAATTTTCATGTTATGTTCCCTACACATTTCGTTTAGACTATTTATGTGGTCTTGTAATTCAGCTTCTGATTTTGCTATTAGTGCTTGGTCGTCCGCAAACAGGAGTTCTCTATTGGTTGGATTTGCAGATGGATCTTCTTCTGTGTTCTTGTCATGCTGTATTCTTGCGGTCTTTGTTTGGCTACTTTCTTTACATATGTTGTCTATACATGTTATGAACAAGAGAGGGGACAGGACACAACCTTGTCGTACTCCAGATCTTGTGGTGATGGTTTCTGAGTTCCCTCCAGTTGCTCTCACTATGCATTCACTTTTGTTGTGTAAGCTTCTACATAGGTTTGTTAGATGTGTACTCACTCCATATTGTTTAAGGATTTCCCACAGCTTGTTTCTATCTACTCTATCAAATGACTTTTCTTGGTCGACAAATGCTAAGTAGAGGGTTTCATTGAATTCGATTGATTTTTCTATAAGTTGTCTAGGAGAAAAAAAATGGCATCTGTGCATCCTTTGTTTTTCCTAAATGCAAGTTGTGTTTCGCTTAGCTGAGGTTCTATAGTAGTACGTAATCTTTTCTCCAGTATTTTGCAAAATATTTTCCTAGTGTGACGCAACAGTGAAACGCCTCTGTATTGTGTGTAATCTCTTTTGCTGCCTTTGTTTCTTTTTCCAGATTGGGATAATTATGGCGTTTCCCCAGTGTCGTGGTGTCTGTTGTTCTACCCAAACATGATTTTATAATCTATGTAGCCACGCTATTCCTACTTCTCTTGCTGCTTTAATTAGTTCATTTGGTATTTCATCTTGTCCTGGGACTAATCTGATGGCTTCTATAATTTCTTCTTTTAATATGTCTGGTTCTAGTTCTTCGGTGGTATCTGTATAGGTTTCTTGAATTCCTGTGGCATCTGATGGGATCTGATGGCATTTCTGGCCACATACAAATAGATAATATGACCATTAAAAGAACGGAAACATACAAATACCTGGGTACAATCTTCAACTGCTTTAACCTCATAAGGGAAGAAATACAAACTAGAATCAACTCTGGAAATAAGATATACTATGCACTACAACATCTACTAAAATCAAAAGCGCTATCTCATAACACCAAAATCACAATATACAAAACACTGATCAGACCAGTTGTGCTGTATGGCTCTGAAACCTGGTGTACAACGAAAGGAGACGAAGCCTTGTTACAAACCTTTGAGAACAAAATTGTAAGACGCATCTTTGGACCCATTAGGGATACACAAAGTGGAGAGTGGAAAAGAAGAAGTAACAAAGACATTTATGATCTGTTTAAG